>BMAU01020046.1:700000-1300000 GCA_019973935.1 Trichonephila clavipes
ATTAGGCCTTTTATTGAATGGTTGAAGGATGACTCATTTTTAAATGGGTGTTCCTATTATTGTGTCGTATACCTATATATATATATATATATATATATATATATGTATATATATATATATATATATAATTAGGATAATTAAATTAGATTAAAAATTAAATTCCCTATTTAGCAATTGACGCATCTTTCTCCGTGCCCATATTCAAGTATCAAACTAATCACCCATTTATTTCTTCCGAACATACGGCCTAGCCAATAAACATGTCTAATTCCAGATCGTTAGATTTAATAGTCAACATATGTCAGCATTAACTTGCAAGCACCTTCTTCAAAGCAGCGATACTTACCATATGTTTTTTTATGTGTTATCCACTTGAAACCCCCACCATGGCGTGCTTTTTCCTCCTCTCTCGATCAGAACAGATGTACAAAAGATTGACTAAAGACCTTCCCTTTTTCTAACTTTTAATCTGATTCTGTCTCCAAATCATGACAGAATTAAAGCCGGCAGGATTTTTTTATCTGCGAATGGATTTCAAATGTTAACGTAAAAAACTAATCTTTTTTATAAAATAATTTTAATATAAAAAGGAACGCCAACTGCAGTAATAAATGCAATGGAGAATTTGATGGAACTTCCCCTATGCTGAAGACATCGGATTGCCGAAATAAAAAATGTTACAGAAAAAGAAAAGCGCTTGTAATCCCCGGAAGAATGCAGTGTTTATCGCCGAACGATATTCTATCTTTGCTGAATAGGCCATCCAGTTTACCGTGAATGGAAGAAACATTCTAATGGAGAGAAAAAGAAAAAAAAAAGAGAAAAGCATGAATTCCCCCGGGATGAAAGACATCACTCCCTTTCACCAGAAAAATAAAAGGAAATAATCTTCTTCGCCGGAAGGTCTGCACGGTAATACTGTGAAATAGTGAAGCAACAACATTGAAAAAAAAATAAAATTTTACTAGTGAAATAACGTGACAACATCATCTGGATTACCGTTCACCAAGGTTTTCTGGCGCTGCAAAGTGGAGGTCAGTTAAATTGTATGCTTCCAATTTTAGTAACATTGAAATAACTGAGTTTTGCTGAACAGAACTTTACGAAAAAGAATAATATATGATATGATATGGTATTTAATTTTTATAATATAGTTGTGTTATAAATGAGACATTTTCTTCATATTTTAATTGAGAAAACAAAGTTTATAGGTTTAATCATACAAAATTTTGAGAACTTTTAATATACTTCTCAAAATTTTATCTTAAGATGTCGAATGAGTTAAGAGGTATGATAGAAATTGGTGTTTTAAAGTGAAAGATATAAATTAAATTTTTAGAAAAATGACTAATGAGAGAAATAATACTAGAGATATTGATTTTTATAAGAAACAAAAGTAAAGTCAAGTTGTATTCTTTTTTCTCCATTGAATTCAATTGTTTTGTTAATTATTTTATTCAGCAGTAATCTTATTGCATGTCATTTAATTTTTTTTTATTTTGAAATTGTGTGTTTTGATATACTGGCCATATATCAGGATTCACTATTTCTAGAAATTTTCCTTTTCTAAAATTAAAATTAATTTAATAACTTGAAGCTTATTTTTGGATATTATACAGTGGATAAGGGAGAATACAATCATTATAATTTTGTATATGTCTCGAAACATTAAGAGGACAAACTTGTTTAGTTTGATATGTACACCTCTCATTGTTTCTTATCAGCATCCCTGAACATCTGTGAGTTGATGACGCAGATTTCTCAGAGAGATGTGTTCAAAATTAAGTAAGGTGATACAGTTTTATTAGTGAATGTGTGATGGAAGAGAAACTCAAGAATTTTTGTCTATGAAACGTATTTTTAGAAGGTTACGGAAAGATTCAAAATATTGCATGGAATATTAAGTTACAATGAATATTGTGAAACATTTTCAGAAATACTAAAAGTTATTATTGAAGTGAGTCCACTTTTCCGACTCAAAATAATAAAAAAGAGCTCTTATATTCTTATATCCTTATAATTTTTATATTTTATAAAGCATGTGAAATAAAATATTGTTTATTGTGTTGAATAGTGCATATAAGTTGTGTGTTGTACACCGTTTTCATATTATTAATAATTTCATTTTATTAGTGTCTATATTTTTCATCTTTTTAAAAAATGTATTTCATATATGCAAAATGTGTGTAACAATATAAGATATTACTACGATGGCGCCAGAGTAGATTTTTATACAAAATTATTATTTTAACATTTGTATGATTTCATGTATTTTTATATTTACTATCTAATTGTTTGACATATTATTTTCCAACATAATTTTTTTGAAAATATCTACAAGCTATAATACGAATCTATTATTATGAAAAGAATAGGAGGAAACGCGAGCTCTTATTCTAGATGTCGAATAGATTTGAACAAGCTAATCTTCAATTATATGTATGGAAATTCATGTTTATCAATTGATATGTTGGAAGTGTCCTTACTGTGTTTGCTGTTATAGTTTCGTTTATTGTATTGCATTTTGATTTTAGTATTCCTATTGCTTAAATATTTCTACTGTGTTTAATATGTCTTTCTAAATAATGTTATGTATTGTTTTGTGTTTGTTGAAAATTAATTAAGTTTGTAAAGAGAAAAAAAAAAACCACGCCATGACTCCCGTTTAAAATTGGGGGGCAAATGTAAGGATAATTAAATTAGATTAAAAATTAAATTCCCTATCTAGCAATTGACGCATCTTTCTCCGTTCCCATATTCAAGTATCAAACTAATCACCCATTTATTTCTTCCGAACATATGGCCTAGCCAATAAACATGTCTAATTCCAGATCGTTAGATTTAATAGTCAACATATGTCAGCATTAACTTGCAAGCACCTTCTTCAAAGCAGCCATACTTACCATATGTTTTTTAAGTGTTATCCACTTGAAACCTCCACCATGGTGTGCTTTTTCCTCCTGTCTCGGTATCAGAACAGATGTACAAACAATTGAATAAAGACCATCCCTTTTTCTACCTTTTAATCTGATTCTGTCTCCAAATCATGACATATATATATATATATATATATATATATATATATATATATATATATATATATATATATATATATATATATATATATATATATATATATATATACTCAGGAACATTGAAAATAGTGACCCCTGAAGAAAGCATCGGATTGAAATGAAAGTTAATACACATAATGACACAGATGAGAGATTCACTTGATCCCCAAAACAAGACCATTAAACGAATACAGGGTGTGCAACGACACAAATACTAGGCAACTTCAATCGCGCACTAGACCACCTCCAGCTGCAATACATGCCGCCACACGATCCGGCATTGTGTTGATTAGACACCTTATGTTGTCCTGAGGCAGATATGCCCACAAATCTTGAACAACCAACTCTAAATCATGTACAGAGTGACACGATGGCATCAGCCGTTTTAGCTGATCCCACACGTGCTGTACAGGGGGCAAATCGGGGGAGCGGGTTGGCCATGGAAGAGTCTGAAAATAACGTAGGAAGTCTTGAGAAACTCTTGCTGTATGCGGACGAGCATTATCGTGCTGGAAAATTGCCCCTGGGAGACCATTTAGGAAAGTTCCTACATGGAGTCGAAGACTATCATCAACGTAACGTTGGCCTATTAAGATTCCACGCATCACAATTAAATGGGACCGGCTATCATAGGCTATGGCCCCCAGACCATTACACCAGCTGTGCGGGCAGTGTGACGTAGAACAGTGTGGGGGGAATTGTACCGCTCACCAGGGTACCTCCACACCCGTACACGGTTATCATCTGTCCTAAAAACAGACCGGGATTCATCAATAAACACTAACTTTTACCAATCTGTGACATTCCATATTGTTCAGGCTTGGCACCACTCTAGACGCAGTTGCTGATGTTCCGGTGTTAAAGGGAGTGCACGGAAAGGGTGCTTGGATTTAAGATTTGCTTCTGCAAGGTGTCTGGGAATTGTATGTGGAACAATTGTTACGCCTACGTTTGCTCGTATCGTTGAACGAGTCACTGTAGGGTCCACAAGTGCTTGCCACACGATCTTCTCTCCTCTTGGTCTTCCTGGTCGCTCCAGTCCCGGTTTTCCGCGCGTGGGTACCTTCTCGTGTCCACTGCTACGAACAATTTCTAACGGCACACTCCGAACGATTCACCTGGGCAGCAACACGGCGCATAGACCAGCCTGCAGTTTTCATCCCGATGATCAGGCCTATCTCAAACTCGCTTAACGGTGCAAAATGGCTTCTAGCACGTTTACCTGGCTTGTTTCGCTTACCAAAGTCTTCCTACAATCGGTGGGTAATCGTCACGTTTATGAATCTTCGAATTTGCGCTGGCTTATATAGCATCCTTTTCCTTATTGTAGCGCCACCTCGGCGTGTATGAGCATGCGTATTGGCACAAAACTTGGATCATTTGCATATCACATTACGCTGTACTTATTTGCAAAGTTCCGCGATTGTACTTAGCTTCCTTCTTGGGTAGCTATTTTCAATGTTCCCGAGTGTATATATTTGAAAACATTACTTCGTAGTAATGGCTATATAGTAGTACACAATAAAAATGAATTAATATTCTTGATCCAAAGTACTCCATTCTACTAGTAGTTGAGTTGTTTATAGAGGGTAACTAAGTGGTCTAGTCTTGGATGGCACATCTTCCAATTTTTGAAGTGGCCGCGGTAGCCGAGTGGTATAGGTATCAGACCGTGGCTTGCTTTGTCACGGGTTCGAGCCCAGTACCACTAAAGACCCGCCGTGTAGGGCAGCGTTGCAAGTTAAATCTTTCGAGAGTTGAAACGTCCTCCCGTTGGTGTGGTGTGGTAATTAGGAGAGGGGGTGCCAGCTCAGGTGTCGTCCACGTCACTTGACCATGGTTCAAAATTACGTGGTCCGTCGCCAAAAGCCCTCGTTTAGCTGAACAGTGCGACGTTAATATTCAATCAATCAACCAATCCAATTTTTGAACGAAGCCTTTCAGAGTCTGGAAAAAAAGCGAAATCTTAACATTAACTGAGAGATTTTCGGCGACCTCTAGAAAGGCTCTGAGAACCCCTTAGAGTCCACGGACAGCAGTTAAAGATCCACTGTCTTGAAGCTATAGTTAAAAGATATCAATAAAATGTAATGATACTCCTTAATGATCTGAAATTGTGCTCATGAAAGCTTGATAGTTCAAAAACTGGTACAGAAAAATGGTAGTTGTGGAGGATTTCCCAAGGGATATGATTATTCTTGACAGCATTCATCTCTTGCACTGAACTTTCCTGCAATTAAAGAAAATATCAATATAATCTTGGGATAATAAATCTCACTTCTTTTCAAGACACTTCTTAGGTGTTGAAATGTTGTGAGAACGAGTTGCAAATTCTTTGAAGATTCGCTCGCCACTTCCTCCTTTGAATACCATCAATTTCGCGACATTCGCCAACCAGCTCACACTTGTGTCGACAAGCGTCATCCTCCACACGAACTGGATAAAAAAAATATTTATGTAAAACGGTTTATGGAATGCTCTATGACAAAAATGAGCAACTCGCGGTCTCGGGGATACATACGGCCTGCAAAGAGTTTTTATTTAGCCCGCCAGGACAGTAAGAAAATCCTCTTTGAACAAAACTTATATTCCAGTGTGCGATCAGAGATTTGTCTTTTATTTTTTTATTTCTAGGAAAACAAAGGACAAAAAAGTGTTTCTACTAAGAAATCACTTGCAGAGTTTGGAGGACAAGGCCATTGGAAGATTTCGGGATTGTAAGAAAATTTAGCTTAAATTCAATTTACTACTGATATTGAAACATCACCTGAGGAGCTACAAATTGAATTTATTGACTTGGAGTCTGATCACAGCGTAAAGAAAATGCTTAATGCTATTACGTTTATTGATTTTTACAGTTTCTCTGCTGAGTTTCGACGTTTCAAGAAATTTGCGGGGAAATTCTTAATATTTTAGTCGACATATATTTGAGAAGAAAGTTTTTCTTGCATGGGCAAGATGCAAGTATATAGATGCAAGTTGTCTCTGGCTGTGATGAGAATTTAAACGAGTAATCACATTATAGGTTAAAAAAAATTGTAGAAAAGCATGATAGGGTACACATGGTAAAATCCTAGGAGAACCCACACCCTTGGCGACAAACCGAAAAAAAGCGCCAAGCCAAAACAAGATGGCGCCAAGAGAAACCGACAATGTCGGCAAGGGAATATAGCGGGATAAGGTGGATGCATAATGAAAATATATGTATAAACAATGCAGAAATTAAACATTTAAGATAAAAAATATAAAAACAGCACTTACTTTTTTACTGCTGATTTTTTCCGAGTGGAGGGTACAGCGTAACAACAGATTTTAAAAAAGCCTTAAAGGTCTCATCGCTAAGCGAATAATCGTGTGAGCGCCGACATATTTATTCTGTGAGGTAATGGTCGAACATACATTCGGCGTGGCTGGTACGATTTCGAAGAAAGCGTTTTATTGCCGACCAAGTTACATCATGCCGATCACTACATTTAGGACATTCATAACTCGAAGCAATCAATCCTTCCTTCATACACCTTTCAATCAATTCTTTCTTACCTTTCGAATTCAATAAAGTAGAAAATTCTAAAGTATAGTCCCTCACACACGCAGCCTGCCCGGAGCCCCGCAACAAAATGGAATTCGAAATGCGCGCCCACAAAATACGAAAATGCTAGAAATAGTTAGGGTTGCCATATGTAGTCTTTAAAAGTAGGGTTACCAAGATGGCGCAATTATCGCCAACCAAAGTAATTCGCGCCAAGGGTGTGGGCTCTCCTAGAAGTGAACCTATTTATCCCATAAAACATGTAAAATTAAGTATGCCTGTAGCTATAAACAATATGAAATTACCACAATAAATAAACTGAACCAAAAATGCCATTATTTTATTTAACTTAAATTAATTTTTTTTTTATAATGAATGCAATCATTTAAAAAAAGTGTGGTCCTTCGGCTCTCTCTGTTCTTATAATGTGGCCCACGAGCCTCACCAGTGCTCTAAGATTTCATTCCTCTACTTCAGAGCAGTCAAAATACCTTTCTATAAGAGTTGCAGCTCTGTGCAAGCGTAAAGCATCAATAAAACTACAATAATACTTCAAACTTAAGTGATAGGTAGGACTAAGTAATAACCGCGTTAAGTTGAGGTATGGTTTCGCATATAAACAAATACATATAAATTGTTTTTGTTTGTGGTTGGAAACGAAAAAAAATAATTTAGTAAAAAATCTTAGATAATGCACATACAAAATCATTAGCCGAAGTTATTTTAACGTAGAGAAGGTTTCCTAAAATCTAACAAAGTTGTCTGCCACCTCAAAATTTTTTTTTCATCCGTTAAGCTTCCTCAAAGAATGCTAATAACTTTTTTATTCCTTGTTTTGTTGAAAAAATATGCTCTTAGTTCCGAGTTTATATTTTGTAAAATTTGTAAGATTGTTTTCAATTATAAACTGAGGCCTTCTGTCAAATTTCCAACCGTCATTCCATCTTCTGATTGAACTGGGTCACAGGACTCATTCTTCAATGTCTTACTTTTGCTCATGTATTTCCATGAGCACATCCATTGTCAGCTCCTGATTGGGGGAATTCAGCAGTTCTTGAGCGTCATCCTATTCACTTCTAAATTTATTTGCTTGAAAAGATCGGAAAATTCTTCAATTACGTTACCAATTTCACCAATTTTACTGATTTACCCACTTACGACAAAAGATGAATCAACAGATTTGAAAATCGCGTAACTTCGGATTCGCATAATTCGAGATAACGAAAGTCGAGGTATTACTGTATCTCCATAGTCCATTTTTATGACTGCATGCATGGTACCGGGTCCTTTGTTCTTATCACGTGTGAAAACGTCGAGAATTATTAGACCTCGACTCATCAGTGTTTAGTACACAGGCCCACTGCTCTTGTGTCAAAGGATAATGATGTTTAAAACAAGTCCGGTGGGAATCTCTTTATCCTGGAATGAATGAGATGCAAACCATTGTTGTCCTTGCGTAACATCTTGCCCTCTTAATCCTTCGGCAAACAAAATAGCTGGAAAGTGATGTATCGGAAGTAGTGGATTACTCATTTACAAGTCGATTCGCTGTCAATACCCCAGCGTTTCTCAAACTGAAGGGCGCGCCCCCACTTCGCGGAGGGGCGTGATAAATGTACGAAGGGGGCACGAGCCTATTGTAAAGTCGAAAGCATGTCCTTTTATTGCATTCCATAGTCTTTGGAATAGCAATGGACAGAAAAGATCGTACTTCGGAAAAATGTATACATACGTCTGGGGAAAATGACTCTTTGGCTGAGTGAGACCTTTATATACGCCGTTGGTACTAAAGAGGTTTAATTCGTATTCTAGCTTTAGCATCAAAGTACAGTATAATTGAATTCAATGCATTGTTATTGCATGGAGGTGGGGGGATACGATGAAAATTATGATTGAATATTGGGTCGCAAGTATTGAAAGTTTTAGAAGCACTGCGTTACATAAATGGAACCTTGTTGTTAAAATCTAGCAGCGCGATCATCCTGGCTCGTGAGAATTTATGGGTAACTTGTAACTGATCTTAAGGATATTTTTGAGATTTCCTGGAACTGGGTATCATAATTTCGTGACACTTTGGTTCATCTTGCTACCTCTGTTTGAGAGTGGCATGCCTTATAAATCCTAATTGCTTTCTATCAGAATGACAGAAAATACACTTTTAACTTTAAATAAAATCGACTATCTAAAATAGACTTAACTTACATCGAACAGCTATTGTAAAGACATAAATTGAAAATGAAATTGAAGACTAACACTATAGTAAGTTAAAATATATGTCTAAGACAAATAAAACAAATTCAGCATAGGATTACTGAATGAAGTAAAATATGCTTAGCTTTGAAAGAACAACACGAGCAGTGCACATGCAGAACTCAAAAAAAAAATATGTTGCCAAAACTAAACTTCAACAATTGAAAGACCCACGTTCAAAACAACTCGCCAAGTTGGAAACCTCAATTTTACATGTGTTATATGCGCTGAATTGGCAATCATGGACTGTCTTTTATATAATATCGCTAATAGATAACGTACCAAATATTTCTTATTAAAATTCATTCGTAAAACTTGTAATTCTGCTACAAGGACAATAAATAAACAAATATAATGATGAATAAATATAATAAACAATAACTAACCATCTCTGAAACACCACATGAAGAATAATTTATGAATTTCAAAGATAATGGTTACATCATGTCACAAGAGTTATGAAAAACGGGTTCAAAATTAAATTTCAAAGATAAATTGAAATATAATTTACAAAAACTCACTTCAAAGTACAGTTTGTGATGCTTCATAGCTTCAGCGAACCAAGTTTCACATTTCTGAATCTTGTACATAAACACCTACAAGTCTACCTTTTCTTTAAAGTATGGATATAATATTTCATCCATGAGAGAATTAATGTGTGATAGAGCTTACTAATATATATGACAATTTCATGGTTTAAGATCAAGTACTTTTTCTCAATCCAACAATACTTCTTCTATTGAAAATTGTTCTTTGTTCACATTATCGATACTTACGATTATCGAAACCTAATGGCGATATTATATGAAACGAAGCACGTGATTGCCAATTCAACGCATGCGACACATGCGAAAATGGTTGTTGCCAACTTGGCGAGTTAACTTGAACTTTGGCGGTTGTTGCGAAAGTACGTAAGTATCATACCACTGTGTGCAATAAGACACCTTTAACAATATAAATTCACCATTTTATTGGCTTTAACAATTACATTTCGAAAAATTCTTGTATATCTTTCGAATCACAAATTTCAGGCTCAACTGCTTGCACATTTTATTTACTAACACATTGAAATAGCAATCTCTTTTTTAGAGGTAAGACTTCATATTCATATGCCTTATTTATGTATTTGTTTTGATAAGTATTTCTTCACGTCGCAATTTCTGGAAAATGCAATATACTCTGACACTCAATGCTCTTTAAAAAACACCGACCTTTAAAATGGACTCGCAGTATAAAATAAATCCAGAAAAAAAAAACTAAATTTCTACACAGCTGCTATTGACAACGGTCACTCAACCTGTCAGAAGAAGTCGATTTTCCAAGTCGACATCTCTATGTATTTACTACAAGTGTAAAGAGTTGCCAGATGTTTTTACATAAATGCATCTGGCAACTCTATATACTTGTGTTACTTTTGACAGCCTCTCTAAATGTTTTTTTCCTTCTTTGCGTATCTGTTTGCTATAAAATATCAAATACCCTTTTACTTAACTCTAGCATATGTGAAAAACCGATACATTCTGGGTTTTGCACATTTAAATGACATTCGTCCTGAAGAAGTTAGTATTCAAGATATAACGTCAATTTAGAAACTTCGCGAGAAGTAAAAAGATAAAGAAATACCTCCATCATTCTAGCTTTCACTACCCTTTCACATTGAAAATGTTAGCTAAATTTCTATTTAATTTTTATTGCAAAAAAAAAGAAAGAAAAAAAATTGCTCCTTTCTTTGAACTAAGCTTGTGAGGTGCGGGCCGCCAGTTCATTAATGTTTGTGAGTTAGAATGAAGATCAAAACCATAGCAGGACAAATATAATTTGTTAATCCTTTAATAAATCTCAACAACCCAGGTTAAGAAATGCACACTGCTATAAAGAATAGGAGCAGCTGCACGGAAGAAAGGATATTTAATAATTTACAAGGATTTAATTAACTTACGTTTAGCATTCTTTGATTACTTTCGGCTCGAATTACCGTATTCCATTCTCAAATATTGAACCTCAGGTCGTTATGATGCCAATATAACTTGTTGACTAAATCGTCAATTATCAATCTTAAATATTAAGTAATTATAGTCGAGTCACTCTCGACTAGTTTTCCACTACTTAACAATAATCACTAACTTCTACTATCTAACTCCTAAACTCTTTCTCTATCTCGCATCTAAAAGTTACTGCTTAAATATAAGCCTTCATTTAGATACACCGCGTCTTCTTCGGGAACAACATTTAATTTAACTTAACTCAGTGGTGAAACAGCCTATGTGGGCCAAGGCCTACGATGACCAACTCAGTATACGCTACAGTGGACCCTGAAGTGCATGAGCAGATTTTCCGTTTAGGTGGTCAGTCTGACGTGAAACCCCCAGTGTTAAGTTCCCAAGCAAGCTTGGTGCTCATTTATCAGCCCATTGCAGTAGGGACGAAAAACTGAGTCGACCTTGCCCAACCCGGGAATAGAACCCAGACCTGTTGTATGGAAACGTGATGCACTAGCTACTCAGCCACTGTGGGCTTAGAACAACATTTAAAAGTAGTAAATTTCCCCAAGAGGATTAATGAGAGGTTCGCGAATAGACCCGTTACAAGCTAACCAATAAAGTGACTTATTTTTCTATGAACGAATATGCATTGATAATATTATTCCTATTAGTTATAAAACGTATAAATTAACGTTCCTGTTATTCACATTTTTTACGCAAATATTTTCTCAACTGAAGTGATCTGGATCTTTAAACTTTATATGCATGCAAGAAAAAAGTGCCAGAATGGGATAATAGCCTTTGTTGCTCCAGATCAAACGTAAAGATATTAACTGTAACTGTAACGGTAAGTGCCAGAATTATAATGGTCATAATGATATTTATATATATATATATCTCTAATATATGTGAACTTTCAAAATCTATTATTTAACGAAAATTATTTTTAAGCATTTGCTAAGATAAATTTTAGATATATTAAGAAATAAAAAACTTTTGAATTAAATATAATCACGGTTAATATCTTAGAATAGAAACACATAGTATAAATGTCCGAAACAAAATGTTTTTAATGATAAAATTGTGATTGAGATGAAAACTTATTAGTAATAGGTTTGGTTAGACTACATTTATTGGTCTCTTATATATTTATAAAAACATTTGTACCGAAAGGTTTTCAGGTATCGTCCGCGGAGTAACACGGGATTATGACATCAACTAAAATACATAAAAAAAAATTATACATCAATGAATGATTTTAGTGAAAAAAATTTTTTTAAATGAATATTATTTGAATCAGTGAATATTAACGTCGCACTGTTAAGCTACATGAAGGTTTTCGACAGCGGACCTCGTAATTTTGAACCATGGTCAAGTGACGAAGATGACATCTGAGCTGGCAACCCCTTCACCTAACTACCACACCACACCAACGGAGTATGCTTGAGCTCACCAGAGATATAACGTACATCGATCCCCTACACGGTGATTCTTTAGTGGTACTGGGCACGAACTCATGACATTCCTCACGATCCAATGCCTTGAATTCTAGGATACCGTAGCTTCGAATATTATTTGATAGAGAGAAACCCGATTATATTATATTTTTAAAAAAATTATGTATCTAATCATAATACAATTTATGCTTATTTAAAATGTAATCGAACGATAACAGAAATATTTTAAAATGAATAAATACATAGGATTATAATAAAATAGTATATATATATATACATGTGTGTAATAATTCCTTTCTAGCATCCTTTTTATTAACTCTTTGCACTAATATTTAAAATAACTTTAACTCTTTGGTTTAAAATTAACATTGTAATCTTAATCGTAATCGGCATGTACGAAATCCTTGTCCCGCCCATTCTATCCAATCAGGACTACGATTACGTAATGATCACGCGCTTGCACTGCTGGTATAAAACCAAAAATCGCGTGTAATCGCTCTCTCCTCTCTTTTGTCTACTTGCTTTCATCATCTGTAATCAGCCTGCTGCAACGCTTTCTATGTTTGTCTTTGTGTTGTGTCCGTCAAGATGTCGCTTCTGTTATATGTGTCTACTTACATGTTTCTAACAAATAGATGTAAAATATAAAGTGATTGACCAGTTACGTTATGTGTGCTTCAAAATAAAAGATGAAACTCAATTCTAAAGATGTCTTCAATAAAAGAGATATGACAGCAACGAACACCGTCCAACGCTAGTTTAATATGTTACATACACTGCTCAAAACAATTAAAGAATATTGCAAGTTTTATATAAAATAAAGATATAACCGAAATTTTTTTTGCCGAAAATAGAAGAAGAGAAACCCAAATGAAAATTTTCTGATTTTCAAACTGTGGAGTATGCTAATTTTGAGTTTGACGTCAAAAACGTCGCTTCAGCGGCTGCGAATAAAATTTGACTTTCAACTGAAATGAAGACAAGGATGATCGGCATTCAGTGACTGCTTTGTTTCGATGAGTACGATGTCTCAGCGAAGTCATTTAACTGATTCAGAAGCTTGGAGGAGAGTTGTTGGCATGTTAGAAGGGGGCCAAACTCAAGCCGAAGTAGCGCAAGCCATTGAGTGTCACAAAGTGTGATTTCCACTATCTGGAACCGTTTTTGGAGACTGGAAGTGCAGGCCGAAGACCAGGACAAAGTCGTAGATGGGCAACAACGCCCAATGAAGATCGTTATTTAGTGTTAACGGCTCGGAGAGACCGAAATATGAACGCTACTCTTCTCCAACAACACCTTCGCTCGGCTACTGGCACCACGGTTTCAACTCAGACTGTCCGAAACCGGCTCCATGGTGTAGGTCTGTATGCTCGCCGACCGATGGTATGTGTTAGACTAACATCAAGGCATCGTCACGACTTCAGGGATTGGGCAACAGAACATGTGAACTGGAGGAGAAATGAATGGAGCAATGTTCTTTTTTCTGACGAGTCCCGTTTTTCTGTTCATCCGGATAATAGGCGTATTTTTATCTGGAGGGACCGTGGCAGTAGGAATAATCCTACATTCGTGCACGAAAGTGTCAGATTTGGCGGTGGGGGAGTGTTGGTGTATGGTGGCATCTCCATTGACGGGTGCACAGACCTCTACATCATTTGAGGTGGACCTCTGGCAGCTCGCCGATATAGGGATGAGATCCTCAGACCTTTTGTAGTCCCTTACGCTGCAGCAATCGGAGATGACCTCATTTTAATGTACGATAACTGCAGGCCATCTCGTGCTAACCTGGTGGAGGATTTCCTTTTCGAGGAAGGAATCGTACGAATGGAATGGCCAGCGTGTTTTCCAGACATGAATCTAATAGAGCACGTTTAGGACGCTCTAGGAAGACGAGTTGCTGGCCGCCAACCACCCCCACAAACTCTCCAAGAACTAGAAAGAGCTCTTCTGGAAGAGTGGGACAGAATCCCCCAACTCGTGATTAATAGCCACATTGACTCCATGCCTCAGAGGTGCTCAACGTTGCTGGATGTCCGTGGAAACCATACCCCCTACTGAAAATTCTTTCTTTTGAAGAAAACACATTTTCTTATTCTTTTTTTCTCATATGCACAAATTTTGTTTTTTTCCTTTTGTACACAAATGCGCAATAAAATGCATTTTTTTGCCAAACATGTGTAATTTATTCTCATATAACGTACTACGTCTGTCGACCATGTATCAATCAGTCTACCATGTATAAAAAGTTTCCCAGCCACAAGATCCACCTAAAACCGCAATATACTTTAATTATTTTGAGCAGTATATATATATATATATATATATATATATATATATATATATATATATACAGTAAAACCTGCTTTTGTGCTGCAGATATGACCACATAAAAATACACAAATATTCCTACGTCAATGTCAATTATTTATGAAAAAGAAGTGCTTTCAGACAAATTAATAATTAAATTTCACATTAACACATTTTTAAAACAATCACGTTCCCCGTGTATACTTGGAAAAGTTCTCAAAATGCATACACATAATTCACTGCAACCCGTTGTAATCATCAATGCACATCATCTTGTAATGAATCGGTTCAAAATCGCTTTTGTCAATTGAAGATGTAACTTCAATTGATTTAATTTTTTTGACCCCATAAATATAAGTTATAAGTTTTTGTGACGATGATTGGTCTGTGAGTTGCTTGTAAACTTTACGATAGCCAAATATGCATGATCGAAACTCTATTTGGAATTTCAAACTCCTTTCGGAATTGGTATCTACATTTGGAAAATGCTTTTTCAATTTTTGGAATGAGAGTGAGAGTTATATTAATGCCGCACTTTTAAGCACCACGGGGCTATTGGTGACGAGCCTCCACATTTTGAGCCTCAGTCAAGTGACGAGGACGACACCTAAACTGGCATCTTCTTCTCCTAACTACCACACCAACTGGAGGACATTGAGCCTCGACAGAGCTAATGTGTACTGGATCCCTGTACATGCCGTGTTTTAAGAGACACCTGAACTCAAACCCATGACACTTCGGCCACGAGTTCTTGACTAAACCGCGAGGCTATCACGACCACCAAATTTATTGATAAGCTGGATCCCCCTACTTATATATTTCATCTATTCTTCTCTGTCTCCATAAGCTATCAAATTACTGATAATCTTACTATTGTTGACAGTTTTGTTGTGGATCATTTCGACAAAATCATTTTAATATAAAATGAAACCTTAATGTAGCGTCGTCTCGTTAGATGGACATTTCACGACTCCACTTGTCCTTTTCGAAGCCCAAAAGTGAGCAGAATGGCCAGATGGGTCATTGTTTTCTTCAAAGGGGACTACGTATTCTTGTCTCAAGCCGGGGTTGAAACAATTATTGAGCCGACCCTTCAACTACTTTGATTTCATCCCACCATTTTCTTCCCTGACATCCAGATGGCTTTTTCTTCCCAACAATTTATGGAAGAGGCACATCCGTTTGGCAGCTGTCCTTTAATTCGTTCCCTCGCACATGTTAACCGGGATGCCCGTAAAAGGATGGTAGATGGTAGAGTCGGCTTTTTGTGAGGAAATAATTTTAAGGAGTGTTTTACCTGTGTCAAAGTAACAGGTCAATTGATAGACCTTCCATATGGTTTGCGGGGTACGGCGGCATAGATAATCTCAGTTTCGACAGGCATTTGTCCCGAGAGAACCAATGGCAGCTTGAACCAAGACAGAGGGGAACAGGAGCGGACTCGTGACGCTTACCAATCTGAAATTATTGGCTTCTGTGTGTACTCACGTGGATTAGAGGTCCCCCAAATGCGACAATTATGGTTGAGATAACGTCACCATGAAGCGAGAAATGAGCTTCATCTGTCCACAAGATGTTAAAAACCCAGGTGGGGATCATGTTCCATTTTAGAGAAGGCCCACTTCATGCGGTATCTGCTGGCAAAAGTTCATGGCACGATTGCAATTGTATGGGTACAGCTGGAGGATTCGACGAAGAATATTACGGGCAGATGATGGTGGTAAGCCCAATCGTTTGGCAGCTTCACGAGCACTGCTGGTCCCTGAAGCTGCTTCGGACGCAATCGCTTCCATTTCGACAGCAATGCAGGGTGAACGTGCTTCTTTCAAGCATGGTCGTCCGGCTCGTGCTCGATCCTCCAACTTTCCAGTTTCCTCAAAACGTTTAACAAGTTTTAAGAGACCTGCAGGTGTTAAAGGGCCTTTTTCACTTTTCACATTTTTCTGAACTCAGAATTTACGCAAGACAATGGTCGCTGATTCCTCGTTCATGTAAAATAACTTCACCAACATAACTTTATCCGGCGCACTGAGCATCCTTGTTCCCATTCACTGTTTGTAATGGTGAAATGAATGTGGATTCATTGAGAGAAAAGGTTTTTATAGCCGTCTAATTTGCATATTTCCACCACAGACGCTAGTAACAGCGCCAACTACTGGATGATTTTCGAATTATTATTTTTTTTCTAGCTTAAAAAAAATCCCGTGACATACTAATGCTGATCCTGCAAACAGTTTTTTTTTTCGTTCATTTCTCCGGATTTTATGAATTTTTAAAATTTTTACGGACTTTTTGCCCACCCGGTATATATATATTAATGTTATTTACAATAAATGCATTAAGCTCTAATTAGTTGTTATTAAAGTTTGATGAGACTAATCTATTATCTAATTTCTTATTGTATTAAATTTTAAAACATATTCGTAAAATGAAAACACTTTTATCGCATTCACTTAAAAATGAATTTCCGAATTAAAGATGTTCCTTTTCAAAAACTGATTGAATATGTTAAATCTAAATCGAGAATGAGTGCTTTATGCATTGTGGCTATCATTCCATTTAAGTAATTATACCAATTGAATATTCTTTGAGTAATTTAAGAACAGTTGCTTTCACTTAATTTTTATTGGCAATAGTATGAATAGTTTTTACTTTCTTTTCGTTATGTTGAAAGACGTTCAATTGCCTTTACTAAGGATAAAAATTTCTACATAATTATATTAAAATAAATAAATCAAATAACTTCCTTTCTTTTCTAACTAATTGGAATGCTTATCTTAAACTAATTAAGCTTTCTTTCTTTATCATGGAAAAAAAATTGCACTCTTTAATTTCATGCACGAAAGAAAAGTTATACACTAAATAAAAAAGTTTACTAGGAGTTAAAAAATTATTCTTTGCTATTTTAATTGAGTAATTATAAGCTAAGCAGTACTTAGAGTATTTTGCTAGAATTAAATTATTCTTTAGAACTAGGTGTGTAGTTAGACGCTAATTTAAAGAATTTAAATAATTAAATGCCCATATCATTTGGCATGGAATGCACTTAATTTTCTAAAGTAACAGCTAACTGCTTAGAATAAATATTAATTGAAATAAAGTTAGAAAAATGTAAATATTATCCTTAAGTACAATGATTATTGTTAAATATATTTTCCTAAATTATCTTTGATAAAGTCAGTTACGATTTATGTTATTTTTAATTTCAAACTATTCGAATTACTTAAATAAATTTTTTGCATTTAGTTAAATTTGATTAAGTAAATTATCTGGTACTTCAAATGAAATACATAAGAATTAAACAGGGTAACTAATGTGACCCAACAGCTAATTCTCTAACCATTCGTTTTAGATGTGTACTTCCAAATTGAAAACTGTTTTAAAAAAGGTAAAGAATGTTTTTACGTGCTTTTCGAACCAAAAAACCCATTTAGAAAAATGTTACAAAAATTAAATTTTTATACGGTTTCAAGGTTCTATCACTTATATTTAGGAAAAGATAGAGTATACAATACCGAAGTAAACACATAAAGTTTCATTTCATTATGATAAAAACTGGCTGAGTTATGGAACTTTGAAAATCTTACATTACATGCATTTTCTCGGCCATTTTCAAGAAACTAGTAAGGTGCCGTATCCAAAGTGAAATTAATTGGAACTCTGCCATGAAACTTTCGCTCTTGCACGTCACTCTTATGTAAATCGTTTTTAAATTTAAAAGTACATACATTAAATTAATAATACAATAATTGAGTAATTAAGAAACACAAATTCTTTTGTGTACATGTAATACTTAGACAAAATAAAATATTTTGAACGAAGAAAATATTTCAAAAGCAGTTCCAAGAAAAAATAGACTGATTTGCTGCGGTACTTATCATGTGGCAAACTTTAATAATCTGTTGTGCAGTCGTAGTCTAATATTACGAATTCCTGTACGTGAGAACGAGAAGTATACAAATGAAGAATACTGCAAAATGGTACTGTTGTATGAGCTGTGTAATCGAAATAAGAGAGAGGCGGCAAGACTTTATGCCATTAAATTTCCCAGTCGAAGATAACCATCTTATTGTACAATTGCCCGTGCTGTTCAACGCTTGTATAAAACTGGGAGTTGTCATAGACGTATTCCCTTGTCTCGTGCCACACCTTCAAGCTTGCAGATACCCGCTTTGGATGTTCTAGGATATGTCCTGACTCATCCTAAAAGTAGTGTCCGGGATATTAGCAAGGCTAATTCCTATTCAAAATTGACGGTATGGAACATAATACATACGTACGGTGCATATCCTTATCATCCAGTTCTGGCGCAGGAACTAATGCCCGGAGACCCGGAGCATCGTTTTGATTTTTGCAATTTCGTGTTAAACACACTGGAGGAAAATCCAGATTTTTTTTAATTAAGTTTTGTGGTCAAATGAATGCTAGTTCTCGATGCAAGGCACTATTAATACACAGAATACGCATTATTGGTCCCTCAAAAACCCACATCTAGTACGACCGAATCACCACCAAGTGCATTGGTCGATGGATGTGTGGTGCGGAATATGGAAGAGCATCTTAATTAGCCCAATGTATTGCGATATACCTTTAACATCAGAATTCTACACGAAAATTTTATCTGGACCTTTAGCCTATTTTTTAGAAGATGAAGTTTCCTTACGGGATTTGTCACGCATGTGGTACCAGTATGATGGTGCACCCACACACAAATTTGCGCAACCATTTACATTTTTGGCGCAGACATTTGACACTCGAATAATCGGCTACGGAGGTCAAAAAGAGTGACCCCCGTGATCACCCGACCTAAGTCCTCCGGATTTCTTTCTCTGGGGCTTCCAAAAAAGCAAAGTGTACGAACGGGCATCCACGAGTAAACACGATTTACTCAATCGAATCAGCATGGCATGCAAGTCTGTGACACCAAATATGTTGCAGAAGCTACAGGCGGAGTTTGTAACGCTGGTTCGGTACTGCATTTCTGCGGAAGGCAGTCATTTTGAACATGATTTAAGTTAATTTGGTCATTCTGATTTAATAAAGCCCCTGATTCATGATTGACACATCATTCCACATTACGCTATAATTTGGACGGCAAATCCTGAATTTTTTTGCTGCTATTTGTTAAAATAAGCTGTTTTAATCTTTTCAATACAAGTTGCATTTCTTTAATTTAACTTCTATTGTTTGCCATACAGCAATACAAATTGTCAATCTATGATGTTTACTACATACGATATTTTAATATTACTATGATGTTTTTCTTTTGCTCTTTCTGTAGATAGTGAATTACTGTTCTCTAAACTCAATTTATATACGACCCCCTTTTCTGAGCAATTCAGATGCTTCAACTTTATGTAGGCATATTTTCTCCTGTACCATAATGCTAAATGAGCTATCCCTTATTACATGTTACAACAAAAAACTAGTAATTTTTGAAATATCTTGAAATTTTTAAAGCACTGTATTCTGAACAAAATGGGTAAAAGTTACTTCAAATTGTAAAGTTAGTATAAACCAGGGGTACTCAACCATTGTTTCAGCTGGGCCGCATACATATGCCAGCTATTTCACGCGGGCCGCAACACGAGGATAAAGAGGGGGGAGTTAAAATGTGGAAAATTGATCAAAATATTTTAACCCCTATTTTGCTTTTCTTAATTACTATTTTTTTTTATTTTTGTCGCTAACACTGAATAAAAGCATTTAAGAAACACTCCTTCATAATTTCTCCCTCAGTAAACGGTTTTATATGATTACCAATAATATAACAAACTTCATAAGATGTCCTTGCTACCACTGACAAAACTCTTTGTCACAAAGATTATTCAAGAAAGCCTATTTTTTACCTTTTGAAAGAGATCTCCGAAGAAAAGTGTCATTGAACGATTTCTATTTATTGGTGTTTATTAAATACAGCACTTTCATAGAATTACTGATTATCTTGTCTGATTTTCACTACAAAGTAGTCAACTTCCGAATCGGCTTGAAGCGATATATTTTCTTCGAATATTTTTCGCTTGTAAGAAATGAAGGATAAATAAAAATTAATTCCACCCAAAAAACTATTGCTATCCCACTGTTGCCTTTTATAACAAACTGTAACCGTTACAAAAAGAAAAAAGAATACCAATTTGCACTCGTACAACATCGACAGCAAAAAGCACAAATTTGATTTCTTGACACCAAATTTTTTACTTATTGCTCTTAAATAAGTGAATTTTTCAGAGCAATGGACACTGGCCGGAACACTTAAAAAGTCTCGGTGGGCCGTAGGTTGAGTGTCTCGCTGGTATAAACCAATTCTACTCGAATCAGGAATTTAACATGGAAATCCAATGAACCTTTCTTAGGTACTGTGTTTTTTGACACACGAAATGATTTCGCTACTAAAACCGTCACAAATTTCAAGACACTCGTAGTTTGAGTGTGATTTTAAAAACCATTCCATTTTGGTGTTCAATAAATTTTCTATAACAGTTATTACACATGCATTATATAACAATGAAGAAATGTATATTTAACTATATTCAAAAAACGAAAAAAAATTAATAATTTCTTTTTGAATTTCTAATGCGTTGCGTATTGTGTGTGGTGTTTTACTATTGCAGATCTAGTACATTCCCCGAAAGCTGAGATATATGCTTAGTGAGTCAACTTATAAGCGGATACCAGTCATCGCAGGTAATTTTTTACGCTCAGTTTCCTCCGTAGGGGGAGGCATCTGAGCTCTGACGATGTCTAGAATTTAATTTACTGAGAGTACCAACGCCAGACACTAAAGGTATTTTCTACATGTCGTATAATCATACGAAGTGGCCACTGTCGATTTTCTGCATCCTGAAAATCCATTGACTTACGCCGGAGTCGAACCCGCAGCCTTAGGTGCAGAAGGCCAGGGACAAACCAACCAGGCCACCCAGCCGGCAAATCTTTATGTCGAAGAAAATGTTTTCTGCTTATATTTTTTACAGAAGTTCATTAAGACATGCTTTCATAATTTACAGGTAATTTTGTAAATTTAAAAATACAGTTCTAATTTATAGAAAAGTATGCACAACTTTTTTAAAGACATATATTCACAGTTTCAATATGATACTTCGTAAAATCTGGCGTGTTACTTTCAAGCTGCATTTTTTATTTTAAGGTATGTTCGCCATATAACGCGCGAACCCAGTTTTTTACGAAGAAACCAGAAATTTAAGTGTGCAATCCTCTTATGTTTTGAAATCATTTATTTGAGGTATTATCCCAAGATTTTGAAAAAAATAGTACACTTCTAGAACTAAAACCCTTTAAGTTCGTAAGGAATGCCATTTTCTTTCAAATAAACAGTATTCCCATGTAAGTAGAAGTCTAATTTTTTTACAACACAATCCTCTCTATTTTTTTAAAGCTGTCAATTTTATACCCAGCGTATAACGCGCACCCGTAAATTGCGTTTCTTTTTTTTTGTTAAAAGTGTGCGTTATACGCCGGATTTTACGGTATTTAACACGGCATTCCTTGCGCGGATTAAACGAAGGCATCTCAAACCCAAGTATGTTTTCATTCTGTTTTTACCGTAACATTTGCAATCAAAGGTGAATAAATTAAAAAAAAACTTTTTAAAAACAGGCTTTTATTTAAATGCTCTGAAAGGAATAAAGTAATTTTTTTTCTTTTAAAACTTTTTTTTGCTATCAGCTTGCATCGTCATTACACAATTTATCAGATAAAACTTGTCGCGAGATTTAAGTACTCGTATTTACTTTGTTTGAAAATTTTAAAAATTAAAATCAATCACAGATCAAGTTGTTTATTTTGCTTGTTTATCTACACAGGTAAATCTCGCGACAAGCTTTTATATCATAAATTGTGTAATGACGTTGTAAGCTGATAGCAAAAAGAGTTTTAAAAGAAAAAAAAATTTTTTCCTTTCAGAGAATTTAAATAAAAGCTTGTTATTTAAATTTTTTTTTACTTTTAATTTATTTTTTACTTTTTAGTTATCGCTGGACAGGTTTCTAAATCTGTTCATCTCATTCAACGCATCATTGTTGTAAGGTCATTTGCCGGTTAATTTTGAGCAGGCTAGCTCAGGGCTACTTAATCTTTTCCCCGCCGGGCCACGTACATATGATAGATATTTTAATTAGGCCACAACACTAGGATAATGGGGAGAGGGTATAAACACTGTAAGACCAAAACAGCATTGGACAAAGCGAAATTAATCAAAACATTAGAATTCACTTTTTTTTCCTTTTTTTTTTTTTTTTTTTGCTTTTTATAATACTATATTGAAAACGAAAAACACACAAAAAAATTTAATTCCGTAATTTTATACCAATTTTTTTCAATCTCTGTGCAGAATTTGTATAATACTAACCTAAAAACAAAAAAAAAAGTTTTCATTGGATTATCTTTAAAAATAACAAAGTTTTTAAATGTTTTATCAAAATTTGAGTATTTTCTTAAAAATCGTAAAAACAAAGAGTTTTCTCGGCATTTTATTTTTTAAGTGACTGATTCTAAAAGTTAAAAGCCAAAATTTTCTTAGTGCCGAATATCGATTCATTAACACGGAAAAAACAAAATTCATACGGAAAAATTCAAAAATCATTATCATGAAAACACGTCGATTTTGCCTCATTTTAGAAAAAAATCATATAAGTAGAAAATATCATTATTTAAAAAAAAATATTATACCGTATCGTTTTAAAATAAATTATTTTTCCGATTAGGTAATTATTTTGTGTCTTAGTTTGATAGAAAGAATAAGATGGTTTTTAAAAAAGGTAGAAAAATCGGAACTTCTTTAAGTTTAATTCAATGAGCATATCGGCGGAATAAAAAGCTAAAAGGAGTAAAAGATTTTTAATTAATATCTTTTAAACTAATTACGATATAGGAATATAAATGGTCAAAACATGCATTGACATCCAAACTAAACGTGTATAGGAAATTTCAACCCAATCCGTTGAAGATATCAGCTTCAAATTTGAGTTGCAAGATTCCACCCGAACAAATTACATTTTTAAATATATTTTAACCAATTGCGATTTTGGAATATAAATAGTCAAAACATGTGCATTGTCATCCAAACTAAACGAGTATACCAAATTTCAGCTCAATCGGTTGAAGACATCAGCTTCAAAATTGAGTTGCAAGATTCCACCCGAGTATTTTACATTGCAAATTAAATAAAAGCTTGTAAAAAAGGAAGGAAATAAAATATGCTTACTACACAATATTAACACGCAAAATTTGGTTTTATGCTGTTTTTATTAGGACATTCAGTATACTTCGTTTATACACCTCCTTAGTCTTCGTCGCGAGTGAGTGAAATGATTTCACTGGATCTTTATTTCTTTTCTTAAACTTTCATAAAAGCATTGCGTGCTGGTTTCTACATTCTTTAAATTCTTCCATAAATCGAAATACAAAACACTTAAGAAATCAGCTTCTGGTTCAATGTTTAGTGGGTGGTTCCTGAGTATTTAACAAAATAATTTACGCATTTATTGTCGCAACGTTCAACAACAGCAAAATAATATTGTCATAGGCTAACGATTATATTTGTGACGTCTTACGCGTCTTTTCTTTAACAAGTCCATTGGGTTCTTTGGGACAGAATTAATGGCAACTCTTTTCCAACCAAATCCAAGAAATGAGATGTGAATAAGAGATGCAAATAAACGAACTTTAAATATCGGATATTAGAGTAAGCGGTAGGCAATGTAAAGGAATGTTAGACAATTGATGTGAGTTGTGGCAGTTGATGATTATTACAGTTCGTGTTTCAAGATTGAATAAGTTGAGCGTGACGTGTATTCATATATTGGTGCTCGACTGGAAGATAGTTGTAAAGCTGCATCCCATTGCAGATAAAGACAAGTGTTATTACAGTATATAATAAGGTAGGATTGATTACTTAATATAAGAATCGAGGATTAGACGGTTCACTTATTGAGATTGGTCTGAATTAGATTAGGTACTTATTATAAATACACTCTGTCGCAAAAAAATATATGCACCCAGAAGAAATTGAGCTACATTCACGAAATTTGGTATGCATGTAGTGTATATGAAAATAAACAAATGATTAAAAATTCAGAACAAAATATCATTTTATTAAGCGGTTACAGCTTGCAAAAGGTTAAAAATCAGTAAGTAGTAAAGCCACCTCTAGCAGCTATACAAGCCGAAATTCGGCGTGGCATCGATTCAATTAGATCACTTATGACCCCCTGGGGAAGATCCTGCCATAGTCTTTGCATCTGCGCAGTTAATTCTCCTGTATCTCGGGACGGCTGCAGTTGCCTTCCCAGCGCGTCCAGACATGCTCTATTGGCGAAAGATCTGGTGACCTGGCAGGCCATGGTAGGACGTCATATCCTTGAAGACATTGTTGGGAGAGTCGCGCAGTATGTGGACGAGCATTATCCTGTTGATAAATGGCACCTGGGCGACTTGATAGCATGGGTAGCACAATCGGCGTTAAAATATCGTCCACGTATCTGCGAGCTGTCAAAGTGCCTTGAAGGACCACTAAAGATGATCGTGTGTCCCAAGAAATTGCTCCCCACACTGTCACACCTTGTGAAATTGCTGTATGCCGCTCGACAATAAATGCCGGATCGGACCGCTGGCCGGTGCGCCTCCAGACACGTGTGCGGTGGTCATCAGCACTGAGACTGAATCGGGATTCATCACTGAAGATGACACGTCTCCAGTCTGTCACACTCCAAGTTGCCCGAGGTCGGCAAAAATCCAGTCGACACTGCCTATGATGTGGGGTCAGTGGTAAGCGTCTTAGCGGACGTCGGCTCCTCAAACCAACTTCGGTCAGTCGTCTCCTTATGGTTTCTCTTGATGGCACTGGATGTCTGGAAGGAGGTAAGTGGCGTTGAATCGATGCTAGCGACGTTGTTGGTGCCGAAGTGGCCACTCTTCTGATTGCACGATCCTCGCGATCATTTGTGTTCCTGGGACGTCCTGACCCTCTGCGACGGTACACTCTACCTTCTGTGATCCACTGTTGCCAACACCGAGCAACTACCATATCGCTCCGACCGAGGTGGCGGCCGATACGTCTATTCGACCAACCTGCTTCTCTGAGGCCTATTATACGGCCCCTATCAAAGTCCGTCAGCTGCTCGTACTGCCGCCGGTTACGTCTTAGAGGCATCCTAAGTCTCAATATCGTCTATCAAAGTCATCAGATTCGTTTGGATAGCCGTACGGCGCTCGTACTCATGCTTTTAAACTCTCCCAGTTGCGCAACTAATATGCGCATAGCACACTTAGCCTTGTCTCATTGGCTTCGAAATTTTAATCATTTGCATATCTCTTACCAGACTACATTCTTGCCGAGTTTCGTGATTGTAGCTTGATTTCTTCTGGATGCATATATTTTTTGCGACAGAGTGTATATATATTGTGTGTTGTGTATTGCGTCATCGTAGATTCTCTCATATTAATTATTATAATTACATTTGTTAAAAGTTTAAGTTGAATATCTTAATAAAGTCATATTAAGATAATGTTTGACCCCAGTTCTTTCGCTGATCCTACACCTCTAGATCACGCTGATACTTCGAGAGATGTATTTCCAAGGGGAGATACATCACATATTTTACAGCCATTGAATATAATGTGTGGCCATTTTATCAAGAACGATAATTTCTCCCTTAGTTAAATTATCTGGATAGATTTCATTAGAGGAATCATACTTGCTATTATGCTCTACATCCTCTCCGGAAAGAGACTTTCTTCATCCGAAAATACTGTTATACTGCACCTATTAAACACTGTATGTATTAAATTACTTAAACATCACATTTCTTCATCATAACTGCAATAATGCGTCGTTGCATAAGGAATATTTTAAAGCGTGTTCATGCATTTAGAACTGTAACGAAGATTCACGCGCAAGGTATGACACAACCGAAGAGGCAGTATCTGAAAATATGTATTCAGAATTCGCCTGCAAGCTAAGGCCCCTCAAAGGATATGACCTTAAAGTCTGCTACACGAGAAACTATTTATTTTCCAAAAAAGGGTTTAGATGGAGTTTTGAAAAAAGTTAGGTGGTGGGTATGACATACCTTGTGCGCGAGAGAAGTATCAGGTTAAATAAAAAATATGCAATGCTGAAATAATATAATAAGCAAACTAAGAAATATATATGTCATAAAATATTTTTTTACAAAGACTCCATGAATAATGAGATTCTCCAATAAAAATACGTTTTTGGCAAAATTTCAAAGAAAAAACATTCTACAATAGATAAATGAAAGAGAAAAAAGTTTCTCCGAGAGAAAATTGAGGTAACTTATGTATTTGAATGCTAAATTTTTACTTTTTAATTTTTACGTTTTACTTAATGCTAAATTTTTTCCATCAAATTTCAAGAAAGTATTCCTTTTGTAAAGGAAAATGATTTTTTAGATAACCCCTTCCTTTAACAAATTTAAATGAGTAAAAATCAGCAGATTATTGACGATATCCTTTTGGTTTTTTTAAACTAGAAATTAGCTTCAGTTCACTCCGTTTAGGGCATCCGTGGTCCTCTGAAAAACCAGACCTAAATCTGGCTATCACGAAGTTCACAAGAAGTGCTCAACGGACCCAAATTTGTAGCAAGCCTGATTATTGCGATTGTATTTCTAAGTTGATTCAAGGTGCCACAAGTCCAACACTGCATGACAGATATAAATATATGGATTCAAACTCTTTCAAAAGTCTGAAGCTAATCGTGGTTTTTAACAAAGCGTTAGAGGTCGAGAATTACGGATATGATTCATTTATCGATAGATATCATTGAGACGTCGACCTCAAAGCCACCATCCTTGAAAATATCAGGGCTGCGGTAACCCAGTGGTGAAGGTATCGGATCATGGCAGACATGTCTTTAGTTAGAACCCAGTACCACTAAAGACCCGCCGTGTAGGGGAGCGATGCACGTTAAATCTGTCAAGAGCTCAGACGTCCACCCGTTCGTATGGTGTGGTATTTAGGAGATGAAGGGGGTTCCAGCTCAGGTGTCATCCTCGTCATTTGAAGATGGTTCAAAATTACGAGGTCCGTCGCTAAACGCCCTCGTGTAGCTGAACAGTGCAACGCTAATATTCACTCACTCCTTGAAAATATTCTTTTTTCAATAATAAGCTTTTGGTAATAAACTCTGTGTCATTTAATGATTTCACATCTTATTATAGGAATAGGCGATGAAAATGGATTGGTTTGGGTATAGTGAAAAATCTTCGAAATAAATATTATTGGTGAGTTCCGGGGTCAGTTTTTTAACTTCTTTGTTGAGTTTGATTGATTGATTGAATATTAACGTCGCACTGTTCAGCTACACGAGGGCTTTTGGCGACGGACCACGTAATTTTGAACCATGGTCAAGTGACTTGGACGACACCTGAGCTGGCACCTCCCTCTCCTAACTACCACACCACATCAACAGGAGGACGTTTCAGCTCTCGACAGATTTAACGTGCATCGCTGCCCTACACGGCGGGTCTTTAGTGGTACTGGGCTCGAACTCGTGACAAGGCAAGCCACGATCCGAAAGCTATACCACTCGGCTACCGCGGCCCACTTCTTTGTTGGGAGTCAAGTAGATTTCAAAGTTGAAATTATTGACGAGCCTCGTATTTTGCAACGTGGTTGAGTGACGAGGACGACAATTGAGACATCACCCACCCCACTATTCATAACTTCTTTACCACAAAAATGTGAAGTCATAGAGAATCTATATGTTGAATGTGCATCAGACCCCATACACAGCGGGTTTTCAGTAGCAATAGGGTTTGATTCAGAATCTTCACAATACTGCATGTGATCTCGTGAACATGACCACTCGGCTACAGGGACCTTCTGCATTCGCCTGGATTAAGATTTAAGGGAGGATTATTTAATTATCTGTGTAAGATATCACGAGTTAGATTACATCATTCCTACAATAAAGTCGTTTTTTAACACATGAATTCCGATCTTTGTGAATTGGTGTCATAAGTAAAAATTATTTTAGGTTTAATTAAAAAAAGTACGTATTATAAACTGGATCCTTATTGAATTCATACACTATGGAACTAAAATTGTGTGTATTATTGGGTAATAGTAACTTTTTTAAGATAGTGAAATGATTTTTGTTAAGTAAAAACTATTTTTATTCGTTTCAATTAGAACCATTTTTACAAATTAATAAATTACTAAAAAAAATCGTGAGATTGAATTTATTCATCGCCTAATTAAGGCTATCTTCGGTTAATGTTAAAGAATAGGGGCCGAATTCGGAATATTTTTCAGATATAAAAGTACTCAAACATTAATATTGTATCCTGACTACACTATCCTGTAGAGAATCACTTATTTTATCATACTGCTCATTTTTATTCGAGTTGACACATTTTTTTTTCTTTTATAAAATGTGTTTTGCATTTTTTCCCTATTCCATATTGCTCAATGAGCTATTCCTTTACATGTTAAAAGGGAAAACTAATTATTTATGAAATATTGGGAAATTTTAAAAACACTATATTTTAAACAAATGCATGAGCTACAATATCACAAATTTTTAGAAGAATTGAGGCATTTTTTCTATTCGAAAATGTGCTCCGCGTCAAGTTCACGCTCTCATACATACGAAGTGTGTAAATTAAATAATGAGACTGATTTTTTTCTCTTGTTTATTCCAATAAACTTACAATTCAACATTGTCTCCTTCAAAGTAACTGCCTTCTGAAACCAAACAGCGCTGGAGACGTTTCTTCCACTCCTCATAGCACTGGTGGAACTCGGATATCGGAATAGCCTTCAGCTGGTCAGTTACAGCCGTTTGAATGTTTTCCAGTGTCCCAAAATGATGTCCCTTGAGGTGATTCTTCAATTTCGGAAAGAAGAAAAGTCACAAGGACTCAAGTCAGGCGAATAAGGGGGCTGAGGAGCAACAGGAATGTTCTTATAGGCCAAGAAACGGTTCACCGAGAAAGGATTTTTGGAACCATTTTGGCGCAGATCTTACTCATCTTCAATTCATTGGTCAAAATATGATGAACGGTGGTGTGATTCAAGTTCAACTCTTCCCCAATCATTCTGACTGTCAAGCGACGATCTGAACGCACAAGATCCCGGACTCTAACGACATTTTCAGCGGTTTTTGAAATTGAGGGCCTTTCGCTGTGAGGTTCATCTTCAATTGACTCTCTTCCTTCTGAAAATGCCTTAAACCACCGAAAAACCTGGATCATTGACAAAACACTGTCTCCGTAAACTTGCTGAAGATTTGCAAATGTTTCCGTTGCGTTGCGTCCAAGTCTGAAGCAAAACTTGATAGCACATCGTTGCTCGTTGTCACTTATTTCAGAACACACAAGAAAAACCTATTTCACTAAGCACATCACTACAGACAATTAACTTGACTTAGCGACTTCAAACTCATACTGCTGACGCATCATATGTTTACCTACCTCCCCTCTATGTCCTATTTCTCCAGTGTTGCCAGATCAAAAACTACGCTACCAGTCTCATTACTTAATTTACATACCTCGTATGACGAAAGCAGCCTTATATAATGCGTTAGACTTTCTGGAACACAATCTCTTATTCATTTCTTTGATATCATATAAGTAAAGAAATGCAATTAAAAGTAAGTTTGATGTAATGGGTTCTAAGAATTTCTGGAGTCAGATATTTAAACCAACCAAATGAAACGATCGAGAGAAGCGCATCCGTCGATTCTAGTTTTTCTCTCATTATCGCAGGATAAAAACGACTTCGGAGCCAATTCAAATTCTCAATTTTCTATAACTTCAGAGCAGATGATATCTCAACTCCGTGCAGAATCTTCGGTCAACAAAATCCCCGCAAAAGATTTGTGCTATTAAAAAATATCATCAATGTAGACGTGTGGTAAGTTTTTAACTTTAGCTTGTTATGGTACCCGTACTGCTTTAAAAAATAATATATATAATTTAATCCATATTTTGCTCATTTTTAGCTACTACTAATAAAAATTTTCGAATGTAATTTTTTTTTCAAGAGACTTGCCTCAATACAAATAATATTGTCCGTAGAAATAAGTGTTAAGTGATAATATTGTATAGCTACTTTTCTGGGTAAAATCCTAGGAGAGCCCACACACTTGGCGACAAACCGAAAAAAAGCGCCAAGCCGGAACAAGATGGCGCCAAGCGAACCCGACAATGACGGCAAGGGAATATAGCGGGATAAGGTGGATGCGTAATGCAAATATATGTAAACAATACAGAAATTAAACATTTAAGATAAAAAATATAAAAACAGCATTTACTTTCTTACTGCTGATCTTTTCAGAGTGGAAGGTACAGCGTAACAACAGATTTTAAAAAAGCCTTAAAGGTCTCATCGCTAAGCGAATGATCGTGTGAGCGCTGCCATGTTTATTCTGCGAGGTAATGTTTGAACATACATTCGGTGTGGCTGGTACGATTTCGAAGAAACCGTTTTATTGCCGACCGTGTTACATCATACCGATCATTACATTTACATAACTCGAAGCAATCAATCCTTCCTTCAAAAAGTATTCAATCAATTCTTTTTTACCTTTCACATTCAGCAAAGTAAAAAATTCTAAAGTATATTCCCTCACATAACGTAGGCAGCCCGGAGCCCAACAACAAAATGAAATTCGAAATGCGAGACCACAAAATACGAAAATGCTAGAAACAGTTAGGGTTGCCATATGTAGTGTTTAAAAGTAGGGTTACCAAGATGGCGCAATTATCGCAAACCAAAGTAATTCGCGCCAAGGGTGTGGGCTCTCCTAGGAGTGAACCCTTTTCTGGCATTAAAGCTTTAAATATAATTTCTCTCTTTTTTTTTTTTTTTTTGTGTGTGTGGCCGCGGTAGCCGAGTGGTATGGGTATCGGACAGTGGCTTGCTTTGTCACGGGTTCGAGCCCAGTACCACTAAAAGACCCGCCGTGTAGGGCAGCGATGCACGTTAAATCTGTCGAGAGCTGAAACGTCCTCCCGTTGGTGTGGTGTGGTAGTTAGGAGAGGGGGGTGCCAGCTCAGGTGTCGTCCACGTCACTTGACCATGGTTCAAAATTACGTGGTCCGTCGCCAAAAGCCCTCGTGTAGCTGAGCAGTGCGACGTTAATATTCAATCAATCAATCAATCTCTCTTTTTTTTTTGTTTAATGATAGCAATGTATTGAAAAATAGAAATAATTTTTATTTTAACTTTAATTTAAAAGGTTTTATTTACTGATTCTTATATAATGGGAGATATAAAAAATTTGCACAAGCATCAAAAGCGGTGATATTGTCTGAGGCAGTGATACTCAACCTACTGCCCACCGAACCTTTTTAAGTGGCCCGGTCAGGGCCCATTGCTTTGAAAAATTCACTTATTTAAGAACAATATATTAAAATTTTGGTGTTAAAAAATCAAATATATCAATTTTACTTTTTGCTCAAAGACGTACGATTGCAAGTTGATATTTGTTTTATTTGTAACGGTTACGGTTAGTGATATTGGTGTGGTGTGGTTGTTTTATAGGTTCGGACTGTGGCTTGCTTTGTCACAGGAAGCCCAGGTTACGGTTAGTGATATTGGTGTGGTGTGGTAGTTAGGAGAGAGGGGTGCCAGCTCAGGTGGTGTCGTCCACGTCACAGGTTGACCATGACCATGGTTCAAAATTACGTGGTCCATCGCCAAAAGCCCTCGTGTAGCTAAACAGTGCGACGTTAATATTCAATCAATCAATCAACGGTTAGTGATAACCGACAACAGTGGAGTACTGACAGTTTTATGGGTGGAACTAATTTTTTAACGATCTTTTATATATTGCAAGCGAAAAATACTCGAAGAAAATGCATACTAATTTCAAGAAGATTGGGTGTTTGACTATTTTGTGGTGAAAAACAAATACAGATTAGTAATTGTTTGATTTGTCACGAAAGTATACTGTATTTAAAAAATAACAAACATGAATCATTCAATAATACTTTTCCTCGAAAATCTCTTTCGAAAGGTAATAAATAGGGGATTTCTTGAATATTCTTTGAAACAGAAACAAAGTGTTTTGTCAGTGGTAATGTCACAGCGGGGTAACAAAAACATCTTATGAAGTCTTATATTATTGGTAATGATATGAAACTGTTTAGTGATGCAAAAATTGTGAAAGAGTGTTTCATAAATGTGTCTAAATCAGCGTTAGTGACAAAAATAAAAAAAAAAAATATAAGAAATAGTCATTAAAAAAGCAAACCAGGAGTTAAAATATTTTGATCAATTTTCCTCATTTTAACCCCCCTCCCCTTCCTTTTTATCTTCATGATGTGATCAATCAATCAATAAAATATTTTGATCAATTTTCCTCATTTTAACCCCTCTCCCCTTCCTTTTATCTTCGTGAAATAGCCGACATATGTATGCGGCCCAGGAGAAAAAAATTAAGAACCCAGGGTCTAAGGGATCCTTTTTACAAATTTTTACGAAAAACAAATATCAATTACTTGTATTCTTTATAAGCAGGAAATACTCCTTAATAATATTTGAAATAGAAGAATAAATTGTAAGTATCTGTCTCTAAGTACATAAATACCATGAAAACTAAATTTGATTGAAAATGAGTGTAATTAAAATAAGTGTATTTGCTTATGAGACCACACTATATAAGTGATAACTTCATATTTTGTAATGTTATTTCAGGGATTAGTTTGGTGAATAAAAAAGAAAAAGGTGATCTAAGCATTGTCTATAAAATAAACTATTCATATGTCTGTTCTCATGAAATAATATTTTTGTGCGAAATATACAATCATATTTGTGGATTAATTGTATTCCAAGAAGAAAACAATAGGGGGTTATGGTAGCTGAAAAAGGTTATAAATACTATAAATTCAAAATTTTATTTAAATATCTATAAAAAAACTCCGTCAAGCATTGTTTCGTACATTCTTATGCTTTCATTTGGATCATTTGGCATAATTAAATTGAATTTTTATTTTTCAAAAAATCAGCTAAAGGTTTTTATTTGACTTTTGAAAAATCTACTTTAAAATTCCTACTTAAAATCATAGGTAATTTATTCAGAAGACCCGATCCGGGCATAATGGATTTTGGTTGTAATTTAACAACATTCAATTTTGTCCATGAATTAATTTAAGCAAGTGGAAAGTAATACAGGTAGTTGATTGAGAAGATTGGAATCTAGGTCAGAAGCTTAAGTAAAAGTACAAGAGCTCTAACTGAACACGAAGTACATTTTCAGATAGAAAAATGACCAAATTTCTATTGAAATTTGCAATATTATAACTCGTACCTCTATTAACAATACAGTGTTTTTAGAAGTTTCAAAAAATATTCTGTGAATACTTTCTTTTTGTTTTATACGTGAAGGTAAAGTCCATTTAACATTACGATATAGGATAAAAAATGCGAAACGCGCATTTTATACCAGAAAAAATGAACCAACTCGGTCAAAAATGGGAAATGTGATAAAATAATGCTGCTCTCTAAAGAATAATGAAGCCAGAATATCATATTAATTTTTTCATTTCTTTTATATCTGAAAAAATGTTCCAAATTCGGGTCCTATTCTTTAACATAAACCGAAAACAGCCTTAAAAAGGGATTTAAACAGAAGATTTATACCACATAATCTCTAGCTTATACTAGCTTTTTGTCATTGTAGGGCAGTTTCGAATAAATATATCGGGTGCTGCTGCAAGGTAAGTCTTCTTAAATATATTTTTTTCTTGTATTTAATGCAAGTTTTTCTTAATATCTGTATACTTAATTTTGTTATTTTAAATCTTTAATTGTTTTAATTTTTTAGACTCAAAGTATATTAAAGTAATGTGATTAATAGAACTACCTGTTCATTGCTATACTTATTCCTGGCCGCGGTAGCCGAGTGGTATAGGTATCGGACCGTGGCTTGCTTTGCCACGGGTTCGAGCCCATACCACTAAAGACCCGCCGTGTAGGGCAGCGATGCACGCTAAATCTGTCGAGAACTGAAACGTCCTCCCGTTGGTGTGGTGCGGTAGTTAGGAGAGGGGGTGCCAGCTCAGATGTCGTACACGTCACTTGACCATGGTTCAAAATTACGTGGTCCGTCGCCAAAAGCCATCGTGTAGCTGAACAGTGCGACGTTAATACTCAATCAAAGCTATACTTATTCGCTTACAAAAATAGATTGTTATTCTTAACCTTACTGCAATATTGCTAATGATAATTATACTATTTACTTAGTTGTATAATAATTTGTCCTTTTTCTACATTTTATGTTTAATTTTAGTGTAGGTTTTCTCTCTCTTTCTAAGCATATGTTATTAAAATATCACATGTTTCATTCCATTGCTTCAACTAGGATTATGAAGAATCCTGCATTCATTTTCGCAGAAAGAGGGGGCGGGGGGGGACCCCACTTGTATCGAAGCATGGAACTTTACTTTTAAGGCGTATTGGTGGAAGGACAAACAACCGCGTTTCATGTCGTTTCGGATTGGTGGGGGAGGGACATACATCTCTTATTTTCTCCTTAGTGGTGTGTATACCGCGGACGACCTTATCCGAGTAAGATTTTCGGCTGATGATGAAAAAAGCCGAATTAGCGTAACAAACCCAAGCGTGACGTTCATTCAAGTTCACTCTCCAGCAAAACGCGCCAATAAAAGTGACCACTTCAAAATTTTGTAATAAAAAAAATACGTAAAAAGCCTTTTTAAATTTGTTTCGGCTACGTAACATTTTCGGGAAGACTTCAGTGTCTGATTTAAAAATCCATCATGGAAATTTAGAAAGAAGTTCAAATATCGATTAATAATTTTAAAATCTTTTCACGCAAAATTTTTCGTACAGAGAGAGAGAGCGCGTGAAGTTAGTTTGATTTAACTTTTTTTGATTCCCAATTTTTTTTTAAACAGAATGAAAAAAGTTTAAAATAAATATCAAATGACTACCATAAGAACAATCTATAATTCTCGTCTGTGTGAGAGAACTACTTACGTAGCTTTTTGAAGCAGCAAGAAGGTAATCAGTGATAGGACATGTTGTGGCTACCCAAGCCTAATCGCCATGATAGACCACTCGAGGATAATGTTGTTTCTGTCTTGTCCTAAGATCCACATTTTGCGCGTTAATGATAAATCTTGTAGAAGCATTGATGCACGTGTTATCTCTATAAAAACTCAAACACATGTGACCGCGTGGCCCAAGGTCGTTAACATTTGACCGCGGTAGCCTAATGGTGACGGTTACAAACTCGTGGCTTACATTATGGAATCGCTGGTTTGTGTTCTGATGACACTGTAGGTCCAACATGTAGAGGTACTGGATGGAAGTTAGATCGTGGATGAAAATTATCACGTGGCTATACTGTGGAGGTTAGGAGGATTGGTGCCAGCTAAGGTGAAATCGTCACTTGATTTTGATTCAAAATTTCGAGATACTTCACTAAAATATCTCGTTCAATTTTGAGTGGAAGGGGATAAACACTCCTTCCCTTGCTCAACTACTTTGACTTCATGTAGAAGTCTGGAAAGAGAGCTAGCAGAATGGGTGTCATTCTGACCAAATCGTGTTTCATAATTACTGTACTTCACATAGTACTTTCAGTAATAAAGGTGGCCGTGGTAGCCTAGTGGTCAAGGTATCGAATCGTGCCTGGCTTGTCACGAGTTTGAGCTCAGTACCAGAATATTGTTTTACGATGCTTAAAAGTTTAATACTCATAATTATGATGTTTTGGCAATATTGTCTTTACGATGTTCTTAGTTTTAGAAAAGTAAATTGAGAGAGATAATACTTCCTTTAAATATAGTATTTATACCTTCCCCTCCTGCTCACGCATGAGGCCGTGGTAGCCTAGTGGTCAAGGTATCGAATCGTGCCTGGCTTGTCACGAGTTTGAGCTCAGTACCAGAATATTGTTTTACGATGCTTAAAAGTTTAATACTCATAATTATGATGTTCTGGCTGTGAGCCACAGAAATAAAAATATCTTCGACAGTTCTTAGTTATAGAAGGAATGTAAATTGATACTTTGAGCGTAAAGCTTCCTTTAAATACTCAATAAAGTATTTATACCTTCCCCTCCTGCTCACGCATGAGGCCGTGGTAGCCTAGTGGTCAAGATATCGGATCGTGGCTGGTATGTTACGCGTTCAAGCCCACTACCACTAAAGACTCGCCGTGTAGGGGAGGGATGCACGTTAAATCCGTCGTGAGCTCAGACGTGGTGTAGTAGTTAGAAGAGGGGTGCAAGCTCAGGTGTCGTCCACGTCACTTGACCATGGTTCAAAATTACGTCGTCCGTCTGCCAAAAGACCTCTTGCAGCTAAAAAGTGCGACCTTAATATTCACTCACTCACTCACATTCAGTAATACAGCCCAAATAGGTGATATATTAAATAGCAACCCAAATAACATGACTTTATTATCAAGAAAATTATGCTTATTCTCCTGAGGAAGTATACTTCCCTGCAATATTTAATTCACAATATTTTAGTAATAAATACCTTATAGTTCTAAGTGTTGCACAATATACCGTACTTGTTTATATTTGTTTTATTTAAAAATTTATCTCTACACATTTTTAAAAAAAGTCTATTGTTATATAACATGCAATTCTGCTCAAATTTCCTGTAATCTTCTTTAGAGTGTGTTAATTATTGCATTTTTTAAAATCATTTTCCTTGCTGTATTTAAAATTTTCATCAGGCTCTAAGCTAATAAAGAGAAGGAATTTTTGAACACTGGAAATAACACTAATTGAAATAGAGGGAAATGTACAAATAATTGAACTATTCTCTTAGAAAATTTTATAATGAATAAATAATTTCAGTTTTCATGCACACAGTTTTAGAAACAAAGTATAGGCGAAATTAAAATTTATAATCTTTGTTACGCATCTTCGATGCAATTTAAAAATTAATATTTCCTCGAAACACATAGCAGCTGAAATTCTCAAAATTTCTAAGGGATTCCTAATAGGGAAAGTTTAATGCTTTACAATAGATCCAGTTTCCAAGTTCACTTCTTAGGCAGCTGAAAAGGAAATTTGGAGTTAAGCTGAGTTTACAGAGAAAAATGCATGTCTTTCGTGAAAATGGACTTGTTGAATGAAAAAGTTTGATTTGCGGTTTGATTTGCTTTGAATCAAAAGACAATACAATTTAGAACAAGTAAATATTGGATTGGGACATATTTCACGTTTTAGTTGCCTACATTTTAATACAGTGCTTCTCAAAGTTTCAATACTTGCGACCCAATATCCAATCATAATTTTCATCGCCCCCTACACATAAATATAATGCAATGAATTCAAAAATACTACACTTTGAAAATACGACTTTAACCTCTTAAGTGCCACCAGCGTATATAAACGCTGCAAAATGTTAATTGTCCCAGACGTATTATAACGTCTTTTACGATCTTTTCTCTGTACGGTGCCATAAAATTATTCCGAAGGTTTGGAATGCAATAATAGGATAAACGTCTTGCTCAGTCAAAATGTTAATTGTCCCAGACGTATATATACGTCTTTCCGAAGTACGACCTTTTCTCTGTACGGCTATCCATAAAATTATTCCGAAGGCTTTGGAATGCAATAATAGGACCTTGACAATGTTTGTCTTGCTCAGTCAAAATGTTAATTGTCCCGGACGTATATATACGTCTTTCCGAAGTACGATCTTTTCTCTATACGGCTATCCGTAAAATTATTCCGAAGGCTTTGGAATGCATTGTCCCGGACGTATAATAGGACCTATGACAATGTTTGTCTTGCTCAGCCAAAATGTTAATTGTCCCGGACGTATATATACGTCTTTCCGAAGTACGATCTTTTCTCTGTACGGCTATCCGTAAAATTATTCCGAAGGCTTTGGAATGCAATAATAGGACCTTGACAATGTTTGTCTTGCTCAGCCAAAATGTTAATTGTCCCGGACGTATATATACGTCTTCCGAAGTACAATCTTTTCTCTGTACGGCTATCCATAAAATTATTCCGAAGGCTTTGGAATGCGTGACAATGTTTGTCTTTCAGCCAAAATGTTAATAGTCCCGGACGTATATATACGTCTTTCGAAGTACAATCTTTTCTCTGTACGGCTATCCGTAAAATTATTATTTGTCTTGCTCAGCAAAATGTTAATAGTCCCGGACGTATATATACGCGAATACAATCTTTTCTCTGTACGGCTATCCGTAAAATTACGAAGGCTTTGGAATGTAATTGACAATGTTTGTCTTGCTCAGCCAAAATGTTAATAGTCCCGGACGTATATATACGTCTTTCCGAAGTACAATCTTTTCTCTGTACGGCTATCCGTAAAATTATTACGAAGGCTTTAAAATTCAATAATAGGACCTTGAGAATGTTTGCTAAGGAATTACTTATTTGAAGGAATTTGATTATTTATTACTTTTCTCTCCCCCCAATACACCACATGCACTCACCTATGTTGAAAAACGGTGGCATGGGGGAGCGAATCACGTAACTTTTAGTCGGCAGTTAAGGGATAAATTATAAACCGTAAAAAAATTACCAAGATAAGTGTTAATTTTTCTATGTAATTTTATATATGACAAACCCATGGGGACACTGGTATTTATTAAACTTTTGTTCTTAACTTAGTATCTTTAAATTAATTATAAATGTATCAATACTGCACAATGTGTTTTATAAGTGTTTGATATCAATACTAGCCGTTACCCACCCGCTTCACTGGGTATTTCACGATGTTGTATATGTGTATACTGTTTACATATATATTAATTATTGATATCTAGCATTAAGAATTCGATAGTATTGGAAGTTATATTTATAGCTGTTACATTCTCTCCCCTTGATGTAAAAAGAACATAAATTATAATATCTAATTCCTATTTATATCTAAAATAGAAGGAGAAAGATTATTTTCGCTCACACTTAACCTAATAATCAAGTGGATTTCCACCAAAGCAACTTTCAGTGGAGCTCTATTCCATAAAATAAACATGCGTGCTAAATTTCAAGTCTAAATCTAACAGAGCAAAAACGGAATATTTATCATCAATACCTCGTTGAAAGCATTCTTAGCAGATTCCAGTTCAACAAAAGAAGCATGCAAACCAAATTTTATTATTATAGTCTTAGCAGTTCAAAAACGGGAATTTTGTCTATCAATACGCCCCAATAACACTCCCCGCTTCCCCCTGGAGTTGATTTCCGTAAAATCCATTCTTAGTGGAACTCTATTCAACTAAAGAAAAGTGCTCAACAAATTTCAAGTAAGTGAGTTAAATTCAAAAACAGGAATTTTCCTATAACACGTCTTAATCCGTCGCAACCTCACTCCTTTGATGGTCCGTTTTCGCATAAATCTTTCTAAAAGGAACTTTATTCCATGAACGGAACATACCTTCTAATTTTCAGGCAGGTGTTTCTATTAGTTGAAAAGCGGAAATATTTATCTATTACGCCCCTTAACCCCCCTAAGTGACCCTTGGGGATCCATTTTCCCCAAAACTATTATGTAGTGGATCTCTACACCATTATAGGTATTCGCTTACCAAATTTTAAGACTGTACGTCTTATAGTTTAAAAATGGAAATAATTATCTATAACGCCCCTTAAGCCCCCGCATCGCCACTTAGGAAACGATATTCACAAAAACCGATCTTACGGCATATCTCTATTCAGTGAATGGAATCTGTTTACTCAATTTCAAGATTTTACGTCTAATAGTTGAAAAAAGGAGTTAATTGCCTATAACGCCACTTAATTCTCTACAACGCCACTTGGGAGTCGATTTTGACAAAACCAATTTTGCACCGGATATGTACTCTATGAAAGGAATCCGCTTACCAAATTTCAAGACTGTACGTCTAATAGTTTAAAAATGGAAATAATTATGTATAACGCCCCTTGGAGGTCGATTTTCGTAAAAATAATTATGTAGGGAATCACTACTTTATGAAAGAAAAATCTATGTACCAAGTTTCACGACTGTACATCTAATAGTTTAGTAATGGAAATAATTATCTATAACGCACCTTAAACCCCCGTAACGCCCCTTGGGGTTCGAACTTTGCAAAATCCGTTCTTAGCTGACGTCTACTCCATGAAGGGAACCTACCTACCAAATTTCAAGTCTGTAGATTTAATAGTTCCGGAGATATCGTGATTAGTCAGTGAGTCAGTCAGTGAGTGAGTGAGTCGCTTTTCTCCTTTATATATATAGATAAATTTGTATTTCATTTTTTATTATGTCAGAATGTATTTCGTTTGCTAAGTTTCTGTAAATTGATCATTTGTTTTAAAATAATCTCTTGTTTTTAACTTTTGAATATGCTTGCACCCCCAGGGGGTTCATTCCATAGTTTGAGAAACGCTGTTTTAATACATAATGCATTTCAAACAGAATATGTCCTAAAATATATTTTACAACATTTTATAAAAAATCATAAAATAAGTATTTCTTCTTTATTAACGGGCACTAAAATGTTCAGTTAGGCTTTTCTTTGCTCTTGGTTTGTCTGGATAATAATTTCAGGGCTTATCTTAAACAGATTTGATATTTTACAATTTCTTATTTTGACGGATTCATTTCTGATGCTGATTACTTTACTTGATACTAAAAATTACGTGGAAAATTAATAATGCATATAATGTAGCTTCAAGGGGATAAAAAAATATAACCGCATCAAATTTCTTAATGATGTTTTATTGTGTGCTTGGAAAAGATTGGCACCTCAAATTTTCATTCCATATCCTTGCCATGATCTGGGGTGCCGACGGATATGAAGTTCTCGTATGAATCTATTTTCAGAAACCGATACCGCATTTTACAAGGTCTGATACACAATAAATTGGAAAAGCGTAGAAGTATTCCCGTTATTCCATGCCCAGGTATTCAGATTAAAAATGAAGTTATGGCGAAGCTTTTCAATTAGAATGCTGAAACATTAGATACCAACATACTATGAACAAGATAAGTTATCGATCTCTTGTGTAAGAGCACAAAATAAATTCTTATAAAAAAGACTCTTTATTAAAATTATTGCAGCGATAACAATTAAGCTATATATATTTAGTAATAATTTATTATATAATTTATTGAATTTCACTTCGAACTTATTGAACAGTGTGGTGTAATTCATACATTTTTTAGAGAAATATACTTTTGTATGAGTTATTCATTGAAAGATTGCAAAGATTTAAACTGTATTTAAAATAGATAATTAAAATTTTCCATTGGACGGCTGAAGTTTTTACAAATAATTCTATATTTTGAGAAGTAATTTTTTATTGTATTTGGTAAATGATATAATTTGGAAAAGAAAAGATTTATTAAAAAAATATATCCAAAATATAATAGAATTTAAAATACATTTCAGGTGTGAAGGAATTCAAGGCAGAATCTTGGGACAATCTAGTCTGCAGCTTTGAGCTAGCATCTATCTGTTGAGACAAATTATTGAAAAAATCGTCGTGACCCATCAGTGATCAAAAGATTTACTAGACATGAGTGATCAAAATGCTGGAGATGACCCGAAGCATATTTGTGATATGTGTCACAGAACATTTCAATTCAGAAGACATTACATGAAATACTTGCTACTGCATAAAGCAAGAGTTTTGCATCAATGTTCAAAATGTTTGGCAGGATTCATTTCCGAATTTGAGCTAAGCGTCTCCATCTCAGTATTCATATGGAAGAGTCAAGAACGAAGTGTAGGTATTGCAGTAAATTTCTAAGTTCACCTTATACGCGTAAGCGTCATGAAAATAAACACACAACAGAAAATAGTTTAATTTGCAAAGTTTGCCATATAATGTTCCAAACTATATTATTACTAAAACAACACCTACTTTTACATACAGCTGATAAACCTTTTAAAGAGTGTTTTTTTTCCAGGTATATAAGTATAAGTTGACATTACTTTCCAAGATGGCGACCGATTTAACAGCTGTCAAGTGATTTATTCTCAGTTTGCTTTGGCAATTCATCAAAACGATCATCAAGCAAGGCGTAGATTCGTCGAATGGGCCCAAAACGAGATTGCCGTTGTTCCCGATTTTCATAAGCGAATTTTGTTTAGCGATGAAGCACACTTCTGGTTGAATGGCTACGTCAACAAACAAAACTGCCGCATTTGGAGTGAAGCTAATCCACAAGTTTATGTCGAAACACCGTTACATCCTGAAAAACTGACTGTTTGGTGCGCTTTATGGGCTGGTGGAATCCTTCTTCAAAAACGATGAAGGCCAGAACGTTACAGTCAATGGTGATCGGTATAGAGCCAGGATTACTAACTTTTTCATTCCTGAATTGAACAATCATGATGCCCAGGAGCTGTGGTTCCAACAAGACGGCGCAACATGTCACACAGCTCGTGCCACAATCGATTTGTTGAAAGACACGTTTGGTGACCGCCTAATTTCACGTTTTGGACCTGTGAATTGGCCTCCAAGATCTTGTGATTTAACATCGCTAGACTATTTTCTGTGGGGCTATGCAAAGTCATTGGTCTATGTGAATAAGCCACAGACGCTTGACCATTTGGAAGACAACATTCGCCGTGTTATTGCCGATATACGGCCACAAATGTTGTAAAAAGTCATCGAAAATTGGACGTCCAGATTGGACTACATCCGAGCCAGCCGTGGCAGTTATATGCCAGAAATCATATTTAAAATGTAATTCCACAAAATTATCTTTCGAATAAAAAAATTCATGTCAATCGAATAATACATCGTTGTTTTATTGCAATTTAAATTTCTATACTTTAAAAAAACACCCTTTATATTTGAAAACATTTCGAATGAAAAAATGTTTTAGTTATTCTGTTAAAAAAATTTCAGTTGTTTAATTTAAGAAAATACCTAAATTTTAAGGGCTTATCAAAGCTTATGAAAATATTTTTTCATTAAAAATATTACAAAAGCTTTATCTCTTATTAGTAGCATAAATGTTTTCCAATTGGGAAGTTCTTCTGTTGCTTATTATCTTTATTTTATTGGTTGGAAAAAATACTCTGGACTTTTAAGAAAGTTCTTTTTTCCTATTAACAGTTTTCTTAAAATTATTTTTTTCCCTGTATTTCCAATAATTCTATAAATTTAAATTACACAAAAACCATATTATTTTTGAAAACCAAAATTAAATAAGCAAAACATTGTTTTTGTGTGAGTGAGTTCCTTTTTCTCTTGATAAAATATGTTTCAGAGAAAGAACAAATGATAGCTAAAATGAAAAAAAAATGTTTTCTTCTTACGGTTGGTTAACTTAGTTCCCTTGTCATATTTGGAAAAATTCAAAGCAGCAAATGCTAAAGAAAGTATTCGAATCCTGCGCATCCGAAAAACTCACATATGACAGTAACTACGAAAGAAACTTGCAAATAAACTTTGTTATGCATCTTGTGTCGTAAAATTCTTTGAAGAAGAAAATAATCGAATTACAAAGAAAAAGTTTCAGAGTTTCCTATGCTTACTAGGTTTAGAATGCCGGATGCTTGTAGGATTTCCTTTGATATGTCTGAGTTCCCTACGCCGCTGTTGTACAACATATTTGGTTGCTTTTTATCAAATATATAGGAGTTGTGAAGAATAGAAAATATACCTATGAGAAGAATTTTTAACGTACTCTTGTTGATTAATAAACATTTTTTATAACACAAATTATATCAGTGCCATTTGCAAATGTGTATTTCGGGATATAAAGCAAGTATTTTTAAAGGGTTTCTTCTACTTATATTGTAACTATGTCTTTGCCAAAACTTTAAGGCTACACAATACCGTAAAAAATTCATTATTACCGATTTCTTTTCTCTTTTCTTCTTTCTTTTTGCATTTCCTCATGGCTCATATTATTGAGAAGCTTGCCACCAGATTTCAGGTCTTATATATATATATATATATATGTTATATATATATATATATATATATATATATATATATATATATATATATATATATATATATATATATATATATATAAGAAATTAGCTTTTAAGATATTTAAAGTTTTCTGAGCTATGGCTTTGATTTCGGTTTCATTTTAAACCATTTTCCCACTCTTAAAAATTGAACTAATTAAAAATACTTCTGAGCACAATCAATTCTTTTAGTGTGATATGTTTATTAATTCCAATTCCCATTTATAAAGTACACTGCTAGCTACCGTAAATGCAACACCTTGAAGGAAACACGCAATTAACATGAAATTTACAACATGCATTAGCAGAGGTGAGATATGCAAATGATTAGAATTTCACCGCAGACACACATTACGAGCGCCTGTGGCACCACCTCAAAGCGCTATTTAAGGCTTGGAGATTTCGACGATTTCACTTTGACAATTGTATTTTTCTCGTGCTTTTTTCAAAAAACAACCAGTTATGTCTCGTAGAAAACAACGATCAGCTTTTGATCAAATATCCGAGTTCGACAGAGTGGATAGTTGCTTACCGAGATTGTGGATTACCTTTCAGGAAAATCGGTAGTCGTGTTGGACGAAACCAAACAACTGCAATGCGGAATATGTGACCGTTAGATGCAGGAGGGTGCGATGGACAGACGTGGTCGATCACATCCACCTCAGTGCACAACTTCACGTGAGGACAGGTAAATTGTGCGCAGGGCAATGGTGGATCACTCAGTCACATCACGAACCATAGCACATCACATTGAGTCTGTAACACATAATTCAGTGTCTGCGCGTTCTATTCGATGCTGTTTACAGCAGAGTGGTCTGTCCGCAAGACGTCCATTGATTGGTATACCCTTGACACAGAACCACAGACGTCTCCGCCCCCAATGGTGTGATGAAAGAAGGATGTGGGCGGCAGAATGGAATGAAGTTGTCTTTACTGACGAGTCACGCATCTGTCTGCAACACCACGATGGTCGGATTCGAGTCTGGAGACGCCGTGGAGAGACGATGCTCAACAGCTGCGTTATGCACCGCCACACTGGTCCTGCACCGAGTATTATGGTATGGAAGGTATTGGATATCACTTTCGCACTCATCTAGTACGCATTGCCGGTACTTTATGCAGCTAGCGCTACATCTCTGAGTTGTTGCAGCCAGTTGTCCTTCCTTACTTTCAGGGCTTGGTCACAGCCATATTTCAACAGGATAATGCGGAACCACACGTAGCACTCATTGTCCAAAGATTCTTCGTCAATCACCAGATTGAATTGCTTCCCTGGCTGGCTCACTCTCTGGATCTTTCGGCGATAGAAAACATGTGGTCCATGGTTGCACCACGATTTACCCAGATTACACAAGAAGCTGCCACACCAGATCAACTTTTGCAACGTAGGGAAGCTGCGTGGTCTGCTGGACCCCAAGAAGACATCCGAAGTCTCTTTGAATTAATGCCGGGGCGTGTGGCAGCGGTGATTTCCAACAATGTCGGCTACTCTGGCTACTGATTCTAGCAGGAGCCACACTTCACAAGAGTCTATAAATTTAATCATTTGATACTTGGTCAGCATGTTACCTACAAAATAAATTTTGTTGTGATATCTCTTGTCTTTCTTGGTGTTGCATTTACGGTGGGCAGTAGTGTAAATTCTTCTTGATTATGCCTTAGGTTTTTGGAATTCTCATCATTAATTAATTAAAATTGATTCCAAGGCCAATTTTTGTTTTAAAAAATAGTTTATATAACTTAGAAGCTTTATCATTTTTTTCCTGATCAGAAACTGTCATTGCTAAAACATTCTCAGGTTGCTGTGAGAAATAATATTTCGAAAAGATGGAATACTACTGAAAATGATGTATCTAAAAATCAGTCCTCAGCTCCTACAGCAATTAGACTTCCAAATACAAGTTCATTCTGAACTCAAGTATAGCAGATAAAACTGCATATGTCCTTGATGTACCAAACTGCATTATACTAAACATATTGCAGAACTATATTTCAGTATTTTAAAGTGATACTACAAGAGCTTAAACTTCCTAAACTGCCCCAATTTAAAACTGAAAAAAAATTAAATTTATCAACAAACCTGATTATTGTCAGTATTAGTTAGTATCATTATTTTTATACATGAATGCTTTGTGTTTCAAACATTTTGTGAAAATATTAGGTTTAAATGAAGTTAAATAAACTGTCGTCGTAACAAATGCTATCAATATTATGTCAAAATATGTTTCCAATTTAAAAAAAATAACTTCAGTTGTATTTAATTAAAATACTGTTTTATGTAGAACATACATTGGAAAATAACATATTAAAAATTAGAGTTTTACGAGCATTATATGTTTTGTTTTATGCCTTTACAAACTTGAAATGCGTTTTTCTCGGACTTAAAATTTTGAAGGTGTAAATGTTTTCTAATCCCTTAGGCCTTTTCTGTTGATCATAGAGCAGTGTTTCTCAAACTGTGGGGCGCGCCCCCCTGAGGGGTCGTGATACCTCAGCAAGGGGGGCGCGAGCATATTGAAGAGTCGAAAACAAAAGATTATTTAACAAAATTATTAATTTACTGGCGGTAAGCAAACGATATATATTTGGACATAATAAAAAATACACATTTATATTTAGATAACATATTTATAAATCTACTGCACAATGTATTTTACAATTAATCTAACAATACTAAGAACAAGGTTATCAGTGACCCCATGGGCTTGTCTCATATAAAATTGTATACAAAAATTAACACTTGCCTTGATCATTTGAATGGTTTACAATTAATGCCTTAACTGCCGAATAAAAGTTATGTGATTCACTTCCCAATGTCATCATTTTCCACTTAGGTGTGCATATGTCATGTACAGGGGTGGGGGAGAAAAGGAATAAATAAGCAAACCATCTGAAATAAGTAAATCCTTTGCAAACACTGTCAATGTCTTTTTATTGCACTCCACGGCCTTCGGAGTAATTTTATCGACAGCAGTGCGTAGAAAAAGACCGCACTTCGGAAAGACATATTTATACGTCTGGGGCAATTAACGCTTTGGCTGAGCGAGACGTTTATATACGCTGAAGGCAATTAATATGTTAAAGTCGTATTGCAGCTTTAGCGTCAAAGTACAGTAGTATTGGATTCGATGCATTGTTATTGTAAGGAAGGGGGGCGCGTTGAAAATTATGTTTTAATATTGGGTCGCAAGTGTTGAAAGTTTGAGAAGCACTGTCATAGAGCCTTAAGATTTTTTGTATATACTCTAAAACGTATGTTCTATAAAAGTAAGTACCGAGGTAAGGCTGAGATTTATAGTTATTTTTTTTAAAAAATGCTAAAGTTACTATTTTGAGAATTTTCATGTTTTTTTCCAAGTTTTTCTAGAAGAATAATTATTAAGAATAAAAAAAGAAATAGATTTTCAAATCCATATTAATTTTGTTCCTAAAATTCTAAGAAACATAAACTATTTAAAATTACTAAAACATTTTAAAAAGTGAACATTTTATTTAAAAGTTTGAAAAAAACTTCAAATATTCTTAATTTTTAAAATTGTAAAACAATGGCTTGTCAAAATGACTTTTCACTTTCAAAATCAATTTAACTACATAATATGTATATAAAACATAAATTATTTTTACTGTTACTGTTTCCCAAAATATTTTTTGAAAAAGGGTATTGCGTAGACTTAAAAGTGTTTTTCTCATATTTTAAAGCACTCAATTGAGCTGAAGTTTTCTATACATGATTGTTTTTGATGACAATGTGATAACCTTTTTAATTGTAAATAATAAAAATTATTTAATTAAAACTAATTATTTAAACAGCTACAGATACAGCCACGTTGGGTCCATTTGTGGTGATCATGTTGGCGACTTGGGTCCAAACTTTAGAAGCCTGCTTCCTCATCATTTAAAGTGCTCATTTGAGTTGAAATTTTCTATACACGATTATTTTGGAGGACAATACGATATTTACTTACAATGAGTAAAAAATAGTTAGTTAAAACTAATTATTTAAAGAACTAAAATTTACACGTAATTCCAATTATTTTCAACGTGTTGCAGTTGAATACTGTGAAACCAGCAAATTGAACTATCCCCTCATAAAATTAAATTATCAAAACAGATTATTAAATAAATTCAATTTGACTCAATATTGCCTTTCACTCTAAATGTTCCAGGTAATAAATATTTTGTTATGCAAGTTTGAAAGAAAAACCCGTGTTTGAAAAACACGTTTCTCTTACCCATGTTATGTAAAAATCTGCATTGCTTGTAGTAACTAAAATGAGACTGATTGACTTTTGAAAATTGGTTTTTTATTGTTTAGTATAATTGAAATCATTTGAAAAAAATAAGTACTTTTTTTGTTGACAATGAAGTTTTTTCATTTTTAAACTTTTTGTGTGAAAAGATTAATGCAAACGGAATTTGAAAAATTCATAAACTTTTTTGAATACTATTTTTTATATTTTATGGATTAAATTGAAAATTAGAAGCTTATGCAGTAAATTTGTTTTCCAAAGTTTCCTTACTGCAATAATGCAGAGTAAATTGTCAAGAAAAATATTAGTTTTTAACAATCAAGATTTGTTCAGGCGAGTTCAGCACTTCTTTTAATTCAAAAAATAAATCATTATAAACTTTCAACAATGATTTTTCTTCGCTTTTCTATGATCATATCGAAAATGATTTCAACAGGGATAATTAAGCCTTTTTGTTTATACAAAACAAAATAAGCTATCGATAGTTTTCCAGACAATCAGTAAAAATTTAATTCGCTATTCTAAACTCTCCCTAACTTTTCAAAGACTCTGCAAACAACAACGTATTCAAAACTTTAAACTTGTTTTTAATTTAAAAAAGTATAATTATATATATCTACTAGCCGTTACCCACCCGCTTCACTGGGTATTTCAAGATGTTGCATATATGTATAATGTTTACATATATACTAATTATTGATATCTAGCATTAATAATTCGATTGTATTTAAAAATATATTTATAGCTTTTACACTCTCACCCCTTGATATAAAAAGAACATAAATTATAATATCTAATTTCTATTTATGTCTAAAATCGAAGTAGAAAGATTTTTTTCTCTCACTTAACCTAATAATCAGGTGGATTTCCACCAAAGCAACTTTCAGTGGATCTCTACTCCATAAAATAAAAATGCGTACTGAATTTCAAGTCTCAATCTAACAGAGCAAAAACGGAATATTTATCATCAATTCCTCGTTGACAGCATTCTTAGCGGATTCCAATTCAACAAAAGAGACATGCAAACCAAATTTTATTATTATAGTCTTAGCAGTTCAAAAACGGGAATTTTGTCTATCAATACACCCCAATAACTTCCCCCGCTTCCCCCTGGAATTGATTTCCATAAAATCCATTCTTAGTGGAACTCTATTCAACTAAAGAAAAAAAAAGTGCTCAACAAATTTCAAGTAAGTGAGTTAAATTCAAAAACAGGAATTTTTCTATAACATGCCTTAATCGCTCGCAAACCCACTCCTTTGGGGGTCCGTTTTCGCAAAAAGCTTTGTAAAAGGAACTTTATTCCATGAACGGAACATACCTTCTAATTTTCAAGCAGGTGGTTCTAATAGTTGAAACGCGGAAATATTTATCTATTACGCCCCTTAATCCCCCTCAGTGACCCTTGGAGATCAATTTCCCCAAAAACTATTTTGTAGCGGATCTCTACACCATGAAAGGAATTAGCTTATATATACCAAATTTTAAGACTGTACGTCTAACAGTTTAAAAATGGAAATAATTATCTATAACGCCCCTTAAGTCCCCGCAACGCCACTTAGGAAACGATTTACACAAAACCCATCTTATGACCGATCACTACTCGGTGAATGGAATCTGCTAACTCAATTTCAAGATTTTACGTCTAATAGTTTAAAAAAGAAATTAATTGCCTATAACGCCCCTTAATTCTCCACAACGCCACTTGGGGTCGATTTTCACGAAACCCATTCTGTAGGGGATCTGTACTTTATGAAAGGGATCCGCTTATCAAATTTCAAGACTGTACATCTAATAGTTTAGAAATGGAAATAATTATGTATAACGCCTCTTAAGCCCCACAACGCCACTAAGGAAACGATTTTCACAAAGCCCATCTTATGACAGATCTCTACTCAATGAATGGAATCAGCTTACGAAATTTCGAGATTTTACATCTAATAGTTTAAAAAATGAGTTAATTGCCTATAAAGCCATTTAATTCTCTACAATGCCACTTGGGAGTCGATTTTCACAAAACCCATTCTGTAGGGGATCTGTACTCTATGAACGGAATCCGCTTACCAAATTTCAAGACTGTACGTCTAATAGTTTAAAAATGGAAATAATTATGTATAACGCCCCTTAAGCGCCCTCAACGCCCCTTGGAGGTCGATTTTCGTAAAACTCATTATGTAGGAAATCTCTACTTTATGAAAAGAAATCTGTGTACCAAGTTGCACGACTTTACATCTAATAGTCTAGTAAAGGAAATAATTATCTATAACGCCCCTTAAACCCTCGTAACGCCTTTTGGGGTTCGAACTTTGCAAAATCCGTTCTTAGCTGACATCTACACCATGAAGGGAACCTACCTACCAAATTTCAAGATTGTAGGTTTAATAATTCCGGATATATCGTGATTAGTCAGTGAGTGAGTGAGTCGCTTTTCTCCTTTATATATATATATATATATATATATATATATATATATATATATATTAATATATTTAAAGTAAACAAAATCCTAATTCAACACTTTATTAATATTTAAAATATTATCAAATTGGCGAATTTATTATTTTTTCTCCCCTGTAAATTTTTAACAGATTTTCGATGAAAAGCAGTGGCTTAATTCTTATTTTATTCTTAAAATAGAGTAAATAATTTTAATCTGTATGTTTAAAAAGTTAATATTACTTTTTGGCATTTATGTTATGAGGAAAACTATATTCTCGAGCAACGCCATCCCTTATATTATAATTGCGTTTCAAATTGAAATTGGCAAAATATTACAGATAAAGCCAAGGTTGCATCATTTTTGGCGACAAAATTTGGGCGCTTTACCGACCAAATGGATTCCTCTCTAAATTACTAGAAAGGTTTATGCTGCCATGGCCTATGACGTAAGCGAATGTTTTGAGAAAACAATAGAAGCTAACAAAAACTTTAAATAATACTCGCCAACGAAATTGAGTCAGTATTACTTCAGCTAAAGTATTAATTTGCTTACGACCGAGAGGCTCCTTGCAGATAAACTTTAACGATAGTTACTTGCATTTTTAGACATTGATAGTTCACTGCTGTAACCTGTGTTTTACGGATTTTTTTTTGACAAGAAATTGACTCGCTCTTGAAGAACTGTCTTGTCCTTTGGGACGGATAACATAAAAACCACGAACCCCAATCTATGCAAGAATAATTTACTGTTTAAATTTGCTATTTTGTTACTCATACGAAGCATGATTGAAACATCTTTGTAATGATTACATATACAGAAGTTGCATTTGCAACGATAAAAAATTAAAAGGTATAAATTGACCTGAAAGTTTAAATAAAATGGAAGATGTCCAACATATTTATTTTCCTTTCCCCATAAAAGAGGCTCCCATTTAATGAGGTTGTCCCTCAAACATGCTGCTTAAAAATTTTAAACATATGCTAGTATAAGAAAAAGGGGATAATAGCCTTTGTTGCTTCATATCTCACAAAACCTGTAACTGTAATTGGGATAAAAATTAACAGTGTAAAACAATCCTTAAACTATATAAAAATCAACTAAACATTTAAAATAAATACTATATACAAATTGTCATTGTATGACCTTGTGAATTATTAATGGCCATAGTAAATGTCAAGCGAATTGGAAATTGAAAACATTTGAATGGGTTGGTGAGCCTGAAAAAATTATTGGGATCTGTAATAGAAGTACAACTTAACCTTGAAGTTTACCACTCAAAATAGTGTCCCCGAAAATATTGTACATGACATTTTTTATGAACAATCGCGCCCCCTTACATGATTTTGCCGCATTTTTAACTAATTGCGATATCGGATCAAATTGCGAATTCTAATCCTTCTCAAATCCACTTGAACCCACACAAAAAATATCATCCAAATCGGTCCAGCCATTCAGGAGGAGCTCAGTCACACACACACAGAAGAATTATATATATAAAGATATATGCCGTATCGTGGCGTAATGAATAATCTTTCCGATTCTGTAATTATTTTGGGTCTGATTTTGATAGAAAATTAGATTTCAATTTTAAAAATGGTGAACATATTGGAAAATTCTCCCCTGTTACTCCTTTTTCTTTCTTGGCATGCATCGGCAGAATAAACAGCACTTAGGCGCAAAACAATTATAAGTTTTAAGGATTTTAATTAATATCTATTTAACTAATTGTGATATCAGACCGAATTCTGAATCTATACCATTCTCAAATCCACTTGAACCCACACAAAAAATGATGTCATCAAAATTGGTTCAGCCGTTTAGGAGAAGTTCAGTCACATACGCACGCACAGAAGATTTTTATATATAAAGATAATGATTATTTGAAGAGATATTAATTTAAAACGATGAAAGAAAAATTGATTCCTCTACATTTTTATAACAATGAAGACCCAGTTTAGCCAGTATGGCTGAAAATCGGTTTTTATAACAATAACGTTGTTACAACAATGAAGGTGAATATTGAATTGAATGTTTTTTATGTTTTAATTATGATCTTTTTAAACTAATAACGACATCGGATCAAATTGTGAATCTAAACCATTCTCGAATCCACTTGAACCCACACAAAAATTTCATCAAAATGGGTCCTGCCGTTTAGAAGGAGTTTAGTCATATACACACGCACACACATAAGATTTATATATATATACAAATATACACTTGTGTCCATAAATTAAGGATAATTCAGAATCACACAGAAATTGAACTCTAAAATAAAAATTTCACCTGTAGAATTATCACACACATCTTGAAAAAGAATATGTAAATAACAAGAAACCACCAGATGGCGCGGATAGTACGTCACAATGACGAGAGTGTAAGAGAGGGGTATATAAGGAATAATGGTACAGAAGTAAAATTGTTCAAAAGCGCTTTAAAAGCCTTTCAGTGCAATAACCGCATAGTTATGGCACAAAGGAAGCATTTGGATGTTTTTTTACGTGGTAGAATTATTGGACGACTGGAATGTAGCTGGAAGTATCCCAGGAACTTGGAATCGCCCATCATCAGCATCTCCAGGTTTTGGCAACGATTCCAAGATGATGGTAATATGAGTAGATGTTACAGCACATGTCTCCCCCGAGTTACAATGCCGAATGATGACTGGTATATATATATATTTGGCAGTTACTGCCAAAAGAAACAGACGGAGCACAGCATCAGACCTGTCTCGTTAGCTCTCTTCAGCTACCGGTACGACAGTTTCAAAGCAGACCGTGTACAGACGCTTAGGGCACATTGGTCTATATGCTCGTAGAACTGTCAGATGTGTTCCACTTACTGCAACCTGCGGTTACCCTGGAGTAGAGAGCATGCATTGTGTGGAAAGTGCATGTGCAACAGTTGGCTTGTGTGATGTTTTTCGATGAGTTCAGGTTTAGTTTGCAGTCTGATTCTTGCCGGACTTAAATATGGAGAGTACCAGGTACCCGTTACCATCAAGAGAACACAATTCAACGACACCATTACGGTGGTGCAGGATGGCTTGTGTTTGGGGAGAAATTTTTCTTGGTTTCAGAACTGACCTGCATGTTCAGCGTGTAACGATGACAGGCCACATCTATCAGGATGTCATTCTGGAAAGACATGTACGTTTGTTTCAGGGAGCCATGGGTGCTGAATTTCTGTTTATGGATGACATCGTCCGTCTTCACCGTGCAAACATTGTAGACGAATGCCTTCAATCGGAGGATATCACCCGTATGGATTGGCCAGCATACACACCGGACTTGAATCCAATAAAGCATGTGTGGGATATGCTTGTCCGACGAATTGCAGCCCGTCAACCCCCTCCCACCTGTCTACCGGAACTTCGGAGGGCATTGCTTGATGAGTGGTGTAATATTGCCCAAGATCAGATTGATAATTTGATACTCAGCTTGCCTAGGCGTTGTAAGGCCTGTATTGCATCAACCGGGAGGCATACTCCGTATTAACCACCATACTAACCATGTTGTAGTGTTTTTTGTAAATAGGTTCTTTTTTGAAATTTGCACCAAGGGAGTAAAAATCGCAATTTTTTTAATTATGTCAAACATATAGCATCTTTTTTGCTCTTTACATTTTGTTTAATAAATAGACTTTACAACTAAGTAAAATTTGTTTTGCTTCTGTCTCTTTCCTTGCCTGAACTTCATTATCCTTAATTTATGGACATGGGTGTACTTATGTGTATACATATGGCAGAATCACAACATTACGTGGTAGTTGTATTTTATTAATTATCGTGGTGGTGGTGGTGGGACTAATCCCCATCTGGTGTAGTGAAACTAGACCAAATCCATGAGTCCATAAATGTGTACAAAGTCCAAGAACAGCAGGGGGGGATGCAACAGCCTCCTCACAGGAAAACCTCAGACATTGCAGAATGTGCTGAGGAGAAAACTGTCTGATGTTACATTTGGGGCAAATAGGGATGCTTCTTTCGTCACCCTCAAAATTCATGCACCTCAGGTGACCAGTCGAAAATCGTGAGAATGCCATTTGATATGATCTGTAACCTTTGAATGATATGGTGGATCCAGGGTGTCGTTAAAGTATCGTATTGTTATCCAAAACAATCGTGAATATAAAATTTTAGTTCAACTAAATGCTTTAAAACGTGAGAAAAAGAAATATTTTAAAGTTTTTACCCAAGTCGCCAAAAATGATGTCAAAGTGGCTGAATTTGTAATTCTTTTGAATAATTAGTTTTAATAAATTAATTTTTATCAATTGTGATTAAATTACTGTATTGTCATCAAAACTTATGTGTATAAAATTTCAGTTCAATTGAACTTTAAAATATATTTTATTAACGATACAAAATTCCACCAAGATAAATTAATAAATAAATATATAGAGAGTGTGAGTTAATAGTAGGAATTGAATGAATTATAAAATAGAAATGTTGATAAAAATCGGTTATAAATCTGAATGAGAAAAAAGTGGGACATATATGACAAATTTCAAATACGGCGTAGTAAAAGGGGAACCCAAAGTTTTGACCTGATTATAAAAACTTGTGCTCCAATTATTATAATTAGGCATACGTTTTTTTCCCTCTATATATTGGAAGTATTACGATGAATTTTTCTACAATACCGTTTACCTTAGCAAATTGCAACGTGGGCCTCCTTGATAGATAGAAGAGCGTCTAAGTGGTATTCTTGCTCCTACCAAATGTCCTTTAACATAACTTGCACTGTTGCGCTGTCTAAGTACATACATAACCGAAGCCTTTATAAAAATTCTAACCAAACTACTTGCCATATTTGTAGCTCTCGTGATACTTTAAAAATTGATTTAATAGGACTCCGTTGAAATAATTGTCGAATGTGTTCAACTATTGTTTGACTTACTCAAGGCCTTCCACTTCTAGAAAGATCCTTAACACTGGCTGATTTTTTTAAACATTTCGTACCATCACTTGATGTGGCATCAGGAAGTTGATTTTCTTTATTCTATCGAGATTTACGCTGAACATAAATGTTGTTCTTATAAATATGCTCCTGGGTCATTTTTGAAGGAGCATTCGTGTCATTTACTGCATATAAAAAACTACTAAAGTTGATATTTTTTTTTTACAATCATACAAAAGCTACATTATTATACACTCTTTGCTATAGAAATTTATATGCACCATGAAAAAGTTGTCAAAAGGACATTTTACATATATAAGTACTACTTTGATATAAGTAAGTGATTAGAAAATCAAGGAATAAGGATCATTTATTGTAGAAAAAAATACAAATGAACGGAAGTTTTAGTAAGTTGAGCCCCTTCCAGTGCGCAATACGAGCGGGCATTCTGGCATACATTCCATTTGATATTTCAGACATTTCGTTCTCCAGTTACTATAAACGCGCCTCTAGTTAGACCAAACTCGTAAACTGTCCAACTTGATGTCCCAAATACGCATGATTGGTGACAAATCTGGGGATAGAGTAGGCTGAGAAAGGGTGGTAAAGGGGGGAGGCAGTCTTATGGCATCCTTTCTCTGTGTGGCCGAGAGTCGTCTTGTTGAAAAATGCTCCTGGGAGGTCTGCCATGAGTGGCAACACATGTGGCTGAAGGATGTCTGGAGGTATCGTAGCAATGGCACCCCATACCATCGCAGCAAATGTGGGTGCGATGTGTCACTGCAAAGCGAAGGCAGGATTGAGGTGTTCCCCCGCGGGGCCTTCACACATTCTCATCACTGCTCAAATTGAATCTAGATTCATTACTGAAGATGACCTGGTTCCATTCCATTGCAGACCAATACCGTTGTGTGCGATTTCACTCCAAACGGAGGCATCCGTCGGTGGATGGGTGTCATGTGCAGCACACGTAAGGGGCGCTTGCGATACCAGATGTCCTTCAGCCAGGCGCGTTGCGATGTTTCAGGAAGATACAGAGTCCCTTAGTGAAGGTGTTGCCTGTGTCTGGAAAGCGGCCAATGAGGCAGTTGGCTCTACGCGTGCGTGTCGCATGATGTGATGGTATTCTTGACGACTGGTCTGTCGAGGGAGTCCTGAGCCTGGTAGCTATGTAAATGACGTGTCTTCTGTCCACTGGTCTAAACACCTTCTCACAGTCAAATCAGAACGTCCTACCTAACGAGTTAATCGCAGAGCTGACCAACCAGCTTCCATGATTCTGATAATTCTTTCACTCTAGAACTCTGACAGCTACTCATATTGTCTTTGATGACAGTGTAACAGCACGTCTACCTCAACGTTACCCTTGCAAAAGATTAAGCTCACTGAAACAAGCTCTGCTTACATATTTTATACTCCAAGGAGAACGAATTTCCACACCCTCTAGTGGCAATCGCAATGCGCAATCAAGCTGCATTTCTAATCATCAGCATATTTTCCCAACTTGTACCTTCATGCCAAGTTTCATTATGATAACACAATTATTTCTTGGTGTCCAAATTTTATGGCAATGATTGCATTAAACGGTTATTTCGTAAATAATTTTTATGATCCAGGCAAGACATTTGTTCACCCCACATATTTTTGATATACATTCAAGCAGATGTATTGATTACAAATATGAGTTTATACACGATGATACTTGACAACACATCATACGAGGAAACTTACATATTACAACGTTTATCATTCTCTTTCAATATCATAAAAATAAAATAGTGCATATAAAATGGCATTATTCCATATGACCAAATGATCTCGTAAAGGGAATGATAGAAAAACTCATAAATGGCAGTGTACTTTCGCGAACCTTTTCATCTGAAATAATTTCAACTGTCCAATAACCCCAAACTTCTGTAAGGCACTTGAAAGCCGATTCTTGTAGGATTTTTGTAGTTATACAGAAAAAAGAATTGCCACCAGAAGTGCCCAATAACCCCAAACTTCTGAAAGGCTCTTGAAAGCCGATTCTTGTAAGATTTTTGTAGGGATATATATATATATATATATATATATATATATATATATATATATATATATATATATATATACAGAAAAGAAAATTGTCACCAGAAGAAGGAAGATATTTTGACAGATCAATCACACACACACACAAAGAAAGTGAATGCATTTTTATTACCTCCTCCTGCCCCCCTCCAAATAATATCTCTATACTTATTCTATATGGAATTTCTAAATACTAGCTGTTCCCGTTTGTTGTGTAGGCAAATATCTTATGAGGTATGTCTGGAAACTGAGTACCATTTCGTTCTACCGCAACCGCAGTTGTAATACTGCAATTCTATGCTTGCGAACTCGTGACTCTGGTTAATTGTCAGTCCAGTGACGCCATTAGAATCGGAATGTGTTAGTTTTACCCGTGTTAAAAAGCGTTAAAAATGTTTAAGACGATTGCCGAACCCAACGACTGTGAAATGTGTTTTGTAATTTAGATTTTGAACGTAAGAAATTTTAAGTCATTTGAAATTCATCGTCAACTTGTTGAGTCTTAAATTGAAAATTTGATCATTAATGGAATGGTAAAAATGGCATAAGTTCATAAACATAAATCATTTCGAGGATGAATATTGCTGCCGTACCTCTGTATCCATTATTATGAATCCTATTCCATATTGAAATTAATCATCGAAGAACTTAGGTAGTATGTTTTTTTTTGGTTTATTATTATTTAATTCATTCTAACAGCACCAAATAATACTATTGTTTTTCTCTTCTGTTAATGTTGTGAAGCATGATTTAATTAACTTTTTTGTCAACTTTCATTAAATTCTAAAAAAAAAAAATAAAACTAGAAGTTTAGAAAACACAATTTGATATTTTTTTAATTTTTGTAAATGAATACGTATATGTTATATGTCTGTGTGTGTAAAAGATTTTATTTTTTTCAAAAAAAATCTTAAAAGTGTTAGTATTTTTCTGAATTTTTGTCGTTTAGTCATAGTTTTCTTTTCTAAATGTATAGGAACTGTACTATTCATTTAATATGAGACAACTTAGGTATTTCTTTTTATAAAGTTCTAATTCTACCTTTTCTGTTTTATGTATGTTTCAAGAACTTCAGAGTAAATAATTTATTTCAGATATTGCAAATGCATATGCTTTTTGCATTCTTTGCAGACTACGTGGGTTTTGAATATTTTTATTGTTTCAAAAACTTCTTTGTTCTGCCGTTTGAAAATAAAAGCCTGTTTTTGGTGTGCATTGTGCAAAGCATTTGTCTCGAACTCTTCCATATACTTGCAGAAAATTTTACAAAGAACTGCATTTTTTATTATATTTTCTTTTTTGTTTTGTATTTTCGAAAGATAGAAAAAATATAAGAAGAGGAAGAACCTTCTGAGAAATTTTATAATAGAAAATTGTAAAAGGACTCTTTTTTAATTGATATTTAATATATACTGCAAAAAGAAAATTCCCCTTTAAAATTTCTTGATGCGTAATGAAGTTTTCTTTACAGTGAAGAGATACACCGCTACATTTATTGAAATCATACTCTTAAAACTTTTTAAATTTATATATCAAGTAGTTTTTTTTGTAAATTTTGTATATTGTGTTTTGTATAACAAATGTGAAATTATTTTAATAGATATGTATATACACGCACGCACTTGTGTTTGTCTGTGTTACTACTTACCCACACACCTTAAGATTATTTCTCCAATTTTGACATATATTATGCATTAAAAAATTTTAATGTAATAACTATATTTTTCAATTCTTACTATTAGCTCACACTCTATATATTTATTTATTTATCTTGGTGGGATTTTCAATCGTTAATAAAGTACATTTTATAGCGCTCAATTGAGCTGAAATTTTATATACATGATTATTTTGGATGACAATACAATAATTTAATTATAATTAATAAAATTCATTGAGATTAAAACTAATTATTTAATGAATTACAAATACAGCCACGTTGGCATCATTTTCGGCGACTTAGTGACCCTTTTTGCGACTTGTGTCAAAACTTTAAAAGGTTTTTTTCTCCCGTTTTAAAGCATTCAGTTGAACTGACATTTTATATACACGATTGTTTTAGATGACAATACTATGTTTAAATGATAATTAATACAAACTAATTGCCACTTAATGTTGTGTTTCCGTCATATGTGTATAGATATTTTTATTAATTGTAACTATTTAATAAAAAGTAGCTAAAATAAAATTTTTCTTTGTTGATCTAAGTAGGAATTGACTTTTTTTTTTTATATTACTTGTTTGTTTAACATTCACTATTAATGTAGGCTGAATGCGGACATATCTCGGTATCAAAGAGAAATAATAAGTTTTATAGCAAATATTTCCCATATACATCAACCAACAATGTATAAATGCTGACGTGCACTAAAGAATAGTCACCTGCCTGATATCGGTTCTTCTCAGTAACATATGTACTGGTCCTATTATTTCTGTTCCTATGATTTTAACCATAAATTTTTTTTGTGAAATTTTCAGTTTTATATTTTTTTCTGTTAAAAATTTCTATTGTTATGTTTCTCTATGTATCTGAGAATTTTTATGCTGAAAATAAGCAAAAAGAAACTGAACGACCTATTTAATATTTATACAAAGGCAAATAATAATTGTGACCATATATCAGATTGTGTCTCATCTCAATTCATCAAAGTTACAATTCCTGGCATTATTTTTCACTCTATTTTTTGAACCAGTCTTACAGGGCGGAAATATGACTAATAAGATGGATGAGAAAAAATCTGAAATATTCTTTCTTGGCAATTTAACAGGAAATGATTACGAATATGATACGACAGGCGTACCTCTTGCCCATGCCACGATGAATTTCGTGGACCTCGATCTGACTACGTCAGACAGGTGGCATTAGAAAACAACAACATCAACAACAGGAAATGATTGATAATAAGCTTTAGTGATCAAATTTCTGCAACATCCAATGACATATTTAGAAATGGTTGTCATCGAAACGCATTTTAAATTGTGACGTATAATTGTCACGTGAGCTTCTGAAGCGAGCCATGAAAATATTTTAAAAATGAGGAACGTATTATGTATCAAGATGTTTCAAAGTTTTTTGAATGTTTTTAGAATGGTGATAAACAGAACAGCTTTTATATAAGTTGTAACATGCCTAGCCTTTTTACTTAAAGAAAAAGCTTTAACAAAACCAGGACATCAAAGACATTCAAAAAATTGATTGTTCAAGTTTAGTATTAAAAAATGGTGCATATTTTTCTGAATCTATAAATGTATAACACTGATATGTTCGTTGATAAAATAACCTTAAAATATGAAAAAAGTAATCGACAAAAATGTCAACAAACGTTTACAGATGCTTAGTTTTTTCACTTTTCCTAAAAAGCATACTTTTGTCTTTAGTTACACTTTTTAAAAAACCTACTGCACTATTTTACTGTTCTAAATTTTTTATACTTCAATACAGGACACCTGAGAATGAAGTGAACTTGTCTTTTTTTAGTGGAAGTAGTACAAATGTTTTTAAAAAATAGCTTTATGTGAGAAAAAGGAGAAAATATAAATTTTCAGAATTACAAAGTTTAAGAATTTTTTTAAAGAAATTATACTAAATTTTTACTAAGAATATAGGTTCCCTATATTTTGTGTATTATTTTATATTTGTACAAAAAAATATTTTACATATTTAAGAGATACTAGAGATGAAAGAGAAAATGTTATCTAAACATAAACATGTATTGTGAGATCTCAAAAGTTATGCCCAAATTAAATTAAACCAAAAACAAGTGATATTTAAAAAAAGTTTTAAGTCAATTCCTACTTAGATCAACCAAGAAAAATTTGTTTTAGCTCCTTTTTATTAAATAGTTACAATTAATATAAATATGTATATACATATGACAGAATCACAACATTAAGTGGTAATTAATTTTTATTGATTATCCTTAAAGTATCGTATTGTCATCCAAACAATCGTGTATATAAAATTTCAGTTCAACTGAATGCTTTAAAGCGTGACAAAAAAAACCTTTTCAAGTTTTGACACAAGTAGCCAAAATGGTCGCTAAGTCGCCAAAAATGATGCCAACGTGATTGTATTTGCAATTCTTTAAATAATTAGTTTTAATCAAATAATTTTTATTAATTATAATTAAATAACTGTATTGTCATTTAAAATAATCATGTATATAAAACTTCAGCTCAATTGAACGCTTTGAAATGTATTTTAGTAACGCGATTGAAAATTCCACCAAGATAAATAAATATATATAGAGAGAGAGTGTGTGAGTTAATATAGTAGGAATTGAAAAAATATCCAGACAGTGATTTTTGTATTTCTACGAAATGATTGAAACACTTTTATTAAGTTCAAAAAAAAATTTAAGGTCTATTAGAAATCTAAGCTCTATTTTTTAAGATATATGTTCCATAACCAGAGTTATTTTTGGCATTTAATTCTTTCAATTATGCCCTGGTATCCTTAAGCTTGGACTTTCCATTTGAATTTACTAATAAATATGTTGAGGACGTAAGCTATAAACCAAAGATTGTGAGATTAACTAATTCAGTTTTATTTTGAATATATTTAAAATAGTCCTCTGATGAATTATAATCTATTTTTTGAGCGACCTTAGTTTTAGTTTGAAACGTTGATTATGATCAGATGTTAGTGAAAAGAATTGTTAGTTTACAATGAATTTTAAGAAAGGATCTCAATGTTATAAAGAAATCTGGTATTGTGAGTTTGAATTCTACTTCTCGATAAAAATATCACAAAACACTATAGTAGATGACGCTGATTAAGTTTTGCTGTATCTCGGATCTGAATTCGTTATTTATTTGTATTCTTATTCACAAATCTTTTTTTTTTATTTAAAACTAAGAATGATAATTTTTTAGAATAGTTTTTTCCTGTTATTTTTCATTTTTAAAGAATTGTTCATACTCCTGTTCTTGGAAAACCTGTTCTTTTAAAAAGCATTCTTATTCCTCTCACGAAATTTCAAGTACACAAATAAAAATTCCACTCTGTTGTTTCAAATCTCCTTGGAGCAGGAATGCCTATACCAAGTCCAATTGAGTTTTCTGCAATTCCACTCTTCAGAACAATTAGTTGAGCAGAATAGTTAGAAAAGTAATAAGCAGAGTATTCTCGTTCTTTTAGAATAATAGATTGCTGTTCTTTTGGCAATCATCCTTACTTGTAAATAGAATTTTATTTCCAATTTTGTTTTTTTTTCTTCTTACCTCTAACTAAGGCTTACTTCTATTATACCTTTAAAGCTGTGATGTTGTAAATAAATTAGTTACCTAAGAAACAAAATAAAATCTCCTAATTTTTAAGTCCTTTTTTGAATTCCTGTGAAATCTTAAACTTATAAAGTTAGTTCAATATAAGATTAGTTAACCTCATAGCAACCTCATCTGCCCTTTTTATCACAACAATTACATCTCTTACTTTTCCAATTCCGAAATATTTCAATAGAACTCAGACTTAAGGCAAACGTCAGTTCTTTTTTTGACAATTACACAAATCTGAGATATTATACTACTTAAATAAATAAAGTTCCTTTATTTTTACCTTTCATGATTCAAAATGAGTAAAAAGATTTGACTTATTTTTCTAGTGTAAATAATTTAATATTGTTCTGATATATATTTACCCCCCTAACTGATTTGCTCATACTTCGCATGGGCTACCGAAAGCTGACCACAACCGGTTTACCTGTACGGACCCTGATATATGTTCTTTTTTTGATTTACTCATATTTTTTATTCTTTTAGAGAGAGTATTAGTATAGTATAATTTTAATAGATACAGTTTGTCTATAGCACTGAAGTAAAGGGTGTTTTTTTAGAGGTATAGAAATTTAAATTGCAATAAAACAACGAAGTATTATTCGATTGACATGAATTTTTTTTTATTCGAAAGATAACCTTGTGGCATTACATTTTAAATATGATTTCTAGCATAGGACTGCCACGGCTGGCTCGGATGTAGTCCAATCTGGACTTCCAATTTTCGATGACTTTTTCCAACATTTGTGGCCGTATATCGGCAATAACACGGCGAATGTTGTCTTCCAAATGGTCAAGCGTTTGTGGCTTATCCGCATAGACCAATGACTTTACATAGCTCCACAGAAAATAGTCTAGCGGTGTTAAATCACAAGATCTTGGAGGCCAATTCACAGGTCCAAAACGTGAAATTAGGCGGTCACTCCAAACGTGTCTTTCAATAAATCGATTGTGCCACGAGCTGTGTGACATGTTGCGCCGTCTTGTTGGAACCCCTGCTCCTGGACATCATGACTGTTCAATTCAGGAATGAAAAAGTTAGTAATCATGGCTCTATACTGATCACCATTGACTGTAACGTTGTGGCCTTCATCGTTTTTGAAGAAGGATTCCACCAGCCCATAAAGCGCACCAAACACTCAATTTTTCTGGATGTAACGGTGTTTCGACATACACTTGTGGATTAGCTTCACTCCAAATGCGGCAGTTTTGTTTGTTGACGTAGCCATTCAACCAGAAGTGCGCTTCATCGCTAAACAAAATTCGCTTATGAAAATCGGGAACAACGGCAATCTCGTTTTGGGCCCATTCGACGAATCTACGCCTTGCTGGATGATCGTTTTGATGAATTTCTAAACAAAACTGAGTATAAATCACTTGACAGCTGTCAAATCGGTCGCCATCTTGGAAAGTAATGCCAACTTAAACTTCTATACCTCTAAAAACCCCTATACCACGTTTCAAATTGTGTGTGCATGTATATAATATGAAAACTTTTAATTGAAAATTAAAATAAAACGTTTCCATTTTTACGTTTCATTAAGTATTGTTCAGTTATATGCAATAAAAAAATGTGCACTTTTTTTTTTGTTTTTTGGAATATTTTGGACAAAAAAATTAATCGTTTATTTGGTTAAAAAGTAAATTTTCTCACTTTTTTCTTGTAAATTGTATCCTAAGACAGCGCACTCCAGCATTTTTATAGCCACGGACCGGTCAACGTTTCATAATCCTATCGCGGCCGCTGAGTGGGAGATGTTGATTGTTTATATTTTAGATTGTCTTGATTTAATAATTTTAATTTTATTATATTAAAAGTTGCCTTCAGAATAAAATGCATTTGCATCAAAAACTGACTTTAAAGAGATTTAACATAGTAACTAATTAAAACACTAAATCAATACAATACCTGAGTTTTTTTTTTTTGCAGTTGCCACTGACACCGAAGTGTGTTGCTTAAATCCAGTTTATTCTCTTGTTTCATTTTAATTACAGTCACTGTAGGAAACCCAGCTTCACTCAGATAGGTTGTCGGAATTGACAATAAGTATTTAAATGATGTGGTGGAAATCTCAGGTTACTTCGCCATGGCTTTAATGCAGAACACAGGCAGAGTTCTTTTTTTCCAACGTAGTTTTAAGGTTGCTGTCATTTGTAATATCCAACAGCTGATCTTCTTGCACAGACATATACTAGATTCGCTTGAGTTGTTAAATGGGTCGTGGAACCAATTCGGAGGTTTTTTGTTTGGAAAATAGTTTTATTTTACGATTGTGGTTAATATTTTACACATGCGCGATATTGAAGAGACATTAGTAGACGTCTTAGAGCTCTCTGTTAACCTCTATCCATGGAAAGTCACACAAACTCGAGATAAATAATTTAATGTTCCTTATCGGCCTGGTACCATTTGAACGAAACATCTGTTCCGATCCATATCCCGGGGGTTAGGGCCCATCGTCTTAAGTGTTAGTAAAAAAGATGCACAAATAAAGCAAAAGCTACCGTAGTTGCTTTTTATTTCATTAAAGAACTGCATAGGGCAGTGCTTCTCAAACTGTGGGGCGCGCCCCCTGGGGGGGCGCGAGCATATCGAAAATAAAAGATTTAAAAAATAATTAGTTTACTGGAATGAATTAAAACAAAATACTTTCAGACATAATTAAAAATGCACTTTTACTCTGATATAATTTATAGGCGATATTAAGCCATCAAAAATAAAAACTTCTTCAATACCTAATTAGCTATCTTTGATCCTATAACCAAAAAAAAAAAAACTTTTATTTCATTTGCTGTCATCCCGTGATGAGAGATTTTTTATTACGCTTTTTTTTATATAACCTAACATACTACTCTTTCAGAGAAAAAACAGATCCCGGACCCAGAATCGAAAAACTTTAGGAACATAAAAAATTCATCACTTTCATTATTTTTGAAATACTGCACATTATAGTTGTAATCTATTCGACCTTCTAAGTTATTGGTACAGTTAGTTATGACCCCTCTCTTATGTGTTCTCTGTTGCGCTATAAAGAGTTTTTATGATATTTGGAAAAACACGGAGAGCACACACACACACAAGCACATGAAGGATTACTTGACCAAGGCATTTTTTTTATAAATATTCTCAATGTATAAAGCATAACGAAAAACGTTTCACACAATTTTTTTAGCATTAACATACATATTATCATAATGAATATACTTTTTACCCGGAAGTGGTCGCGCGGGACACACAGATTACGAAATCGTTAATTCTGGCAAAACTGTTTATTTATTACCAAAGAAAAACTGAAAAGTCCTTGAAAGTAGGTAAGTAAACTTTCTCTTAGTTAAATTATTCACTGGAATCATGATTTGTATCGTGTACAATAAAATAATTATAAAAAAAAAGGATTGGGGTGACTCAATAACCCCGACCGTATCGAGTGCGCGCTCGCTCCCGGGTTAAAACATGTTGAAGTCTTTTCGCTTTAAATATTAAAAATAATACAATTATTCTTCATCGATATTTTATATTATTGATCATTATTTAACATCAGTGGCGCACACAAGGGGGGTCTGGATCCCCCCAAAGCCCTTGATTTCTTTCCGATTGATTATAATTCTAAGTTTATAGTACGCAAAATTTAGTTATGTATTTGTTATTAATGATTAATTTTATTAATTAATGCTAATTATTTATTCAAAAATTAGTTTTTTACTGTGTTTTGTTCCCGAAAATCGACAAAATCAAAAGGAACCTGATGCAAGATTGGTGAACTTTCGACCCCGACCCCCTTGAAAATTCCTGTGTGCGATACTGTTTAACATCAATTATAAATGCTAATTCTGTGAGGCTTAAAATTACAATTCGCTTAAAACTAATTATAATTTGAGCAACGATTTAAAAATATCATTTTACGTTTTTGTAAACATTGTCGAGCACTTGGCTTTGCTTCCCTTACAATTCAGCTATTATATCAGTAATGTTTTATTTTCTTATAAATGAACTCGTGCAAAGAGCGGGTACTTCGGCCGGTATACTTTTAATGTATCAGTGCTGCACAGAGTATTTTATAACTAATTAATTAATACTAAATTAATAACAAGTTTAATAAGTATTAATGACGTCCATGAGCTTGTCTTGGAAAGCAAAGTTTTTATAAGGAATGCTTATGATTAGAAATTGACCCTCTGAGTTCTTTTCTATATTTAGCAGCAGATATCTATATTTTGTCTTCTAAGATGCTACCGCATTTTGCAATATGTTCAATTTAAAAATTAAAGAAAGGAAAAAATAACATAATAATTATCCTATTATTTTATTTATTTATTTATTTTGCTTAAAAGTAGTATACAAAATTTTTAATACTTATATTACTAATTTGTATGGTTTATAATTAAGATCGCCTATTGTAACTTTAGCTTCAAAGTGCATTACTATTGCATTCAGTACATTATTAATGTATAAGGGGGGCGCGAAAAAAATTGTGATCTAAAAGGGGGGCTCCAGTATTGAAAGTTTGAGAAGCACTGGCATAGGCTTGATATTGAAACAAACACATACCTCAACTTAAGTAAACCCGGCATCATACGCGCGAAAAAAAACGACCGAAAGTTCTCGTAAAGGGTATGTCATACCCAAGGGTGTTTACATTTTGTTTTTAACATAAAATGTGTATGCAAAAGTTAGAAAGGAAGCAAAGTAGGAAACACAATGTGTTTAATGCATTTTTCACAGGTAAATTTAGTTTTACTCGTGGCAAGCGCGTTCTTTTACAAGCGCGTTCAATACATTGTTTATGCACTCTTTTAATCTCGTCATGAGTGAGCGCGATACTTTCAATGGATCTTAAATTTTTTTTTAAAAAAATCTGTATCTTCTTAAACTAAATATATAGGAGTAAACGTCTATTTTTTAAATTAAAAAATTTGGAATTTCTTTTTTTTTCTCTTATTGTTTCAGCAATAGTTTTTTTTTTCAAAAATTTATCTGAAAGGGGATAAGATGTGTACTCTCCTTTAAAATTAACGTTCTTCCCAAATGTTTTTGTGTCTCTACATATAAAACATTTATTTTCAACAGTGTTTCCCTCTTCTAAATCTGTATTGATTTTAGTGGAGAAATCATATTTGCTATAATACATTCATCAATTGATTCTTCCTAAACATCGCCTCAAAGAGACTTTCTTTATCCGAAGATACGGTTTTACTATATCTATTAAATTATTTAATTGTTTAAAATACTTAAATATCACATTTCTTCATCATAACTACAGTGATACGCCTCAGCACAACGAAGATTTAAAGCGTTTCATGCAGTCAGAACTGTAACGGCGATTCCCGCCCAGGGAATGACATACCCGCAGATGCGGTATCCAAAACTATGTATGTAGAGTTCATCTTCACGCTAAGGCCCTCAAATGATATAATCTTAAAGTCAGCTACACGAGAAACTATTCTATTTCCAGAAAAAAAAGGTTTAGAAGGAGTGTTGAAAAAGTTAGATGGAGGGTCTGGCATACCCAGTGCGAGAAGTGCCGGGTTAAGTAAACTGACTAACATAATCGGCCATGATAAACGGTAACCCCTATAAGCTCAAGAACGAATAGTGATATTTGAAAATTGTATAATTCATAATATCATTTCAAGTGCACCCAAGATGGTTGTTATATTCTCACTATGCGATATTTTAGGAGTTAAAACGGTGTCCCCAACAAACACGTCTTCATTATTTTCCGGCATTTTTTCATCAACAGTGACCGCAGCAATAACGCTTTGCTCGGTATTTGATCTGCAAGGGTGTGGCCGAGTTATCCGGATTGCCAGATTATCGAGTTTCAAGTTTACGGGACTCTAATGTAGTGTGGATTTTTGAATTTATTACATTTCGAAGTAGGAAAATAATTTTATTTATAGTGTTGCAAAATACTTGAAAATTATAGTGAATCGAATTTTGACTTCATTGATAAGTGAATATTTACCCTTATATATAAAATATACATTTTACAATAAAATACTAAAATCGCATTTAAGGTATCCGACTACGTTCGGAACCGTGATTTAAAAAAAAGTGCATAAATGGATAATTTTCATGATTTTTAATATCACTCACAGATTAGAATATATGCATAAAATTATTTTGAGGACATTTTGACAAAACAAAATTATTTAAATATAATATTTTGGCAAAAAACTAACTTAGAATAATCTTTTTTCTAAATGTTCTCCTTTTGTGAAAATGGTTCTATTATAATAATATTTTGCCTGTATATAGCTCAGACCTCTCTACAGAGGCTCAACTAGAATTTTGAAACTTCACATTATTTTCAGGGTTACCACCGATTGAAATAATTATTGGGGTTTTTAATAAAATTACTCCCCTCTGCTGTCTTAAAATATGAATAAATCCACTTCTAAGTTATATATTTAAAAAATTCTAGTTGAGCCTCTGAACAGAGGTCTGAGCTATATACAGGCAAAATATTATTATAATAGAAGCATTTTTCACAAAAGGAGAACATTTGGAAAAAAGATTATTCTAAGCTAATTTTTTGTCAAAATTCTATATTTAAATAAATTTATTTTTTGTCAAAATGACCTTACAACAATTTTATGCATAGATTCTAATCTAAGTGACACTAAATATCATGAATCTATCATGACACTAAAGATCATCCATTTATTCGCTTTTGAAAAATCACGGTTCCTAACGTAGTCGGATACCTTAAGAACTTCATAAAAAAGAATTAATTTAATGGTGAGGAATTAGATACGCTGAATGAAATATGCACAAAAATAAATTTGTTTCTAAGGGACAAAAGTTATCGATGTTAAAAGTTAATTAACTAACCATTAAGACCATATTTCACTTCCTTTGAGCTATTATCAATGAGCTCCATTTATGACGGTCACATGATAAAGACAAACACGTGTTCTCCATTTAATTCAAAGCAGACATAAGGCTAAATTTACTCATTGTTTTATTTGTAAAACTTGGATAAAATCTCAAATTTCATAATTGCTTAAAGATGTTAAACGTTATAAGCACATTTTAAAAACGAAGTGCATAAACTAAACTCATGACGGTCACATGATAACGGCAATCACGTGTTTTCCATTGATTAAAAACTGACATACTAGTTGTTTTTCTAGTAAAGTTTAGATAGCATTAAAAATTTAATGATTGGTTAAATATGTCCACGAGTTAAAATTCTGCAAATAGTTTTAAAATTAAAATAAAACACCTTATATTGCACGTGTACTTTGAAATTAAGCTCATTTCGTTTAACTATGTGCATTATTATCGTTGACAGATGTATACTTTTTAAAAGAATGTTTCTGCAAAAAGTAACATTTGGCATCAGCACGAGATCTAATTGGCTAGATACATTTACACTTGGCAACTTACATTTATGATATAACTATGACTTCACATGAATTTAGGATCTGATTGGCTGGAAACAGGTGACAGAAGTTATCATGTGACTATGACGTCACAGTAATTTAATCCATTTACTGGAAACACATAATTGCTTTCCGAATGTGAATATGACGTCACATGAATTTATCCCATTATATCAAGCACATAGGCGTGCCATGATAGTAATGTAAATATTTAATAGAAATCGTCTTTTTAAAAAGCACATAGATGATTACACTCTTTTAATATCTATTTATTATACAGACTTCTGTACTCCGCTGGTGGCGTAGTTTCCTAGCAAAAATTTGATATGCCTTGCGTTTGGTTTCGAAAAATTTACACGTACTTCATTAGTATAGTTCATACATACACTTTAAAAACTATACGGCTCTAAATATAATAATGATTTATTATTTGTCATATTTATTTATTTATATTTCTCTCTAATTCGAGTTTTTCTTTAATTAATATATTTTTTTTAATATTTAACCCAGTTATATTAGAAGACATCTCTTCTTTTTTCCTATACAGCAAAAACATTGAAGCACAATAATTGTATTCAATTTATTTAATAAGCAATGTACGGAAATTTAATAAGCAAAATAATCATGCTTGGACTTTTGACTATAATTATATGCACGTATTAGCTCAGCTTCATCAATTAAAATATTCCCTTTTTTAATCGTACTAAGCATTATTTTCTTAACCAGGAACCTATAGACTTCCTGACTTTCTGTAGGGTAAAAAACCGGAAATTCAACGTTTAATTGAGAAAATACTCTCATCTAGTTACTTAGCTATTTTAGCTCTTTTATTTTGGCCTAATCTGAACGTGCAATTTTCTGATCTGAAGTCAGACTCATAACTTCCATATACTTAATTTATATGCCATCAGAAATCTCTTCCATTACACACTCACTCAACAAATGACTGAAGAAAAGTGAATTGTTCTGAATATTAACCAGATGCGTAGCGTGGGCTTTCATGGCCTGGAGCCGACCTGGAATCTGTCGCCTCTCTATTTCAGTTATTAGTCAAGAAAATTAGTAAAAAAAAAAAAAAAATCAGCTTAAAATTTTTTATTGATTAAAAATTCAGTTTTCGTGTTTTTTTCGTAGAAAAATCTTTTATACAACTGACAATATCAATATGTATGTCATGTTCAATTCCAAGAATAGCTAAATTTGTTAGCCTTAACGTGGACATAGTCGATGTGAGATAATTTTTGATTAATTTTAGCTTATATATATATATATATATATATATATATATATATATATATATATATATAGAAAAGCTTCTCTCGCAACTGGCATTACTGATGGCAGATGTTAAAAAAATTCTCTACATTATGACAACGTCTGGTAAGCCTTCTTCAAGTTTGGACTTAATAATATATTTTAATAAACCTAGAGAGCCGGATCTAATGAGTTCTTTTTTACAGCCTGGGTCTGTTGTCACTATGAAAGCTTGTAGCAGTATGTGCTCAAGTTGGAATTCTCCTTTATTAATGTATTTAGGAGCTTGCTCTAAGTTAAGTTCGTCGCTGCTCAATATCACTTAAGGTCATAAAACAGCATATTTTTGCGCTAGATTTTTCAAGTTTTGAAATCCTTCTTGAATTTCAACAGTTACTCTGTCCATTGAAGAAATCATTGTTCGTCCCAAGTCATCTTCGTACGATACGTGATTATCTTTATTTCCGTCGCCATATATATGATTCCTCCTGGTTCGTCTGGAGGATTTAAAAGAAATTTAAAGCACTTCACATAAACTTTTAGCATATATTAAAGCGTCATCCACGAGCTTCTCTCGTTTTTGCTTCTAAAAGCGTCTGTAAAGTACGTATTTTTTTAGCACATTGATGGATATTTAGGCCCTCTGTTTGCAAATAATTTCAATAATCGTTCACTTCACACAGTACTGGTTGCCAGAAGCCTAAGTATCATAAAAACTATTAAACTCCCTGCATCTGTGCGTGTATTAAAGATTTCCCTCGTTTCTCGTCCCGCGGGCGCGATTTGGAGTTTGAAAAATATTTTGAATTTAAATATCGCGGTGCTCGAAGTCTCCCCTTTTCGCTTGCATCCCGTGGCCATGACCCCTCTGCACCCCCACGCTGCGCCACTGATATTAACACAGTTGTGAGGCCCAATCCATTTCTATTTAGTAATTTTCAAAACTTTCCTTCAGAAACCTAAGGGATGATGTCTTAGCTGTTCCACTTGCGTTTTTGTTTTAAATTTGAAATAGTATACCACGTGTTAGCAGACTATAAAGATTTATTTCTGTATGTTGACTATACTGTTCAGTCAACCATTCAAACCAAATGGATATAAATTAATCACATAACTTAATTCAGTCAATGAACCAATTCAATTATAGATATACGCAGATACAAGGTATGATACACACACACGCACGTACCCACACACAAAAACTGAGACTATGTGTGTAGCTTGAAAAATGAGTGGAGTTAGCAACAACTGTTTTGGTGATGCCGTCACACGCACCTCCTCTATCCATGTAGCCAGTTTCGCCTTTTTATTGCACGCAAATTGGGGATACTGCGTCATTGAGTTAACACTTGAACCAAAAAGAAATGTCGAATCAACATCAAGTAGTGGGAACACCCCTGGGTTCCACCCTGGACACCAAGATTGAATTGAGGCAAATAATTACCAGACGACATTTTTACAATAACAAATAATTTTTATTCTCTTGAATCAATTATCAACCTTCTACATACAAATAAGAATAAATATGTCTACGTCAATGGGATTGAACTTTACTATTAAATTAAATCACGAAATATGATACTAATCAACTATTAAACTCAATATCGAACGGGTTTACCGTAATAAGATGTACGCAATTTGAATTACACAAGCAATCTTTAAATATGCACTTTAACTACTCTTATTATCCTATGATTGAAATTTAAATATCACCTGACTTTTAACACATCACTCATTTCCAGTTGGCTCAAACTTTTCGAATGTAGATTGCTGCCTGATAGTCAGCCAGAAACTAATCACACAATCAGCTTGAATCTTAGCGCTCCGTCTATGTATCTCTTGGCTCAATAGCCTTCTCTGCTAACCTACAACACTCTCCTTATATACTTTGATTCATTTGCATATCCCGTTTTCTCCTTTTAGAGCTGGTTGGAAATATACGTGAATTTACAATCCCCCAAAACGCCCAAGAGTATTAGTAGTAAAGTGCCGTACAAATTCGTCACAAAGTTTCTTATGAAACTTGAGAAATGAGCCATGAAAACATTTCGGATATTAACCTAGGCTTATGGGGAAGAAACTTCGTCTCGTACACATGTGTTTGGATGGTATAAGAGGTTTTCAGGAATAAGGGTCAGGGTGAAAGAGGATGAATCTACTAGGAGCCCAAGGTCAGCGATTACAGAACAAAACATAGCGAAAATTCGTGATATGACTGAATTTCCACTCATATCAGTGGCCAGATTGTTAATCAAAGCTACTGCATTGAAGTACTAAAAATACTTCGTAAGAAAAAATTAGAAAATCAAGGCCAGAATTGAGGAGTGATGGATGGTGGTTACACCAAGGCAATGCATCCGCTCACTCGGCGTTAGTAAGTAGTTACTGACCAGTAGTTTCTGTTAAGTAGTTGCTGACCAGCAAAAAATTACTATGATGAGGCATCCTCCTCATTCACCTAATTTGGCCCCATGCGACTTTTTTGTATTTCCTACAGTTAAATCTTGCCTAAAGGGAATTCATTTTACCTCAGTTGAAGAGGTTCAGGCAAAAACGGAAAATATCTTGAAGGGCCTTCCAAAAACCTTGTTCCAGAACTGTTACCAGCAACGGCAGCACCGAATGCAGAAGTGTGTGAATGATGAAGGGAACTATTTTGAAGGTGACACTTTCATGGAGAACTGATTCTGTATAAGTACAGTGATTTATTGGACCAGTCTAGTTTTTTTGTGTCACACCCCGTATAAACTAATATCCATTGAAATTGCAACCCCAGAAAGGAAAGAAAATAACAAAACTTTTCTTATTGTAGCATAAATCTTCGTAGAACAGTGCTTCTCCAACTTTTAATACTTGCGACCCAATATTTAATTATAATTTTCATTGCGCCCCCCTTCCATACAATAACAATGAATTAAATTCAACAATACTATATTTTGATGCTAAACCTACAATACGACTGTGAGCTCAAGTACGTATATAAACGACTCACTCACCCTGTGCCTTATTTGCCCCGGACGTATATATACGTCTTTCCAAAGTAGGATTTTTTCTGTGAACTGCTATCCATAAATATTATTCCGAAGGCATTTGGAATGCAATAAAGTGAACCTGGCAATGTTTGCGAATTATTTTCTTATTTCGAATGTAGAAACTTATTTAGTATGTAGAAACTTTAAAATGTAGAAAATAGCAAGCAATGATTTGAGCTTATTAACTCCATTCCTTAGCCCCCCTTCCTCCCAGATGGTAATAACTACAAACACAAAATTAATACAGACATAATCGCCTCAAACTTCACAAGAGAACTCTTGGCGATTAGAGAGGCCCTTATATTATACCAACAAGACCCACATGTTATTGATTCTACAGAAGGATTAGTAATCTTCTCAGATTCTAAATCAGCTATAGAAGCCATAAGAAAGGGAGAGACCAACGTCCTGTGATATTATTACCCTTCTAGAACAGCTGCACAGCAAAAAAAAAAACCCTGTATCCTGCAATGGATACCCGCACATGTCAACATTGAGGGTAATGAATGTGCAGATATATATATATATATATATATATATATATATATATATATATATATATAGCCTCGCCAAAGAAGCTAGAGACATAGATCGTAAGTGCACCCCCATCACACTTGATGATGCTAACGCAGTAGCCAAACATAGAATTATGAATCGCACTTTTAAAAAACCCCTAGTTACGAAATTTGACTGTCCCCAAATTATAACATCCACAATTGCCAGATTGAGAACTGAACACCTTAAAGGCATGAAGATTCACCCAGACAAGACAAGATGATATGTTCAATGCAAACACTGCACAGATCTACAATTCACGCCCAATCACATCTTGGAATGTCCAACCGTCGCAACAAAGTTACTTAAAATGGGAATGGTCCCTCTAAAGAACTCTTTGCGGAAAATCCTGTACAGCCCCGATGCTCCCCGAATAGCAGAGGCAGTGATCAAGACTTTCGACGGAATTTAGTGATATCTACCGCATTTATTCATGGACACGAGAGCAACAACAACTCTTTCAAAAAAGGGGGAAAAAAGACAAAAAATTTTTTTTAATCTTTATATTTTTATTTCACTTATATCACATAAATGTCTTTACAGAGGATATATATATATAGATGGATAGATAGATATCATAGAAGTTATATTAATTATGAATTACAATAGCACATTATTATTTAAGGAATGAAAATATTACTCACAGACAATTCAAGAAAAATCAATGGTTCAGTATATTATATATATCATCAAATAACCACCAAATACATCACATTTTTTAGATTAAAAATGTATAAAATATATCATGCAGAAACATGCAAAAAGATATCAATACATCAAAGATAAAAGATTACAATATAAAGACAAAATTGCTTACTTCAGCAATTAAAGTAGAAAAATATGAAATACACAAAGAAAATGGACACTGCTGATTTTCTTCAGAAAGTATATAATTTAAAATGTTCTGTACGATACAAATGAATAAATATCTACTATGCAATAATACTATTTAAATAAATACACGTGACTAAAAATGTTAGCATTTTCTTTGCTCTACTATTGTGTTAAAAAGGTATAATGATTTTATAAAAAATTATTTTAAGTGTTGAATTTATCTTTTAATTATAGCAGTATTTAATACACTGAATTCGAGAGAATTCATTATATTCATTGAAGTATCTCATTTATGTTTCTCTGATTTAATTTGTCTCTCAATACACACATTTTATTATATATATACATGCATGCATATAATTGTTATAAAAAAGAAAGGATATATATATATATATATATATAGTTGTAAAAATATCTTATAAATCAAGACATACAATTACTTTGGCTCAAGACTTATTAAAAGAATAAGGAGAGCCAATGTAACATAATGTAAAATCAAACATATATATATATAATTTTTGTAAAATGATAAAAAATATGTTTGTGTATTACTCAACACAATACATATGCTTTTAGGTGAGAATGCTATACATAAACTTGGTTTATTGTTATTAAAAGAAACGATATTATGAAAGTAAAATGTTGATGCTATGAAAGTAAAAAAAAAAAGAATAATATTTTTAAAAAACTAAAGAAAGAATAATAATAAAAGAAAGAAAAAATAACAGTAAAAGAAAAGATTAATATGTTTTTAAGTATGTGTCTGAAGAGAAAAGAATACAAAATAATTCAGCTTGCTACTTTTTGTTCTTTTACGTCATGGAAATAGTAAAATCTAGCACTACTACTGTTGTAACATTCAGTTAAAGAGCTTAAAGAATGTGTGTATAATATCCAGTAAAACGATTAAATACTGAAGTAAAAGATAAAATATTAGAAATAAATAATTTCACGTTACTTTGAAAGTTTGTTCAATAAATATATTCAACTATAAATATTACAGATGCAGATAATTTAGGTTTTTTTTCTGAATATTGAATAATAAAATTTTGGTTATAAAATAAAGCACAATTTTTATTTCTTAAAGTCAACATTTTAAGTTTGCAGCATTTCAAAATATTTTAAGACAAATTTTTTGAGTTATAAGTATCTCGCTAATAACTTTGCTTGAAATTCCTTTCTGAATTCTATTAGCATAGTAAATGGAATTTCAAAAACAAACAATATGTAACAAAAATACATTTTGAAATATTACTTTAAAAGAGATTTCTCTGAAATCTTTCACCAGTGAAGCGCTTTACACTTAGAACTTCAAATATATTTTGTATTTCTTCGTTTGGGGTCTTTAGACTTATACAGGGTGTCTCAAAAGTAGCGTCCAAACTCTGCACAGACAGGTTCTTCGTTGGGACGACATAAAAATGCTTAAAGAGCTGTACTCGTTCGATCCATAATTTTCGAGACAAATACGGTAAATCAGGATGAACGGATGGTGATGTATGATGGTTCATGATAGGGCTCCATCACGTTTCTATGTTGTACATGATTAGCTGTATATGGCATTCTCCGGTCACCGGATTGAGTGTAGGACTTCAGGTCTATGGCCGCCACGATTGCCAGATCTCATATCACTGGATTTTTCCCCTGTAGAGCCATCTCAAAGATTTAGTACATCGATGCGCAGTGAATACGCAAACGGACTCAGCTGCTCGTCTGCATGTTGCTTGTACTTCGGTGGACACCAAGCTGCTGAGACGTGTGCACTTATACATTCCACGGCTAGTTCAAGCGTGCCTCGTTATACACGGTGAACATTTTAAACTTTTGCCTTCTTTAATATTTGCAAATACTACTTTTAAGGTATCCGACTACGTTCGGAACCGTGATCTTAAAAAAGCGCATAAATGGATAATTTTCATGATATTTAGTGTCACTTAGATTAGAATACAAGTATAAAATTGTTTTAAGGACATTATGACAAACAAGTATTTAAATTCATTATTCAGGCAAAAAATTAACTTAGAATAAACCTTTTTTTCAAAACATTACCTTCATAAAAAATTCTTCTAAAACAATAATATGCTGCTTATAAAAATGTAAAGACTTTTCCAGAGAGCCTGAACTATGAATTTTGAAAAATTCACATTATTTTCAGAGTTACCACCAATTGAAACAATAATTGGCGTTTTTTCTTAAAATTTCTCATCTCCGTTGAAGTAAAATATGGATAAATCCACTACTAAGTTATATATTTCAAAAATTCTAGTTCAACCTCTGTACAGAGGTCTGAGCTATATATAGGCAACATATTATAATAAAAGTAGTTTTCATATAAGGGGAAAGTTTTGAAAATTGGTCATTTTATGTCCATTTTTTGTTAAAATATAATACTTAAATAATTTTTTATTGTTATAATATTCTTAAAACCATTTTATGTATGTTTTCTTATCTAAGTGACACTAAATATCATAAATATTATGCATTTACACGCTTTTTCAAAATCACTGTTCCGAATGTAATCGGATATTTTAAAACGTTCAATAAGACATTTTTTTCTTGCACGGGCACACTTTGTTTTTCGTACTTTTCTCGCAAGCTATGAATGGTACAGTTATAATTATTTGGGTATTTTTTATGTACTAACAACGATATACATGCAGATACTGGGCACTATTTTTGGGATACCCTGTATTACTTAAGTATTATCTTTTAGGAATGATTAAACAGTTAATTGACGTTCCCTCACATTTTAGAGTACTGGGAATTCTGGCGTATAAAGCACACTTATACTTTCAAGCCACTTTTTTAAAAAATTTTAGGTATGTTAACCGTATAACGGGCCCCACCATTTTTTATGAAAATCTGAATATGCGTGTGTAATACTCATATATGTTATGAAGTAATTTATTCGAGATATTATTCCAACCGTTAGAAAATATGGCATATATCTAGAACAACCAACCTTAATTTCATAATTAATATCAGTTCTCTTAAATGAACTGGGTTTGGATTTACGCAGATGTATAATTTTTTAATTTGCTCGTCTCTCTTTTTTATTTTCAAATTTGTCATTTTTATATCCGGCGTGGAACACGCACCCATTTTAGTTGATATCTAAATTTTTTGAGTTAAAAGTGCGCGTTATACGCCGGATTTTAAGGTAAGTTAATTGTTTAATCAGTGAAATTCATTAATTTATAAATCAGTAAATTAGAAACATTTTGTTGCACGAAAGTTCAAACTAAAATCTGAGGAAAAAAATTGTGAGACTGCATTGAAATTAAAGTTATGTATTCTAAAACCGAAATTTTATTCTTAAATGAGAAATAAACTAATCATATTAATGAATTTGCAATACTAGTGAAAACGAGTCATATTAATGAAAGCTACACTTGAAATCAAGGATCGCAATTTTAAATGTGAATTTTATCCCAAGATAAACATTTAAAAATGAAAGATTAGAAATGTATAAAGAAATGTTTTTTTTTATAAGAATTAAAATAAAAATGAAATGGAAAAGAAAAATACCTTCTGTTTTCAAAAAAATTGAAGAAAAATATTTTAATTTCTACAAAAATTCTGAAAGTAAATGCATAAATACTCAAATATTTATACATATTTTCTAAGATCTTTTATAAGCAAAATATTAAAAAGAAAATAAGCAGCTATTTAATATTGTCCCTAGCAATTTTGCATCTTATTTTTATACCTCTCTTTTGCCAACTAATTTTCACAAATTAAGTTCGCTTTTATATTCAAATTCTTCTATATTTATAATTTTTATGCAAAGTGACAAAGCCTCTTCTAAGATAACTTTATCCATATTTTTGCTGTTAAATGTTTTTCCATTAATTACAACCATTTATAAATATTTTGAAATGCTTATTCTTCTCTGCATATGTATTTACAAGAAATTAAATAAATTACGTCCAGTAAAATATGTATTTTACGGTTTTTATGAAACTGAAATGATTTTATTATATTCACAAATATATAACTTTTCGAAGAGTTATTTTTTAAAACTGTAATTATAATTGTTAATATTTCATTTATTTAATTGTTAAAGTTTAAAAACACATAACTATATTTAAAACAACTTATAGAACAATGTTATAATTTACAGATAAACATCAACATGAAAGGATGCCAAAAGTGATTCTATATTTAAATTTTAGAGGGAGGGGGAGGACGAATAGTTATGTCGATATTCATTATTTATTTAATAACTAGAGTTTTTAGATCACTGGAGATGAACAATAGGTCTTGTATGACTATTCAAAACACAAAAAGCAGTGGCTTATCCTTGGTGGGCCTTGGCCTTCTCAAGAAGCCTTTTCCAGGTCAGCCTTCTTCCTGTTAGTGTTTTTTAATTCTTTGTTCTCAAAATTAGGAGATCTTTTCTAGGCCTTCAATCTATCTAAGATTTGGCCTGGTGACTTTTTAGTGGTGCGGTCTTTGTTCATTAAGGTGTTGAGCTACAACCCGATAATGCAAGACCACAATGCACAAGACTAACTCTAGAAAAGGTTAATTAATTAGGATGGGAAATATTGCTTCACCCGCTATTTTTCACCCATATCGCTCAATCGGATTTCCATTTACTGTGTTTGCTACAACGTTTTCGACGTGGCAAAAAATTTGAAAATTTGGTTGATATCCAAAATATTATCTCCAGATATTGTGCTCGAAAACCGATTGGTTTTCATCGATCCAGCTTAAAAATTTGCATACAAGTTAGCAAAAAGTTGTTGATAACAAGGGTGATTACATAATTGATTTTAAATAAAATAATGGTAGAAATGTATCTGTTTGAATTTAATATAGAAAAACGACATATATTTCCGTTTCCCCTAATACAGGAGTCGCAAACTGTCGGAGAGGAGATCCAAGTTGTTAGTGAAACAAGACAGCTAAGGTGTTAAAGAGCCACATATGCTTGAGCAGGAGGGCAAGGAAAAAGCTTTACAGAAAAAGTAACATTTTTCATTCCTTCAAAAACTAAGAACTGTCGAAGATATTTTTATTTCTGTGCATCAATGCCAGAACAACCATTGCCAAAACATCATAATGTTGGGCATTAAATTTTCAAGCCTGGTAAAACAATATTCCTACCAATAATACCGTAAGAATTTTGTGTGTGTGGTATTCTGAAATTTTATTTTTACCCTAATAATTAAAATTAACTTTGTTCCTGCACATAAAGTTATTTCTGCTATATTTTTATGTCACTTCTGATGGGGGCTTATGTGTGTATCCTGTTCACATTCAGGAGTGCTCCATAACTGATGTATGCAAATAAGCAAACTTTGCTCGAAATCCCGTAGAAGAGTGTCCTCCAAAGGCGACATTTCCACAAATAATTAGACTTTCATTGTGCTTTAGAACTAATTTTAATATTTTCACTGATTCTCAATACAATTTGACAATGGAAAACCATTTATTACAGATATTTTAAGCCAGTTAAATATTTAATGGCAGGCAGAAATAAAATAAATCTTTTCAGTAGATAACTATAAAGAAGAAAGTGGATGTAAAACAATTATTTTTAGTAGATGTTAATATATATTTTAATAATTTATACTGCTAGAAGAAGTTTGAATAGCCACAACTGACCTTACAAAGAGCTGTGGTTTGCCCACCCTTTCACTAATTATATACATATATGGATTTAATATAACACTTTTTGAACACAATCTTTAATTAAAAAAAAGAAATACCGTAACAGTCATTAATATCTAAATTAGAATTCAGAATTTTAGGTTGCTAGACTTTTAATTAAATTAGTTTTAACTTATTCATCAGTCAAAGTTAATATGTAATTAAAAACTTCTTCCATACTCAGTATTATCTAAAGAGCTTTTACTATTTGCTCATAGTTTGTAAGCTATGAATAAATCTGCAAAAATGTTTCTATTTTTTTCCTTTGACATAAATATCTATCGATTTATTTTAATAAACATATGTTTTTATAAAATATAAATTCTTTTTTATTTCCAAAATAATACCTTTTCTTTACTTACTCTTAATAATTTGAAAAACGTCTACAAATTAATGTAGTTTGAAAGATTAATTAATATAAAAATCATATAATTAATTGTGAATCCGTAATATCTAATTAAACATCTAACACCCATCCTCTCTCGAAATACTCTTCTTATATATGTTCTGAAAAATAAAACTATCAAGGGGAATTAGTAAATGTATCTTCAGAACATTACATGAAAAATGTTTTATTTATTTAAACTTCTATTATCTCATGGAATATTTAAATTTCATTAACTATTATGATAAATGTACTTTATTTTAAAGTTTCATGCAAAAGATTAATGTAAACATTTTGATATATTTTATAATGTTCCTGAAAAAAACATAGGTAACATTAATATTTAAATTTGATGAATAATAATTAGGAAATTACCTTGTGGAAAAAGCAATTATAAACAACGATTACTTGCACTATTTGACATCATACTCTATGGATATTTACCCGTCACCTGTACTCGCGGAGGTTGCTATAGATAAAAATGAAACTACGCAGATGGTTTAGATTTAAATATAAATTAAAATATAAAGCATGAAATATATTCTTTGAAATTATTTTTAATATCTTTATTAATGATGGAAATCATTTTCTTTTTCATACTATTATCGTTTGCTTCGATTTAATAATTTATATAACTCTAATTTTTCTTCCTATTTATTTTTTATTGGCATATTTAATCGCTTGGTACTATAAGTTTTGTTGAGGAAGTTGACATTCTTTTTGTAATATATTTCAATGTGAGAGTTCTTTAGTTGATCATTAGAATTCAAATTGGTATGTATTTTTGACAAGTAATAGAAAAAACTTTTGCTTTCACTGATTGATTTAATCATATTTTCGACTGTAAAAATTACTTTTAAATGTTCTTACGTGTGAATATGTATCCTTGTCTGTTACGTCATAGTTTTAATTAAACAGTTAATTTTATTTCGAACCCATTTGCACCATATTTCGAACATTGAACCACCTAAACAAAAGAGACAAATAAATTCGTTTTCATAAACTAATAAACATTATTTTTTGCCAGTTTATATAGAAAAAAAACAAACCCGAAACTGAAATGTATTAGAATTTATTAGATATTCGTAGTAAAGCGTATTGAAAAAGTCATATTTTATCGAAGCCTTTTTTTATTTAATATTTTTTCTCTTGTGTGATTAACTCAAACGCCTCACAATGAAGAACTAATTAGTATATGAATAAGAACGTTTTACTAGTGTCGATGTATTTGAAATTTCTGTTTATATGGTTTTCGTTTCACAAAAATGTAGTATAACTTTATTTCTCATAAAATTAATAACGAGTTTATCGAGAATTTCTGCATATTTTAATTCTTTACTCATACTACATAAACAGTATTTACTTAAAATCATATGAAACATACAAGAAACATTAAATTTTTATTCAATGTCTTTAGAATAAATTTTTTAAAACTGTAAATTTTTTACCTTTAATTACCAATTCCTTCAAATAATCTCAAACTAATTTCATTTTTTCTCTCTTGATAAGAAAATAATTCATACAAATGGAAACAACAAAAATAAATAAAAAAAAAGCTCAAGCTGTAAATGAAATAAAATTCTGCAATAAAATCTCAAGTATTTGTGGTATTATCAAGCAATCCCTTTTTATCAAGGAATGAAATAAAATTATAATTATAATACATAATGGCCCTTATTCTGTGTTATTTATTTCCATATTCGATTTCAGTTAGCAATTTATAATGATTATTTAGTTTTTCTTTTTCTTTCATTTCTAATACAAATTTTTACAATTTATCGCCTTACCAGATACCTAGTCATGCCATAAGTTCTGATACAAAAATTTGAGATTCCCTATTGTGACTCAATGACAGCATTTGACTTTAAATTTCGTCATCAGAGATCGTTCACAGTATTTTAAACACGCTTTTATAAGCTTCACTTGTATGTAACAGAATCTTTGAACTTGAGTTTAACCCACTTTAAAAGATTAAGATTAATTTGAAATTTTGCGCACTTATATATGACAATACAATAATTTCATAATTTTGTTCCATTGTCCTGATCAGGATCATCAATAATCACGATTTCCAGATTTGGCGACAAATTCCATATACCATATCCAGATTTGGTGACTAATTCTATTTACCATTTCCAGATCCCATTTCAAGAATTGGCGACTAACAGATTGTTACAACCTTAAAAGCGAAAAAGTTACAGCAATTTCTTACCATAACATAAAAAATTGTCTAGTTTTTCTGATGATGGAAATTAAAAAAAAGACTCGTGCATGTAAATAAATTATGTTCTAACTGCTAAACTCTACATGATTTTACTGTAGATTGAACTAAAAAAATGAAAAATAAATTATAGTTTATAAAGAAACTAAAAAAACGTGCTTTTGTGGTTAATCGAACTAAAAAGTAAAAAAAAAAAAGATTATTAATGCAAGAATAAAATTATTAACGAGACAATTAATGTCGTTGTGATAAAAGCGTGAGGTGCTTTGAACTACATTTTTACACTTACTCAGTATTTCGGAATAGATCTTATAAGAAATTAAAACAATTGATATAAATTGCCGTTTACGCGTTTTGTTCTAAATCAGTCAGAGCTTTACGCACTTTAAACAGAGGCATACAGTAGATATCCATCTGCATCAAGAAAAAAGAAACAAATAAAAGCTCATCGGTACTTTTTAAGGCTGTTAAACATTAGGCATCGAAATAACCAATGGGGATTTTCTGAGATCGATAGCATTGCAGATCGAAAAAGATGCAATCGTAAGCACCTGGTGAGAACACCAGCTCTCGTCAAAGCTGTCAAAATGGCGACTCGTCAAACTCTTTGTCGAAAGAAAAGTTTCTAGCTAAACAGGACGTGTCAAAAAGAGCAATGTGTCACATATAAAACGAAAACCTTATGCCAAGAGGTTATCGAAAAATAATTTTCAACTTTCTTACAAAAATATTAAAGCAGCAGAGATACCTTACAGCAAACGTAATATTGAGGCAGCGAGCTCATAACGGCCACAGTCGAATTCTGTTTAACGACGAGAAAATATTTAACATTGAAGAATCTTTCAACCACCAATATGCCCATGTATAAGCAATGATTGCCCAAGAAGCGAAAAAGGAGAAAGAATGGTTGCAGAGAGTTTTTAATCTAGCTTTTGGAATGGTTTTGGTGTGGTATAAGCTTTGAAGGTGTCACAAAGATTCCTTTTTACTAGAAAGAAATGAAAACTACATTGCACAGGTTAACAAAATACTATCATATAACTAATATAGTGAAGCCCTTGAAAGTAATTATGTGTTCAATGGAAGCGATTGAACTTTTCAACAGAATTCTGCTTTTGCTCATATGATTAAGAAAACACAACGGTGGTTGAAAGGGAATGTACCGGACTGAATAAAGCAAAAAGATAGGTCATCCAGTAGATCGAATTTCAATCCACTGTATAAATTGTAGCCAGTGCCAAAAGGCTGGTAAGGTGCTGCGTTGTTGAGGCCAGTGTTAAGGCCGGATTACTCCTGTTAAAGGTTGCATTGGGATGCTCGTACGTGTGAGCTTGATAGGTCACAGTAAGTGTGAGAGGTTCCGAGTGAATCTGGAAGTCGATCCGCGAGGGAGACCGTGTAGAGGGATCTGTGGCGTCGTAGTTTTGAAGCTTGTAGAAGTATGTATCTAGTGTCTGTGAAGCTCCTTAGCGTATCGAGAGTCTCTGGGTTTCCCCTTTTAGTGTCTCTTTAAAGGTGGAATACGTCACGCCACAAAAGTGACAATTGAAGCAGAATCACTTCTTTTTGAACGAAGCCGGGATTACCATTGGACTATTGGTCCATGTCACTCCTTACTCGGTGGATTTTGAAGCCGGAGATTGTTGGGGCAACTGAGTCGGTCACCTTACGGTCAGTTGGATCAAGATAGATCAAAGGGTGACTTTCCTTAGAACATAAGCCTCGTAATGTTCGGTTTTGGATATTTTCCCTCGCCAAACTCTATGACCGTTTAGACGTCCCTAATTTCCTAACAGGAAATGAAATCTTCGGTGAAGACCGCTACACCAGTATTGAAGGCAAAGATGTGACAAAAGTGGGATTATAATTTGAACAATCAGAAGGGTTCTTGAACAGAAACAACAATCAAAATCCTCATGGATGTAGTGTGTGCCTCGATATAATCAAAGAGACTTAAACCCTTTGTGAAGTCAAAAAGGGACCAATTTCAATAAAAGGAGAAATATGTTAAATTTAAAGATAAAATGAAAATTTAATACACACATAGTTTTAAATTTGATATCAAAGTTATTTTATTTGATTTCTTTTGAAATGTATCAGAACTTATGACACGACTGTGTATATTTCGTACCCTTTCGTTATGTATTATGTGAACCGTCTTATATTTTCTTTCTTCAACCATTTCTTTATTAAAATGCATTTATGTAAAGCTATAAAACTTTTTTATACTCATGATATACTTTCCATAATAAACAGTCTCAAATGCAAAGAAATGCGTCAAAGGCATTCCTATTTTTTCGTCATATTGAATTTAGTTCATTAAGTGTTAATGGAATGGAAAACCTGCAGTAAAAGAAAAGACCAGCAGTTAGGGTATCCGACTACGTTCGGAACCGTAATTTTAAAAAAACACACATAAATGGATAACTCTCGTGATATATTTAGTGTATTTTATATAAGAACACATGTATAAAATTGTTTTAAGGGCATTTTGACAAAAAAAAACTTAATACAATATTTCGGCAAAAAAAAAAAATTAACTTAGAATAACCTTTTTTCAAAATGTTCTCCTTTTGTGAAAAATGCATCTATTATAATAATATTTTGCCTGTATATAGCTCAGACCTCTGTACAGAGGCTCAACTATGATTTTTGAAAGATTCACATTGTTTTCAGAGTTACAAACAACTGAAACAATGATCGGCGTTTCTTTAATTAAAATTTCTCCCCTCGGTTGTCATAAAACATGGATAAACCCACTTCTAAGTTATATGTTTCAAAAATTCTAGTTGAACCTGTGATCAGAGGTCTGAATTATATACAGGCAAAATATTATTATAATAATTAATTTTTATTATTATAATAGTTAAATTAATGTAAAGAGTGTTTTTTTCCAGGTATAGAAGTTTAAGTTGGCATTACTTTCCAAGATGGCGACCGATTTTACAGCTGTCAAGTGATTTATTCTCAGTTTGGTTTGGCAATTCATCAAACCGATTATCTAGCAAGGCGTAGATTCGTCGAATGGGCCCCAAACGAGATTGCCGTTGTTCCCGATTTTCATAAGCGAATTTTGTTTAGCGATAAAGCGCACTTCTGGTTGAATGGCTACGTCAACAAACAAAACTGCCTCATTTGGAGTGAAGCTAATCCACAAGTGTATATCGAAACACCGTTACATCCAGAAAAACTGACTGTTTGGTGCCCTTTATGGGCTGGTGGAATCCTTCTTCAAAAACGATGAAGGCCACAACGTTACAGTCAATGGTGATCGGTATAGAGCCATGATTACTAACTTTTTCATTTCTGAAGTGAACAATCATGATGTCCAGGAGCTGTGGTTCCAACAAGACGGCGCAACATGTCACACAGCTCGTGCCACAATCGATTTATTGAAAAACACGTTTGGTGACCGCCTAATTTCCCGTTTTGGACCTGTGAATTGGCCTCCAAGATCTTGTGATTTAACACCGCTAGACTTTTTTTGTGGGGCTAAGTAAAGTCATTGGTCTATGCGGATAAGCAACAAACGCTTGACCATTTGGAAGACAACATTCGCCGTGTTATTGCCGATATACGGCCACAAATGTTGGGAAAAGTCATCGAAAATTGGACGTCCAGATTGGACTACATCCGAGCCAGCCGTGACAGTCGTATGCCAGAAATCATATTTAAAATGTAATGCCACAAGATTATCTTTCGAATAAAAAAAATTCATGTCAATCGAATAATACATCGTTGTTTTATTGCAATTTAACGTTCTATAACTCTAAAAAAACACCCTTTATAATTAATTTTTCACAAAAGGTGAATATTTTGAAAATTGGTCATTCAATGTTCATTTTTTCAAAATATTGTGCTTAAATAATTTTTTATTACAATACTATTCTTAAAACAATTTTACATACATTTCTTAATCTAAGTGACACTAAATATCTTACATATTATTCATTTATACGTTTTTGCAAAATCACGGTTCCGAACGTAGTCGGATACCTTAATATCAAAATATAGGTGAATATAAAGTACAATATTCAGTTAATATTCTGATTCAAAATTTCGTAATATTATAAATATTTGTAAAATAAAAACATTTAATGTATTTTATTTCAATTGTTCTCATTTAGAACTTATTCTTTGAACCATAAAAAATGTTTTGTTTTTCTTCTAAAATAAAAATAAAATCCAGAAGTTGATTTTGTTATAGAATATTTACACATGATTTAATCACAAAATTTATAAATTAATTGAATTGTTAAAAATTTAATTTCATAGAATTATTGAAAACCTACACGTAGTTAATCAAGCATGATTTCTTTGAATCAATATAATCATACTTATATAATATTTAATATATAAATATTACAATATCCCTTAAGATAAAATTATCGGATATATATTTAATAGGCAACACATTTTCAGAAATTGATAGAAATTCGTTCATAAACATGCATATAAATACAGAGATTCATGCACAAATATTTAAGCAAGTTGTTTCTAATATTAGCAAGATATTAAGAAAATGTTGTTTAATACAGCATTTTAACTACTCAAAATCACACATGGCTTTCTGGATTATTGCTTCTGTTCAAAGTAGAATCACCCCCAGAAGATCGAATCAAAGTGTTGTTTTGTTGCATGGCTTGGTTATCACTCTGAGTGCTGCGATTCGAAACCAGAGCAGACCCTGCCTTGGCAATGACCCAGCTCATTCGTACCATCTCGCGGCGTATGTTGCTATTAAGCCATCCGTACAGAATCGGGTTGGTTACTGAAGAAGACATGGCTGCCATGTGACAAATGGCAAAGGCCAAGTATAGGGCTTTGGGACTCATTACATTTGGGTGAAACTCGGCGAGAAGATTCAGACTGTTCCATGGCAACCAACTCATTGTGAAGACAATCGAAATGTTCAGCAATACCATAGTTGCTCTAGTGTTCCGCCTTAGATCTCTCTTCAAGCGCTCGTGGTTCATCGATGTTCCTTGACCATCACTTTGTTGGTAACCTTTACATTCATCTTGGACGCTGTCAGTTCTGAATATCCTGGCATTCAGGTGGGAACGAATATGGATGTGTGTCACCAAAAGTGCCAGTGTGGGAATAGCAAACTGGAGCACTAGTATCATGACGGTGTACATACCTTTGAAAAAAGGACTGGGCCATAGTTCAACGCACTTATAATAAATGTGCAAGCCAGGCAGTCCCACAGGCACTGTGCCTTGAAAAATGCAGATGGGAATGGACAGCAAGAAAGCTGAGAGCCAGATAAAGGTTGCGTTCAGAAGCATCTCCTTTTTGCCGCCCTTTGGGTGTTGAGGATTGAAGTGGACAATGGTGTTGTACCGATCAACAGCTATTGCAAGGACTGTACCAGCGGAGACGAAAATGGTCGAGGCCTGTACGAAAGGCACCAGCTTGCAAAGGAAGGCTCCAAGAAACCAACTTCTACGTATGATCACCAGCAGTGTAAATGGCATACAAAATACGCATAAGATGATATCCGATATATTAAGATTTATGACCAAGAGATTTCGAGATGACCTGTAAAAAAATAAGAGAAGTTACTTATTTTGAATCTTTGGTGAATTAATGTCACTATTCTTTCACTCTCATATAATATTAATAAATACATTAATGGTTTACATGCAAGTATTATTGTGTCACATTAAAATAGATGGCAATAGTTTCATGACAGTATAACTGTTGCTTTTCCATTCGAACTCCACAGTATTCTACAAAAAGTGTTCAATAATTTTACCGAAATTTCTTTCAAGTAAAGTTCTAAAATGTTTATAATTTGTTACGCTCCCAAACATGCTATTTTTCTTACTTCGCTTTCTTATTTTTCATAATTTATATGAATATCTAGATCATTTTAATGCAAAATTTCACAATAATGTACGCTTGTATGATAGTTTTTTCATATATAGACATTGGATTCTTATTGAAACAATGCAGTTCCTATTATACACTAGACGGACCAGACCTATATACAATAAGGGAATTCTAAAATAAAAGAGCTTTTTGCAATTTCTCCTTCCAACGTTTGACAACAGCGCTAGTATCCAGTGCTGAGTGAGGAGTAAGGGCAAAAAACACTTCTATACAACGTACCACTCGTCTTTCTTTGTAGTTTTTGGAGTACAGCAGACCGTTCAACGTAGCAGTTCCATTGCCGATCTGTACTAAGGAAGAAAGGAGGGCAATGACTAACTTTTTTTTGCGGAAGGCGTGAAACGTGAGGAAAGATTCGTCACATTATGGTGACAGTTGTCTATCACGAAGCAAGATCTACACATGGATATAGTGCTTCAAATGGGGAAGACCTTCTTTATGTGACGATGAAAGATCGGGTAGTTCAACCACTAAGGGCAATGTTCAAGTTGTTGAGGGTGTAGGGATGGAAGGGTATAGCGACGGAAGAGATGGTTAGTATTTAGCGCACACAGTTATTACACTTTCCGCAAACAAAAAGTATATCACTGCTTTCCTTTCCACCTTGGTGTAGATTGACAAGGGAGCTGCCGTGTTTAACGGCCCGCTACACTACAACGAACTAGCTATCCCTCATTCAGCGTTGAATATTTGTGCCATTGCTAAGCCCTGGGGAAAGAAATTGCTAAAGTCTATTTACTTTTTAACTTACCATAGTACAAAATTAATTGTGGTACTTACTGAAAGATGTGAATGGGTGTTGGAAAACTAAAATCTTATTTTCTTGACAATTTGAGATTTTTACATTTTTAAATTGTATAGAGAGAGATTTTAACTTTTCTAAAAACACCTTACTTTAACCTCCTCGATAATTAAAAGCCCTTAAAACCTATTTTTAAATAATCGTTGAAACTGGGCCACGCCCATTTGAATGGCAAAAAATATAAACAAAGTACTTCGTTTTTGCTTAAAAGTTGAACGTCTGATACAAACCAAATATATTTATCTTTTATTGTAAATTGAGCCTTTTATTTTTTCTATTTCCGAGCCGATTAGAAGTCTCCCTGTATACATTAAAATCAAGTTATATCAAAATGTAAATTTTTGATGCTCGATGAACCTTTTCTGAGTAACTACTGTTTACAGGTATACAATATTTTATGATATATTTATAATGATGGATAATATATACTTAAACGAGCTTTTTGTAAAAACTCAAAAATTAATTTCTTACCAATTTTGTTATGTGAAAAATGGTTCAAATTTCTCTATGTTTGATAAAATATTTTAAAAATTATGAACACAAATTCAGAATTAGCTAAAAGCTTTTTTCAGTATAATGAAAAAGGAGTACTTTAATTGTATGAAAAATTTCAAGCATGTACAGGCAACAGATTTTGAGAAAAAGTACATCGAAGAGAGCCAATTTAACATTGCCGGTATAGAGGTTTTAGGCTCCCCTGAAAGATGGTAGCAGTTAATGATTTCTATAATTTAAATCAAACCACAAGCTTCAGTTGTTTATTTTCATATAAAATTGTTTAACTTCTTTTAAAATTTAAATTTAACAAATTTTACCCATTGGACTCAAACTAAGCTCAATGGAGTCATATGTTAAAGATAGATGCCATATGAATATTCAAAACAGTTAAAGGATATTTCTTTTTATAATCCTTAAGGTGATATTTTTTAGTATTTACGTTTACCCTATTGTGTAATATTTACACGACCTAAAAAATTATTCAGAAGAAATTACGTCTTCTACAGTACACGAAAATTTTAATTCTGGATTTAAAAAAAAAGGTTTTACTGGTTAAATAATAATAATATAAAGATTAGTCGGGAAAAAAGGAGGAAATAACTCTCACGAATATAATCCTGGACTTTTTTTTTATGAAAGGAGTTTTGGTGATGAAAAAAAGACCCATGCGAAAAAATTCTTATCAAAACGGGTGCCATGAATAAGACAACAGCGAAAAACATGCTCATATTTATTTTTAACGTAAGCATACTCATCAAATATTTACGCTTTATATAAAAAAAGTCTTCATAAGATATTTTATACTGTTTTAATGAGCAGAATAAAGGTAAAATTAAGAGACTTAAGCTTAAGAGTTTATAAAACAAAAGGGGTTTGTTTGTATGTGAGCACGAGCGCGTGTGTAATTATATGATTATGCATATAAAATTGTGAGTGCTCCTGCCTGAAGTTAAACTTTTTATACAAATTTATTTTTAAATTCTATTTAAAATCGAATATTTTTTTCAGTATTTAGCCAACAAATAATTATCGCTAAGCGTCAGCCCATGAATCCATACTTGAAGGAAGGCACAGAAGGAAAAATGGATAGTATATAACTTTTTGTCAACAGATTAAAATAACTTAATTTTGTTTTTGCTGAAAGTAAGTCAATATAAGTGGAGAAAAAACACTAGTTTGACCAAAAAAAAATATAAAGCGAAGTTTTTAAACTAAAATTTCCTCCCAGCCTTTCTCAGTGGCTTGACAGCCCAGGGTGGGCCTTGGCCTTTTCAACTAGTCTTTTCCTGGCCGGCCTTCTTCCTTCTAGTGTTTTCCAATTCTTAGTTCTCAAAACTACGAGATCTTTTTCTTGACCATCAATCTAAGATTTGGCCTGCCCCTTCGTCGTGTACCAGTTGGTTGGGCATTAAATACTTTTTTAGTGGTGCGGTTTTCGTCCATTCTGACAACGTGACCTGTCCATTTAATTCATTGTATTTTTATGACGTTAACAATGTCAGATTTTTTATATGATTAATAGAGCTCTAAATTTGATCTTCTTCCCCACGTTCCATTTTCCTGAAAAAATTCCTCTAAAAATAAATCTTAAAATCTTCCCTTCGTAGATATTTATCATGATCTGATCTGTTCGAGACATGGACTAAGTTTCATATATATAAATTGATACTGATCTTGCAATACATTTATACAATAGAATCTTCGTTTTTCTTTTAATTAAATTCGATTTGATATATTTTCGTATTCCATTAAGACACTTATTAGCCGTAGTAATTCTCTTTTGAATTTCAGTAATGCAATCGTTTCTATTTTTAATTTCCGAACCTAAATAAGTAAAATTGTCAACAACTTCAAAATAATACTCTTCAATTTTAAAGTGGGAATTGTTAAAACATGATTTAATGCAAGGTATGTATTTGGTCTTATTCCCATTGATTTTCAGTCCCATCCTGAAGGACTCTTTCTCTAAAGATAAGAAGGCTTGTCTTGGTTCGGTGGGTATCTAACTTGTCTAAGCTAACAATTAATTGAAAAAAAGAAGAATTATGTGCTCCCTATACTGATGGTAGCTGTACAGAAGATCTTACAGGCAGCAGTGTTTTTATTAGGACCTCCCACCTACAGACTACAAGGAAACAACTCAACCCTGACACTTGCTCTGTCTTCAGAAGCGAGTTGATTTACAGCGTTATGCTATCTTGTCTTCTGATTATGATTCTGCGGAACTAAATCGGACACGCACAATGCACTTTTACATGTGTGGTGGTGATATCAACACAAACTAGTAACATTCTCCGCACTAGATACATCATTTTAGTGTAATGGTTACGTTATGTGCTTACGGATAAGAAGGTACCGAGTTCTAATCTCCTTCATTGGTGACCCTGGCTGAACTTTGAAACAGCGCAATCTTCCCGCAGCTGTCGTGGCGCCATCTATCCGCCGCCAGAGCAACCCAAAACTGTCAGACACGCATGACACAGTAAAGCAAGCCATCAGATCACATGGCGCAACACTCAAGCCGTCAAAAGCCACTTAACACTACAATCAAGTCGTCAAACACAAATGGTGCAACAGAAGCAACTCACACGTTCGCCATAGCAACTGTATCGCTCGTTTGCCTAGTGGCTGCGGTAGCCGAGTGGTATAGGTATCGGACCGTGGCTTGCCTTGTCACGAGTTCGAGCCCAGTACCACTAAAGACCCGCCGTGTAGGGCAGCGATGCACGTTAAATCTGTCGAGAGCTGAAACGTCCTCCCGATGGTGTGGTGTGGTAGTCAGGAGAGGGGGTGTCAGCTCAGGTGTTGTCCACGTAACCTGACCATGGTTCAAAATTACGTGGTCCGTCGCCAAAAGCCCTCGTGTAGCTGAACAATGCGACGTTAATATTCAATCAATCAATCAATCGCTCGTTTGCTTATCCGCCGATTTACTGGAAGGAGAGTTTGTGACGGTGGTTTCTATATAAGCCAGTAACAGCCTCCGCACTAGCTTGATCATTTTAATGTAAGGGTTACGTTCTGTGCTTACGGATCAGAAGGTACCGAGTTCTAATTTCCTCCATTAGTGACCCTGGCTGAACTTTGAAACAGCGCAACCTTCACGCAGCTGTCGTGGCGCCATCTATCCGCCGCCAGAGCAACCCAAAACTGTCAGACACGCATGACACAGTAAAGCAAGCCATCAGATCACATGGCGCAACACTCAAGCCGTCAAAAGCCACTTAACACTACAATCAAGTCGTCAAACACAAATGGTGCAACAGAAGCAACTCACACGTTCGCCATAGCAACTGTATCGCTCGTTTGCCTAGTGGCTGCGGTAGCCGAGTGGTATAGGTATCGGACCGTGGCTTGCCTTGTCACGAGTTCGAGCCCAGTACCACTAAAGACCCGCCGTGTAGGGCAGCGATGCACGTTAAATCTGTCGAGAGCTGAAACGTCCTCCCGTTGGTGTGGTGTGGTAGTCAGGAGAGGGGGTGTCAGCTCAGGTGTTGTCCACGTAACCTGACCATGGTTCAAAATTACGTGGTCCGTCGCCAAAAGCCCTCGTGTAGCTGAACAGTGCGTTCGTTAATATTCAATCAATCAATCAATCGCTCGTTTGCCTATCCGCCGATTTACTGGAAGGAGAGTTTGTGACGGTGGTTTCTATATAAGCCAGTAACAGCCTCCGCACTAGCTTGATCATTTTAATGTAAGGGTTATGTTCTGTGCTTACGGATCAGAAGGTACCGAGTTCTAATTTCCTTCACATGTTAGCGACCGATCCTCCACATTCGATGAGAGAGAGAGAGAGAGAGAAGAGAGAGAGAGAGAGAGAAATCAGAGTATCTATTCTGCTGTAACTGAGGAAGATCTTTCAGACCCACGATGTCCACCACCAATGGATCCCATTACAGGTTAACATTAGTTGTAATAAGGTCGCTAATAGACTGGCCAAAGAGGGTAGAGAGAATGAAACGCGCGGAAAATGGCTCTTTGCTTACTTATGAATAATTGTATTCAAATGAAAGAGCTAAACTCAATTTAATATGGCGTTCTCCACCTACGCACAGGAACATCCCCAGGCTCTGCTGGAAATTAAATATGACCGTGGCTCCCAGACTGATCTGGCTTGACTAACAAGTAGCCACATTAAAGTCTTTCCTTTGATTGTGGCAAAAAACACCACCCCGCTTTTAAAAATTGCTGTGACCATCCATTTTCAGCGGATCACATTTTGGGTTGCATCGGACTTTCTTAGAGGGACTTAATATCCGATCCCCTTATTGTTATTGGTTTTTTGGAGGTCAACGACCATCTATTTCTTATCTGACTTACGTGAGATTTTTAGAAGAGAATCAACAACAATTTTTTATACGAACATATATTATATAACCTTATATAACATATTCCTTATATGAAGTGATGCTGAAATTTAAATAAAAACAGTCAATGCCAGTTTTAAGCAGTAATCGACAAAAAATGCACTTGATCTGAGTAGCTTAATGTGTAAGTGTTACTAATATACTTGTTCTAGAAATGTTTTCAAATTTTATTTCATTGATTTATTCGAACATCTTCTATTCCATATAACTACTCTATAAAATAAAGAATCTGTTTCCCTTTTTGTTCTAAATTTCATAAGTAAAAGGATTTGTGTAAAATTGAAATTTGATTTTTTTAACCCGATAGGTGACTGATATTAAAAACTTCTCTAAGCTTAGCGTTATTAATTAAAAAAATATGTCCAATTTTTTAAATTTAATTTATTTTACCAGCTAATTTAAAAAAACACACACAATTTATTTTCTCAATAAAAAATGCATTTTGAAAATGTTTTATATATCTGGTAAGAACCTGAAAATACCACGTTTCATTTTATTTTTAAACTAAACTTTGAATTAAAATAAATAAATTTCGAAAATATTGTTTATGTTTCAATACTGTTGGCAGCGAAGGAATTGATTTTCAGCTACAGAAGCGTAATGCATTCGAAAGAGGGAGAGAGAGAAGTTAATATCCCCACTTTGTTATTAAAATATTGTTAAGTGACTGAACAGCCTTCAAATTTTTTAAAAAAAGTCCATGTATAGGGTCAGTTTCTTCTGAAGTAAATATAATATTCACTGTTTTACAAGAAAATTGTTAACACACATAAATACCTAAAAAGTAGCATAAATTCAAGATTAACACCAACAAATAACACAACAAAACAAATATGTAGACACATTATGATATGGAGTGATTCGTGAAATTTTATCATTGCTCACTACAATGGTCGTTATAGATAGTAAAGTATATTCTCTTCTTGTTGCTAATGCCACCTGTCTGACAGTGTCATATCAAGGTCCACGAAATTTGTCGGGGGTAAGGGCAAACTGTACTTCTGTCGTTAGCTTCAGCTTTGGACAGTACGATTTGGCTCGGTTCAACCCTAATTTTGAGGGAGAGCAACACTGGAGATGGTTAGGGACCGACCATCTCTCTTCCCCTTCCTCCAACCTCACGAGAGGACTTGTGGCTCGACGGCTATTTAGAGTACCCTTATGCCGTAAAGACAGTCTTCATTTAAAAACATACATGCCTTCTCCGGGATTCGAACCCGGTCTCTAAGGCGCATCCGTCAGCGTCACTAAGAAGTATCTCTTTAAATAATAAACATATACTTTTCTAAGTTTATTTTGGGTCATTGTTTTTGTCACAAAACTTGGTGGCGACTAAATTATCTTAGCAAGTTTGTATTGTTTTTATTCTGCATTTTTGACATGAATATTCTTTCTTTGAGTGCGAATCATTCAAGTTATAATACCTTTCAGTAAGGCAGTGTTTCTCAAACTGTGAGGCGCGCCGCCCTCGGGGGCGTGAGAACTCTACAAGGGGGACGCGAACCTATTGAAAAGTCGAGAACAAAAGATTATTTAAAAAAATTATTTACTGAAAGTAAGCACACAAAATACATTCTGACATAATAAAAAATAAAATACACATTTACAGTGATATATTACACTTATAAATATATCAGAGCTACACAATGTATTTTATAATTAACTAAACAATTCTAAGTTAAAAACAAGTTTATTAATTACCAGTAACCCTATGGGTTTGTCATACACTGCTGGACAATTGCTAAGGACGGATAACACTATCATCCATAGCAACCACAAAATGAAAGGAAGCAAAATGTGGAAAATTAGAATAAGTGCGGGATATTAGTAAGAAGAAGTATGAGTATATATGCAAATCATTTTCCACGTCTGTTCATCACGTGATAGCTTTCATAAGAAATTTAAAGGTTTTGACGCGTGTGGACAGTTGTTGTTTGAAGTCAAAGTTTTACAGGAAGGATTTAATAGACGAACTTAAAATTTTTCGCATGTCTTCCCGACATCACATAGATGATTTTATGCGTTGCCGAATTATTGGAAAGATCGAAAAAGGGTGAAAAATAACAGATGTTGTCAGGGAGTTCGACATCGCTCACAGCGTTGTTTCACGGCTGTGGAAGTCATTTAAAACTACTGGAATGTGTAGTAGATGGCACGGGGGAGGTCGTGTTAGAAGTACGACGCTTGCAGAAGACAGATATATCGTCCTATCAGCAAAAAGGAACAGGCGCACCACAGCTCAGAAGGTGGCAAATCAGTTTTTTGCTACCTCAGGAAAGCAGATCTCCCGAAAAACTGTTGCCAGACGTTTGAGGGGAGGAGGACTATACGCACGCAGACCTGTTGTGTGTGTTCCATTGACCAGACAGCACCGTACTGCCCGTTTGCAATGGTGCCGTGAGCATCACAATTGGACTGAACAGGACTGGGCATGCGTACTATTCTCAGAAGAGAGTAGGTTCAGTCTGTCATCGGATTGTAGACGCCAATTGATCTGGCACGAGAGTGGTACTGCTTATCGTCCAGAAAATATCCAGGAAAAGGACCGATATCCGACATGCAGCATCATGGTGTGGGCCGGCATCATGATCAATGACCGCACGCACCTACATGTGGTTGCGAATGGGACTATGACGGGCCAACGATACATTGATGAAGTTCTACTTCCTCATGTTCGTCTTTTCCGTGGTGCTGTCGGTGATAATGTTTTTTTTTATGGACGACGACGCAACATGTCATCGAACACTCGCTGTTCAGGATTGTCTAGACAGCGAGGGTATTCAACGTCTCGTATGGCCAGCGCGTTCTCCAGATCTAAACCCCATTGAAAATGTGTGGGATGCTTTGGGAAGGCAAGTTGCTGGGGGAAACTATCCTCCGACAAACAAGAACAACCTCATCCGTGCACTCACAGAGGAATGGGATAAATTGCCTCAACAGCTGCTGGATAATGTTGTGCAAAGTATGGTACGACGTGTGGAATGTTGCATCACACTCCACGGTGGACATATCCCGAACTGATACCTTTCTTTAAGGTGCCTGCTGACTTTTAGATGCATTGTTCCATTTCTCCGTACGCAGATCAAATGAACATTTTTGTTTCTTTCAGATGTTTCACAGCTTTTGTACTTTCCAGAACAATAAATATTCTTTATTCTAATGTCTGAACAGTGTGGCAACTATATTTTATCCTACTAGGCCTCATGTCTCGCTTAATGTTATGCTACATAGCAATTTGTGATCCATCCTTAGCAATTGTGTCCAGCAGTGTATATATAATTTATAACAAAAATTAACACTTATCTTGATAATTTTTGTACGGTTTATAATAAACCTTGACTGCCGATCATAAGTTCCGCGATTTGCTTCCCAATGCCAACCGTTTTCCTCGTAGGCACGCGTATGGGATGTATTGCTGGGAGGAGGGAGGAATAAAGGAGCAAAAATAATATGGAATAAGTAAATCCTTCGCAAACATTGTCAAGGTCCTTTTGTTGCATTCCAAAGGCTTGGAATAATTATACGGATAACAGTGCACAGAAAAAATCGTACTTCGGAAAGACGTATATATACGTCTGGAAAAATATAGGCTTTGGATTAGAGAGACGTTTATATACACGGTGGGGGGCTTAAGAGGTTAAAGTAGTATCGTAGTTTTAGCGTCAAAGTATAGTATTATTGAATTCAGTGCATTGTTATTATACGCGATGAAAATAATGATTGAATATTGGGTCGCGAATATTGAAATTTTGAGAAGCACTGCGGTAAGGACAAGAAACAAGTCTTAACTTTCTGTAAAAAATTAGAATTAATTCTTACAACACCATATTATTTTCATTGGAAGATTGACATCCACCCTTATTCTGAATGGCCTACACAATAACAATATATAGCATTATTTAAACTTCTACAATTATTAACTAAACAAGTATGAATTTAAAGTTATTCATTTATATTTTTGATTACTTATTAGATATAGAAATACTCGAAAAAGTAGACTCTACTACCGAATAAATATTTTGTGGATATTGGCTCGGAACGATTCATAGTCATTTTTGGTACTAACCACAAACCTTAACTAAAGAATATATATAGATAAAGAATATACAATATATATATATATATATATATATATATATATATATATATATATATATATATATATATATTTTATATTATTATATATATATTATATATATATTGTATATATATATACATATATATATATATTTAAATATATAAAATCAATCACAATAATCAATTGAAAAATTGAAATATATGAATCTTATAATACTAAATCCCATTTCAAAATATCAATGGCGAATATAAAAGATAAAAGATAAAAAATTCCATCGTTTTCAAACAAAATTAAAAAATTATAAAATAAAATAAAAATTTATAAAATATCCAAGTGCAATATCGGACTTATGACCGATAAGTGGGGTTAAACTAGTTTGATGGCGCCAACCTTCCCCCTATTGCAACTTGGTAAGTTAATTGGAAAATATCCAAATTTCAAAAATTTAAAAATAAAAAAATTAAAAAGTTAAAATTAAACCGTTATACTTGAGAAATTAAACTATTTGCCATCGCAATCTGAAAGATATTACAACATTAAAATATATTAGAATCTAAAAACAATTTAGTGCATAATATAAGTGAACCATCAAACACCTAAGATGATGCACCCATCTTTAAAATAGTTGTATAGGTAGAAAAAATAGTGGTATATGTATAAAAAATATTTGAGATCCAAAAGTTCAAATTAAAAAAAACATTTGAGATCCGAAAGTTCAAATTAAAAAATATCTAAAATCTAAAAGTTCAAACTAAATATATATATATATATATATATATATATATATATATATATATATATATATATATATGTATATATAACGCGAGAAGGAATTTCTCATTTTTCAGAAAAGTAGCAACTGTCTCAAAATGCATCCCAAAAAAGACATGCTGTGTTTTAATTGCCCTTCACAAAATATTTCCCATCATTTCTCTTTAAAATAGATTCAGGAAAAAGACATAAAAATTTAAGTTCAATCCACTTTTTCTTTAATAGAAAACATTTTTTTAGAACGATTGATTTTTATTTCAATATACAACATGATTAATAAGTATTAAAATATTTAATAGTGCACTAAGTTTTAAAAATATTTGTAGTGTTTAAAATATTTTTTGAGGCTAGTAGTAAAAACATACAAATGTCTTAGAAACAGAAAAAACTTTTATATGAACAATATGTAACAAAATTTTACATTTTTTTTTATTTCTTAAGTTTTCATTTTATTCGAAAATTAATATTTCTTTGCATATTTTATTTCTTTTCCTTCAGTATATGTTATTTATTCGTTTTCAGATTCGACGAAGAAATGAAAAAGAATTGGTATTCTAAATGATACATTTTCTCTTGAAAAATTATTGTAACAAAAACATTCTAAAGATTTCATAAATTTTGTGGTTTCAGAGAGAGCGAGTAGGGCGTACGAGTGACAAATAATATGTTTTTCCTTAGGGCTTCGCGTCGGTTACTAGTATGGGAAAATTTGAACTTTGGAACTTTTGAGCCTCCTGTAAGCAATAGAATATAGGCAAAGAAATATAAAATTTCGTAATAGACAACTGCTAGTAAACAATAAGCTGAGCTCTACTACCAATCTGTAAATATTTCCCCAATTTTCCCCTGTTATACTAGTTTAAGATGTTTGTTCTTCCGTTTATCCCAAAATCAAATTGCATGACTAGATACAATGACCTATCTTACAGCAAACTCACACCCCAGACAAAGTAAACATAAAACTTATTGGTGTAAAATCCGGCGTATAACGCGCACTTATTCTTTCAAGCTGCGTTTTTTTAATTTTTCGAAAAATACACACTTCCTTTTTGACGAAGAAATCAGAAGTGTTTGTATGCACCTCTCTTATGTTTTTAAGTCATTCATTCGAAGTATTATTCCAGAAAGTGTTTGAAAAAGTAGAAAACATTTAGAATTATTACTCTTGAGGTTCATAAGTTTTGTCATTTCTTTAAAATAAATAGTATTCCGATACATGTATTTTCTCTCGTTATGCTCACACACACATCACGTTTTATATATTTAAATCTATCATTTTTATATCATTGCAGAAATTTTCCACAATGGGCCTCAAGTCTTTAACTTTTAATCTATCCCATTCCCACCGAAGTGATTGCTTTAGCAAGTTCAAAGTTTTGTGAGGTTTAGTGCAGACCCATACACTGCACTCCATGGGATAGAGATCTGATGAGTAGGGTGTCCATTCTTCAGATGATATCATGTCTGGAAAATTTGCCCTGCACCGCTTTTGTGTCTTTTTGGTCTTGTGAGATGGTGCAGTCTTGTTGAAACGTCTAATTTGCATTTCCGAAAGGCTTTTGAACCCACGAAAGTACAACAGCATCAGGAATGCTCCACTAGTACCCTTTTGGATTGATGTCAACGTCCTCTTCCTCAAATTCCAAAGGTGGTTTGCTACTTGCGCAAATTCTGTCCCAGACCATGACCGACTTTGGATATTGGCGATGTTCAAGAATTGTCGAGGTACATGGAGTGCCCACAGACCAGATTCTATCCTTTTCTCAGTTATGATCTTGTTGAACCATAAAAGCTTCATATCAGTGAAAAGGAATCTCAGACGCCTAAGCTGTCCCCCTCCTCTCCTAACTACCACACAACACCAACGTGAATTGCTCCCCTACACGGCGGATCTTTAGTGGTACTTGGCTAGAACTCGTGAAAAGCCAGCCACGCAGCGATACCTTGAACACTAGACTACCGCGGACACCACCCACTACCTGGACGTTGACCATCATTGCCAAGCTGTTAGAAATGGCAGATTGCATCAGACACTGTTTACCGAGGTACATTAAGCAAATGATAGATTTTACACGGTTGTTTCCCTTGATGAAACAACTCTAAAATAGCAGCCCTTTTGCTCGACATTATCAAAAACGCCTAAATCAGATTAAGAAATATATAATAAACATTTTATTATTAAAGTCGTAGATAAAGAAACATGAAACATCAATTAAAAGGAAATTCATTAACTATTTTAGGTGGCACGAAATTTGATCGAGTTTTTTTTGCCGCACCCTGTATATCTACAGTTAAAATGGTTTAACATGTCACTAATGGGCGTGGGCTATTTTTTTTGTGTTAAAAGAATTCCGCGTTTTCGGATATTCTAAACAAAATAAGTTTACTCGACTGCATTCTATCTTCATAAATATATATATATGCATGCATTTAATGCAAAGAAATGAAACAAAAACATTTCAAAGAGCTTAATGAAACTTAATACAAATTTTTTCAAGTTTTTTGAGAAACAAAACATTTATTGAATTTTTTGGAAAATAATCTCACACTTTTTCTTTATATTGTCTTTTTTAGCATCAATTTGTCGACAAATTGTCCCATTCGGTATTCATTTCATCATTGGAATGGGCGTCTAAATAACTGTCCCTACTTTTCATGATGTTCCTCATTTCGGATTACGAGGGAACAGAAACTGCTTTATTCATTTCATTTCGTCGTCGGAAACGGCATCAATGATATTTTGAGCTTTAAAAAAGCTCGAAAACATCTTTATACGCCATAATTGGGGCTGTACACACATTATAATCATGTACTGCAAAGTATTCTTCGAATGATAGAGTAGGACAATCCAATAACCACAGGCTATACTGAGCCAAGTCATTCTTCTTTGCACTCAATATAAGAGACCGCCTCTCTTTCATTTCCCACCCCTCTTAAATCTCACCTGCACGGATGGTGTGTTCCGTATTTTTTTCATGCTCAGAAAGGACATCTTTTCGTGATAAGCGATTTTCGTTTGAGAAAAAAATCGAAGAAAATACATTGTAGTTTGTCGGGACCATTGTTTTATTTCGTGTTAATCGATATTTAGTCTTATACATTTTCGCATTCGACGTATTCCAACAAATAGGAGCAGTTGCTGCAAAGACCCAAGTGACCTCAAACTCTTTTACCTGAATCACCTATCGATGCAAATTGCAGTCACCAAAGTTCTGATTATACGTCGATTCATCGATAAAAGGCTATGAATATCGATCGAGTGTGATCACTCTATCCTCCCATTCTGCAGTCACTCTCCGTCCACGCTATTTTCTTGACGCTTCTGTATGGCATGATTCACCCAATCCTCTTAATATCGTCGAAGGGTATTATGTCTTCGGTCTAAATATAGAGTGATCATGCAATTTGATGATCTCGTTAGTTTAATTCAACTACACGTCCTCTCTCAAACGGTGACATCAACTTGCAGTATACGTGTACGAGTTGTTTGTATAGTCTGAACTTAAGTCCATTTTGAAGTAAGTCATTGGTATGTTCTTTGATTTCTACGCTCCTCAAATGCTTTGTTCGAATGCACTGGAACTTCGTCTACTAATCATTCATTCGCCGCCAGGATGTTAATTTGCATATTCATTGTAAGGTGCGGACATGTTCAATATCCTTCACATCAGGCAACTTTTTCTTCATGCCTCGTTTTTACGCTATAGAGCAGGGATGGCAAACCAATGGCACGCGTGCCAATGATGGCACGCGACAGAATATTTTGGGCACGCCATCGATCAAAAACGATTTGCGTTTTAGCTTAAAATAATTAAGTTAACTATGAAGCATTATGAACAAACGCGAGTGATCCATCGCGACGACGACAAGGGGGAGCAGAATCGCTTGTTATGTCTTGCGTAAATACTTCGTATATTAAAAATTGCTAATGATGCAAAGTTTATCTACGCATAGTGTGTGTATGTAACTATTTCTAAGTATATTCAAGTTGTTTAAAAAACATATTCTAACGTTTACATTAATAGTTCAGCTTGTATACATCTAAGTCATTAATGTGATCTAATTCTTGTCTTGTAAGTCTAATTGGTAAAATAACTCTCACTGCTTTATTTTTAAAAATTTTAATGACCTGAGACAAAAGCGAAAAAGAGCAGACACTACAGAAATCTCGTACAAGCACTCAATTTCCTAAAAACAAATAAATCTGCCCATGAGCCCGCAGTCGTGCGCAGTCAGTAAAAAGGGTTTTTGGCGGGGGAGGAATCAAGCGAGAGCACATAGAATAGTCAATTTCATCGACACAACTGTACATTTAAAGTTTTGTGTTAAATTTACGATTTTTAACTGCTATTTTAACATGGTTAGTTCAACAAAAAAAACAAAAAGTGCAAGATAGTATGTGTAGTAGATAATTTCAAACTTGGTGGGCTGAGAAATATGGCATCATCAATAAAGGCGACAAAGCAGTGTGTGTTTTATGTTCTGGAACAGTGGTATGCAGAACATCGTCTGTTAAACAGCATTTTGAAACCAATCACAAATCCTTTTGTGAAAAAAGCGAACCAGAGCAAAAAGAATTAATTGCAAGTGCAATAAAAGACAGAAATAAACAGTCGACGTCTATGTTTAAATATGTAAACAAAAATTGTCACACAAGTGCGGCAAGTTACTCGGCTGCAAATGCCATTACTCGGCATGGTAAAAATTTTCAAGAGGGAGACTTTTTGAAGGAAGCTTGGTTGGCATGTGCGCCCTCACTTTTTGATGATTTTGATAATAAAGATAAGATAATTCAGCGCATCAAAGATGTTCCTCTATCTAGAAATACAATGAAAGATAGAATCTTGAAATTGGCAGAAAATGTTACAGATCAACAAAAAATGACATTAACTCCGCTCTTTTTATATCGCTATGTCTTGACGAAAATATTGACATTACTAAATCGGCACATTTAGCTGTCTTTGCTTGATATTGTGTAAGAAACATCATTAAGGAAGAATTAATTGCGATAACATCGTTGTTAATAACACAAAGGGCACAGATATTTGTACGGCAGTAAGAAATTCGCTTGCTGAGAAAGAAATTGATTTGAAAAGAATTGTTTCAGTAACCACTGATGGTGCTCCAAATATGGTAAGTAAAAAAAATGGTTTCATTTCTTTATTTAAAACAGACGTAGAACATTCGATTCTTCATGCCACTGCATTATTCACCAACAAGCCTTATGTGCAAAGAGTGGTTTATCATCTCTTGATAATGTAATAACTTTAGTCACAAAAATAGTCAACCTCATATCGTCGCAGGCTTTAAATAAACGAAAGTTTGAGGCTTTGTTGGATGAAGTCAATTCGATGTATAATGGCTTAATAATGTATTACAATGTTCGCTGGTTGAGCCGCGGGAACGTACTTCAAAGATTTGTTGATATCTTGGAAGAAATCAGATTGTTTCTACAAAATGAGAGCAAAATTGAACAATACCCACAGTTGACGGATATTATGTGGCTTTTAAAATTGATGTTTTTTACAGACATATGCCAACATTTCAATGAATTGAACATAAAGCTTCAAGGCCCGAATAAAACAGTTATCGTCAGGATGGATCTCTTTCGCGCTTTTGAAGCTAAACTATATGTTTTCAGAAACGATATTATTACAAAAAACTACAAGTACTTCCCAAACTTGAAAAAAAATATCAAAGATTTAGATGCCCAAGAGAAACGAAATGAAAAAAAAGTTATTGATTATTTTATTTCCATAATGGATTCTTTAATCAAAGAATTTTCAGCGAGATTTTCTCAGTTCAAGGAATTATCGGAAACGTTCACATTTATTATGTACCCTGATGTGATTTCGTTCGATAAACTGAACTTGTCTCAATTCGATTGGTAGGAAATTGAAGAACTTGAAATGCAACTGATTGATTTCCAGTCTAGTTCAATATGGATTCAAAAGTTTATTGAAACAGGGAAAAAGTTAGAATTGATTGAAGCAGAAAGATTGACAAGCAATATAAGTAAAAATACCAGCAACGAAATTTTGAAAACATGGAATTCGATTCCAGACGCATTTGACTGTTTGAAGAAGTTGGCGTATGTTATTTTAACAATATTTTCATCTACCCATGCCTGTGAGCATTATTTTCAGAGATAAATAACATCAAAGACTCGCTTAGAAACCGTTTAACAGACGACTCTAATTCAGCATGCGTTCTACTAAAAGTAACATCTTATAATCCTGATATAAGTTATTTGTCATCTAATCTACAACAACAGAAATCACACTAATGTTACTTTAATTTAAGTCAATGTTCAGTTTAATTTTACAGTCAATGGTGATCGGTATAGAGCCATGATTACTAACTTTTTCATTCCTGAATTGAACAATCATGATGTCCAGGAGCTGTGGTTCCAACAAGACAGCGCAACATGTCACACAGCTCGTGCCACAATCAATTTATTGAAAGACACGTTTGGTGACCGCCTAATTTCACGTTTTGGACCTGTGAATTGGCCTCCAAGATCTTGTGATATAACACCGCTAGACTATTTTTTGTGGGGCTATGTAAAGTCATTGGTCTATGCGAATAAGCCACAAACACTTGACCATTTTGAAGACAACATTCGCCGTGTTATTGCCGATATACGGCCACAAATGTTGGAAAAAGTCATCGAAAATTGGACGTAGTCCTATGCCAGAAATCATATTTAAAATGTAATGCCACAAGATTATCTTTCGAATAAAAAAAATTCATGTCAATCGAATAATACATCGTTGTTTTATTGCAATTTAAAGTTCTATACCTCTGAAAAAACACCCTTTACAAATGCAATTAACCATAATTGGAAATTAATCGTGTACGAATTTTTAAAATAAACGGCGCAGAAAATACAACGGGATTAGAATCTACATGTTTTTTATTGTAAATAAATGCTTTTTTCTAGTGCACAAGGTAACAAACGGATGAAATAATGTGCACTATCCTCAAGGTGACATGCTAGAAAATTAGTTTTTTTTTCTTTTTGAATTTGTTTTGTATACGGGTTTCGAATTTTGGGTACATTCTGGAAAAAAAGAAGCACTCTCGCGGGTTGTTTTGGGAATGCAGGTAATATGTTTCAGCAGGATACAATAAGCGTCCGATAAATCAGCTGTCAAGGAATCGTACTTTTCACCAGAAAAAAAAGGAGGTTAAACTTGATAAACTGACTTTCAGTTTGGAGGAAAATACTACCTCATAAGATGAAAAGGAAAACAATCATAGATAAAGTAATATGTACAAATTGTAATTAAATTACTGTTTTTCTTCAAAATAAGTAATTACACATATACTTTACTCCTTTCTTACTAGAGAACATACTTATTTCACGCGTTCATTTATCCAGTGAAATTTTTCAACGCTTTACATAAGAGTAAATAAAAGTTTACTGTATAAAAAGAATCAGTGATTTTTCCCCTGTTCCCACATAGCAATACAATATATGTACACTTATATAATAGGGTCTTTATGAAAGATTGATTGCTAAAGGTATCCGACTACGTTCGGAACAGTGATTTTGCAGAAGTGTATAAATGGAAAATATTTATAATATTTAGTGTCACTTAGATTAGAAAATGTATATAAAATTGTTTTAAGAATACTATCACAAAAAAAGATATTTCAGTACAATATTTTTACAAAAAATGAACATAGAATGACCAAATTTTAAAGCATTCTCCTTTTATAAAAGATGATTCTATTATAATAATATTTTGCTTGTATATAACTCACCCCTCTGTACAGAGGCTGAACTGGAATTTTCGATATACATATCTTAAAAGTGGATTTATCCATATTTTAGTACAACAGAGTGGAGAAATTTTAAGAAAAAACGCCAATGGGTCAATTATCTCAATGGGCGGTAACTCTGAAAATAATGTGAATTTTTCAAAACTACATGTTCAGACTCTACGGAGAGAAGTCTTTGCTTTATATAAGCAAAATATTATTATTATAGAAGCATTTTTTATAAAAAGAGAACATTTTGAAAAAAGCTTATTCTAAGTTAATTTTTTGTCAAAATATTGTATTTAAATATTTTTTTGTTCTCATAATGTCCTTAGAAGAATTTTATACGTGTATTCTAATCTAAATAACACTAAATATCATGAAGATTATCCATTTATGCGCTTTTTTAAAATCACGATTCCGAACGTAGTCGGATACCTTAAGAAAACAGCTATAGTGAAGCAATTATACTCATGTATCAAATTAAGGTCACAAACATGTTTTTCGTCATAATTTTAAAATACGCCTAAAAAAACTAAAAGAATTTGTATTTTATATATTTTGACTAGCAGGTAGTAAAATATCAAAATTCAGTTTAGGAAAAGGTGTTGTTTAGCGTTAGTGTTTGCAGCACTATTGGATTGAGACCATTTAAGCATATGAGATTTTTTTAAGCATTTTCGTGAATATTACATTAAAACAATCAAATTAGTCTTTTGTAGTGATAATGACTTCTTTAGATGATTCCTTGAGATGAAAATCCGTTGGAAGAACTGAAGCTGGCCAGTCTCAAGCTGAGGTGACTCGATGGTTACAAGTGACCCGAAGGTGGTCTCTCGGTTATAGAATAACTTTCAAATAAGGGGTACAGTCACGAGTCAAAAGGTCGCCACAGAGCATCGACATTTGCACAGGATCACTATTTGGCACTAAGTGCATGACGACATAGGCGGACAACGGCTCCTCGGCCATTCTCGTGACCTTGCTGATGTGTCGAGAAGAATTTCCAGACCAATAGTCAAAGGCAGCGTTTCTGAAACTGTAGTTCGCAGACCTATGGGGATTGCTGCATCTTTATGGGAGGGGGAGGGAGTTTCTCGTGTAACTAAGATTTCCCTCTTTTACAGGCTTTGAAAGGCCTCGTGGAAAATTGAAAAATGTGGCATATTATACTAGATCACTAAATCGTCCCCAATGAAAAAACTGTATTAGAACTTGTATTTTGCTTAAGAATATTGTCAGGGTAGGATGTTCAAAATCTTGGGAGTCCCCGATGTCACGCTGATACATAAAGGGGATTAGTGGTGATCGACAGTTTAAGAACCTCTAATTTACAGCCGCTTTGCAGGGACTGGTCTTTACGCTAGGCGTCAGTCTGGTACGTAACTTTGACTGCACACAGCAGGTAAAAACCGACTATTATAGAGCTGAATACATCAATCAAGCACATTACAATCATGGGGGTATGTTCTCTTTAGTGATGATTTGAAATGTACCCCCCAAAGTGATTTTCGTCTAGTATTCATCTGGAGAAAAAAATAGAGCTCGCTTTCATCCCTCCTACGCAAAAATCAACAGATTTGGTGGCAAAGAAATGCTCGTATGTAGCGGCATTATGTTGAACAGTCGCATACCTCTGTACGTTTTCGATGCGTGTACTGTCAATTGACAGTGTTATAGGCATGAGATCCTGGAAGCCTTTGTGAGGTTTTTCTGGGTACTATGGATCCAGACTACCTTTTAATGGACGATTATGCATGGCCACATAGAACTCACATTGTTGATGAATTTCATGAAGGAGTGGATATTTACCATATAGAATGATCCAGGAGGTCTTTGAATCACAATTATATTGAATATGTTTAGGATGGTCTAGAAAAAGCCATTTCTAAGCGTAGCTCTCCTTTCAGGAATTAAAAGTCCTGTATTTACAAAAATGGGCTTTGTTGCCACAAATACTTATTGACGCTTTCATAAACAGTATTGCAGATCATTGTGAGGCTTGTATAGCAATTCACAGTAGTCACACTCCTTATTAGACAAATTGGTCCGAGGTAAATGTTTTATCTCTGATTCAGGATTTCACACTTTTGGATATGACGTGTATCTTATATAATTCACAATTAAAAAGTTTTTCAAAATGTTATGTTTCTACATTCTTTATGACATTGTAATATGTCGCTGTTTCAAATGTTGTGGCAACACAGCAAATAGTACTCGAGTTTTCGCAGTTTTTATATGTTTGGGACTTAAATATTAAACATGAGTGTTGTAGTTATAAAACCAATGATCGTTTGAAAGCGAAAATGGTTAACAGGGCGTTTTCTATAAATTTCAAACACGAACCGTACATTTTGTGATTTCAATTCATTTTATTATTACATATAAAATTGAAAAGTAAATAAAAAATACTCTCATGCCATGAATTAACTAAAATAAGGCTGGTTTAAAACAAGTAGAAAACCAAAATACGATTTTATAATATTACCTGATCTTGGTGTTCACTAATATCACACTGCAAACTAGCAAATTGCAGAATAAGCCCATGACCATGAGTAGAGCATAGCAAGTTACTATGATGGTTTCCGTATGGTAACCGAAGATCTTGTCGTTTGCGAAGTGTTCCTCCAGCACATCTAGGGCTTGGGCGAAGCTGAAATTGAAGGTGAAGTTGAAGTTCAACTCTGTGCCGTTCACTGGAAACATGAAGCTTGGCATGGTGACGTCTTAAATCATTTTTTCTCACGCTGGATGAAGTAGAATTCTAACCTGAAGAAAGCATACTGGCTGTGAGGTGGATGAAAAAAGTAGCAAGTATCACTGCATTTATCTGAAATAGTTAACATAAGTTAAAGAGATGAAGATTTTAAAAAAAAAATTAATTTTTCATTTTGATACTGATTAGTACAAACAAGGATAACTCTGCAAAGCATATAAATTTTGATTTTTACAATAATTTTAAAAAATTTCAGAAGCACATTAGTGAGTGAGTGAATATTAACGTCACGCTCTAGTTAGCTAAAGAGAACTTTTGGCGACAGAACGCGTAATTTTGAACCATGTTCAAGTGACCAAGACGACACCTGAGCTGGCCTCATCCTCTCCTAACTACCATACCACATGAACGGGAGGACGTATAAGCTCTCAAGAGATTTAAAGTGCATTACTTCCCTACACAGGGGTCTTCAGGCTCGAACTCATAACATGCCTGTCACGTATCCGTTGCCTTGACAACTAGGCTACCATGGCCCCAGTAACACAAAAGAAACAGAAATGTTTGAAAGCATGGATATATTATGCCCAGGCCCAAAATCCTTGGTTGGCTTAGTCTAGGACTTGGTTCAGCCTCAATAAGAACGCGGGTTTTATAATTTTCACACCAAATGTTATTACTGGACATATTCTCCCAAACACTGAAAGTGTCGAACTACATGCCAAATGGTAACAGTGACAAGATTGCATTATTATGCTATGTCAACCGCCCATATCTAGGACACCACACACGATCATTACTCATTTGGATGAAAAGCTTCAGTCATCCGAATCGGTAGTGTGCTATATTTGCGAGATTGTGAATCACTCATGTTTATTTTTGACCAATTGACAACGTATGCTTTATACTGTACTAACCCTTTAACGGGCACAAAGCTAAAATACAATTTCCTGCGATAAAGTACTTGATAAATGTAATGCCCTCATCCTATATAAAGATTATTTAGTCACAAAAAAAAAATTCTGATCAAGGGTTTTATTTCTGGGTGGTGGCTAGACGTTATAGCCACTGCGCATTTACGATATTTAACTTACTTTTCAGGACAGAAAGAAAAAAATGAATAATTTTTCAATAAACTTTTTTTTATGAAAATTTAACATATATGCTAATAATTATTTCAATGACAATTAAATACAAAATAGAAGTGCAATAAAATAATGATAGAATAATTGTACACCATAGAATACTTACTTAGAATATACTTAGAATACTCAGAATATACATTGAAATTGGTATCCCCAGTTTATATTTTATTTAATTTTAGCATAAAAAGTTGAAAATAAAGTAATATTTTTGAGGATTTGGATTAGTTATTTTACAAATTTGATGAGCTATTTACAGTGGAACTTTATAATATGCAAACGTTTTCTCCGAGCAGAAAAGCTGCAATGAAAGATTTTCGAACTCGAGAATCTTGTACAACATATTTTAAATGCAGTTTGTTTTTATTTTGGACTTCCAACATTCTTACGTAATTCTAAGTACTCTCTCTCTCTCTTTCTCGAGTACAGGAAAAAGGTTATTTTTCTGTTTTAAGTGTGCAGGGGACAAGAACCTCTATCCACGTATAAAAGCTTTCCAAAAACCTAAATAAAACGTTTTTTTTTAAGTGTACAATTGCTTAATTCAATTCGGATGAGAGAAACGCATACTTAAGACAAGTCGAAATTTTTTTCAAAATTCAGAAATTTTATTTATAGTAATCAAAATCCAATTTGTAGATTTACACCGAGAAAAACTGTTTTTAACTACTCATCCGAGGACATGAAATGCAAAAAAGGTGTGCTGCCATCCGTATTGATTTGTATGCATTTTAGCTTCCATTAACGCATATGGATAAACTAAATATCCAACACCCGCTTGGAGAAAAATTTTTAACATGTGGCTAGACCTATTAGCCACTGCCCCCTAAAGGGTTAAAATAATCGCAGGAGAGGCCTTCCTTTGCACAGGGGTTCAGGATCTAAAATATGTTAAGATGTCATTTTATACACATGCAGCTGCTGACTACTAAAACTCAGTCATATAACTGATGCATATCAAATGCACGAAATATTTCTGCAGAAAATTATTTCTCTACAAACGTAGATACACAAGTCAATTTTTGATTTATTTCATGTTTTTAAAAATTAAATTTTGAATTCTTCGTAGTATGAAGCACATCTCTATAAATCAAAGTAATAAAGTTTTATTAAGTAATAACAAATGGTTGATAATTAGTCGCGAGTAGAATAACTTTGCGATCTTAGAAAAGTAAATGTCCTTTGTTAGAATGAGAATAAAATTAATCAAAATCGAAATAATGATTATAATTTTGCAAAAGTGTACTGTAACGATTCGCAGCATTCATTTATTATTATACTCGCAGCTATTCTTTATTTACGATAATAACCTTTATATGCTTTTTAAAATTTCACAATGTAATAAAACCCTTTTTTCATTATATTGATCTGTTTTAACGAAAGTAAAGGATTTTCGAGATTTCATTTGTTATAAGATTCTATTGAATAGAAAGATATTCTATTAGAAGGAAAAAATGAATGCTTACATAGTGTTACATTGTATTACATTTATATGAATATTATAAATGTATTATTTTATTCACTCGCGTAATAAGTATATATTAAATATTTGAAACGCAAATATAATTTTAATTTGTCTGGCCCAAAATCTAATGATAATAGAAACTACGAGAATAAGCTTTTAGTGAGATTTATTTCTTTTATGACATATTTTAAGCAGAATTCCTGGAACACTTGGGAAATTCCCAGACTTTCAGTTGTAATACATTTTAAATAGAATTTGAGTCCGGCGAAATTCCAGAATGTAGGTCACAGAATCCCTTTTCTCCCGATATCTGTGGATAAGCGAAGTCTGAAAAATGAGTAACTTTACTCCAAATACAATCTTTTCTCACATGTTACATTTGAAAAGTACCTTCTACCCGCAACTAGTTTCTTCCTTTTATATAATAGAAGGGGAATTTTGTATGTCAACTTTTTCCCTAGTGCAAACCCAGGATGTGAAAAGTGTAGTAGAGGATTGTTTCCCGAATACATCACGCAGTTTCCCCTTTTGTTATGAAATCGTACATATCCAGCTCAAAAATGTTTTCATATAATAGGCGTATCGGACAGTTCCTTCCGTTACAAGTATGCTCATATTCGTTAGACGCATATTTTTTACAACCTTAAGCAACTAAATGTACACATACTAACCAAGAAAATGAACTAAAATGAAGATGATTCATGTTGTATCAAGATGTGCGCGATCATGTAACCATGGCTACTAACAAATTCCACAAGGAAGAAATGCTACAGAAGTGCGTAGAAATTTATTGAGGTTTTATGGTGGCTGCCTACTTTGGAAATGTCATTTTTCGTCTACATATAAAGTACTTTTTTATTTTAAAATCTTATAGTTTGAGCATTTTTCTTTTCAAAACCGTTTTTCTTTTTCCTTTACGCGAAACAGAAATAAAGGTATAGTGATTTTAAAAAAACATCACTCTATGCAAAGGGGAAGTAAGATAACACTTAAAATGAGTTTTACTCACAAAATTATGTTTACGAAAGAAACTCTTTACCAGATACAGGGTATCTTAAGAGGCAAACCAGATAACGTTTTGAAATTTTGTGGGAATGTTTGTTATACTATTTTTCATAAAATGGATTATAAAATTTTGTTGTAGGTTAAATATTTTTTCATTTAGGGTAGTTTTTATAAAGAAAATAGCAAAATTTTCATACTATTATGTATAATTGTCTATATTTTTTTTGTATTTTAATATTTCTCTTAGATTTTGGTTCATTTTGAAGAACACCGTAATATGTATGTTGTGTATAAAGAAAATCATGTGATAACTGTATTAGAAATTTTTATACAGTGTTACCCATTTTAGTAAAAATTCGGTAAAATTTCCTTAAAAAAACAATTTTTCTAAAAGTGCCATATTTATTTGAAGTCTTTTATGTATTTGCATATTTTTTTTTTATTTTTCTTCGTAAAAAATTTCAATTTGTTTCAAAAATTGGTTTTTATAAAAAAAATTGGGTCCGAAGGTAGGCAGTCACCTTAATGAAGGTATTTTTATAATAGAACAAGCAGACAATGGTTCGAAAATTTTCTAGTAGATGATTTAGGCTTCCTGATACGCTCCTCTCTTCTAGAGTAAAATCCTTTTGTTGAGGACATCAGAGATGGTGAAAAGACTTAACGTAAAATTCGCCGTATAATTCTCACCTATACTTCGAAGCTGATTTTTTTTTTTTTGATTTTCTGGTACATTCGCCGTATAACACGAGTACTTTTTTAAAAAAAATTTTAACCAAAAAACCTGAAATGTACGTGTGCAATACTCTTATGTTTTAGAAGTCAATCATTCCAAACTTAAGAAAAAAATCAAACTCTTTTAGAATTACAAGTTTTTAAGTCATTTCTTCTCAAAGTTTGAGAAGTTGCGGCCCAATATTCAATTATAATTTTCATTGCGCCCCCCCTCCATACAAAAATATATATATTTGTTTATTGCTCCAAAATTTACATTCCAGGAAACAATAATAAAAAAAATTATAGAGCTTTAAAGAGCTCTATATTTTTTACCATTTTCGACTTTTTAAAAGGTATGCAACCCCTTAATATGATTACCAATAATGGAATAAACTTCATAGGATGTCCTTGTTACTGGTGTGACATCACCACTGACAAAACACTTTACTACTCTTGCAAAGAATATTCAATAAAGCCTATTTGCATTTCTTGAAAGAGATCATGGAGGAAAAGTGTCATTGAATGATTCCTGTTTAATGGTATTTTTAAATACAGCACTTTCGTGACAAATCGAACGAGTACTTATCCATGTTTGTTTTTCACTACAAAACAGTCTACCTCCAAAACGTTCGAATATTTTTCGCTTGCAAGGTACGAAGGATTGCTAAAAATTAGTATCACCCATAAAATTGTCATTGCACTAATGTTGTATGTTATCACTAATCGTAACCGTTACAAATAGAAAAAAGAAGGTCAATTCGTAGCCGTACGACCTCGACAGCAAAAAAAGTAAAATTGATTTGATTTCTTGTCGAAGAATTTCCCACCAAATTTTTAATACATTGCTCTTAAAGAACTGAATTTTTCAGAGCAATAGGTCATGACTGGGTCACTTAAAAAGGCTCGGTGGGCCGCAGGATGAGTATCGCTGCTGTAGAGCCCCGCCCACATGTCCAATCCTGTAGCCGAGGAGTGCCATATTCAGCCAATCACAAACACTAGCACAAAAATGCTAATGAGCCGTATCATGCATCATCATTTACAATATTTTTACAGAAAACCATGAATCATACAGGTCAGCCCTTTGGGTGAGGAATCTGTCTGTGCAGAGTTCGAGGGCTATTTTTGGGACACCCTGTATATCAAATAAACTTATAAAGCAAGTTTCGTCAACGAAATTATTTAAAATTTTGTAGTAAATCCTAAATGGTATTTCAGTATTTCTTAATTAAGTGGAATATTATTACTGACAATTGGTTCAAAGATGGATATAGCGCCAGTCACTCGCTTCAAATTTTATGTAGCGGTGGTATCTATATCAACCAGTAACAGCCTCCGGAATGAAGGGATCATTTTGGTCCAGTGTTATGTTGTCCTTACGGGACCAAAGAATACGAGTTCTATCCTCCTCATTGGTGACCTTGACATGGAACTAAGAAAACCCAACTTTCGTGCAGCTGCCATGGCACCATTTACTCACCTCAAGAGCAACCACACATAACTCAGCAATCTGAAACGTCAGATCCAATTGACGCAACAGCAATAACTCACATGCTCGCCATCTCAACTATATCGTTCATTCGCCTAACCACCAACTCACTGTTAAGGAAGTGAGTCACCGTGATATTTATATAAACCAGTAATAGCCTCCAGACTGAACTGATCATTTTGGTCCAGTGGTATGTTCAGTGCTTATGGAACCGAAAGTCGCGAGTTCTATCCTACTCAGGTGCATGACATCTAGTAAATGTAAACACTTTGAAATATAAAACAAGGGTTATAGGTTACAACAATTTTCTGGCGTGAATAATCATCACCAAAGGGCGATGAATTGGGATTTTAACACGTTCAAAGTTTACACCACTGCGCATATCGAAGCAGGCTTACACGCACCATGAAATTGAGGAGTGTCTACGTCCCGCAATAGTTTATATATATATAAACTGTGAAATTTGAAAACTTTGAAACTTTGACTAAAATTTCTGACTGAACTTTGAAAATATTTTCAATTTTCCGAAATTGTGTGTGTGTGTGTGTGTGAATATCTTTTTTTGCGTACGAGGAATAAGTATCGTGCTTGACTAAAAATAAATGCATAGTGCTGTAACACAAATTGGTCTTAACAAAAGGGAATGTTTCCCTTGCGTTTTGTGTTTAACTTTGCTGAGAATTAAAAAGTAAAATACACACAGTCATTTGATGGAGCGGAATCTAAATACAGTTCTAATTACCTCAATAAACACTCTGTTTAATAAGTGCTTCAAACTACAATGCGTGGGAAACTAAAGTGTTTCATCTAAAGGAAAAAATAAAAACCTATAGAAAAGCGTGCATTGTAACATTAAGGTAACAACACTCGTGGTAAGAATCATCTATCTCCAAATTCAATGTATAAATATTTGCTTTTAAATATTAGTCTACTTGTTAAGCATTATTACTGGCTCTTACTGAAAATTACTTTATGTGTGTAAAATATTTACTTGCATCATGTAAATTACAGATTGTCACACTTGACACTAATTTCTCTCGAATACGAGGATTTACCCATCAGAATGAATTATAGATATAATCTCGTACATTCTTCTACTAGGGTTGATTGAAGATTAATTAATAAAGGCTTACAATTAGGCAAATGGTAAATATTACTAATAACATAACTAATGGGATTTATTAATGGATTCTCTGACGGAGAAAATAGTTGTATGTTATCGTAAATTATATTTTAAAGGTAATAAAATTTGAATAAAGCTACATGGGATGTTTCTATGTAGAACGTTTCCATCCGTATATATCAAAGTCAATGATCAGTTAGTATATATACGATATAAAATATTATTAAATATATATATATATATAGTTTATATATATATATAGTTTATATATATATATAGTTTATATATATATAGTTTATATATATATATAGTTTATATATATATATATATAGTTTATATATATATATATACATATATAGTTTATATATATATATATACATATATAGTTTATATATATATACATATATAGTTTATATATATATACATATATATATATATATATATATATATATAGTTTATATATATATATATATCCAGTTTAGTCCGATGACTTTTTTGTATCTACATTTGTTGTGTCTGCTGAATTCCAATTTCTTACTCCTTTAGCACTGTAGGTTCTAGTACTTCTTCACTTTTATTTTATACTATATATATGTATCATAATTATAATTCATAATATAGTTTAAATTCTAATCTTATATTATTTTTTCCTAAATTACGAATATCATTTTCTAAACTTTAATCGCCTTTCATCCTTTCCTTGACGTCGTAGTCGCATGATAAAAGCTGTCTTTCAGCTAATGAGTTCATGAGTTTCGTTGCTGCCGAGTTTTGCTGTTTGTAGAAACTTTCTCTTAAAAAGTATATATGTATATGAAATGCATTTTATTTAAAAGTACAAGCAAAAAATAAATTCTTTTATTGACTTTAAAAAATCTATCTGAAGAATTTTTTTTATCACATTTAAAATTTTTTACTCAATAATGAAATCTGTAAATTTACCTAATTGTAAGTTTTACAAATAGAACAACGGGTACGATTAGTTTAATGCCTGTTTTTAATTCAATGGATAAACATATGGGTTTGTCCCATTTTTAGAAAAGGGGGTATCTTATATGTGTATTACTTAAAGGAACTAAGTGAGTGATACTTACTACTGGCTGTGAAGCGTCAAGTTTTTCCCTAAAAATATTTATACAATTTCTAAAAATATTTATTATTTTTCCATCATTACACTATGTAATTATATCATCACTATTATTATTCCCAAATTAATTCACGAGCTGAGAGAATATGGGGATTCTTTATTTTCTTTAGGCAATCTGTATTTATAGAGAATGGATGAAAAACAACCACTATCTTATGTTGAAAATCTGCTCATAATTTTTTTTCTATTTCGCTATACTTCACTTTTCACGAATATTTACACAAAGCGTTCATCTCACACACATACAAACTTAACACGGGTGATTGCACGATCTTGAAAAACAAACATCAATGTGTGGTACTAAATGTTAAGGCATGCATTTTGTTCTGTAATGTATGGTTGGCGCGAGCAGAAAAAAGTACAATGAAAATAAAAATATTGTTTATTTACAAAACTAACATAAAAAATGTGCTTCTTTTCAATAAATTTTACTACAGATGCTCAAAATTTAGATCTCAATGAATAGTTCTAATTTATCAGCTGTGATTGGTTGGCATTACTATGGGTAGAGAGGAATAGTAGCCCTGATCATCTGTGATCTGATGCATTTGCAACTTTGATGACGTCATTTGCAACTATATTTTCGGACATGCTGGGATGATGCTACTACTGAGAATGACGGAGCATGACTGCAATAACATCAGGAACGCTTTCGGAACATGCGTATACCGACCCACGAAATGTTTGAGTGGTTGTGTATCGGTAATGTTGTGAAAAGGCGCACTAATCGCGAGCAGTGATGGTAGGACTCGAAAAACAATTCCATAACATTGAAACATACGACTAGATGTTTTAAAAGAATTTCTGCAAGATGTCACTATTAACCAAATATTACACGGGTGGGCAAAAATTAAGGACGAAGTCGAAACATTAGCATATCAGCTGAACGAAGAGGCAGAGCGGACAGAAAGACCAATCAGGGGATTAAGGAAGGTGATGTACGGTAGCACATGCGCAGATATGCAGGTAGACGTAATGGGGGAGTGTCCGAGTAGTATAAAGCATGTTGTCGGTGTAAGATCAGTATTTCTGGCAGAGAGATTGCACGCCGTATAGCAGTTAAAATCACACCGAGTTGCTGCCTCAGCGAGAAATGGCAAATAATCAATCTGTTAGACGACATCTGGATGCTTTTACCCGAGGTCGAATCATTGGGAAGGCCGCAGTGTGACAAGTGTGGCTGCAGAGTTCGGAATTGCTCAAAGCATCGTTTCACGACTTTGGAGACAATTTTAAACTACAGGAACAGCTATCTGGGGGTTCAGTAGTGGTCGTCCACGAGGAACCACACCCGCAGATGACCGGTACATTGTCTTACAGGCCAGAAGAAACAGGCGGCAGACAGCGGGAGAAATCGCTAGACACACGACACAGGCGACTGGACGACCGATATCGCGTTTTACCTTGGCCAGAAGACTGCACGGTTGTGGTCTGTTCTGTTTGCACGACGCCCTGTACGTTGTGTACCTTGAACGCCTGCCCATCGGAGAAGGCGTTCTCTGTGGTGCCGGGAACACCGGAATTGGAGAGACAGTGAATGGGGACGAGTACTATTTACAGATGAGAGCAGATTCAGTTTGAGTAGCGATTCTCATCGCATACTCATCTGGAGAGAGCGGGGAAGCCGCAATCATCCCTCGAACATCATCGAAAGAGACAGGTATGGAGGTCGCGGTGTTCTCGTTTGGGGAGGCATCATGCTTGGTAGTCGTACAGACCTTCACATCTTTGACGCAGGTTCAGTCAATGGGACCCGTTATTGTAACGAGATTCTTCTTCCATATGTGCGTCTTTTTAGAGGCGCTATGGGTCTGCAGTTCCTTTTCATGGACGACAATTCACCATGTCATCGCTCAGTAGCTGCCGAACAGCTCTTAGAGAGTGAGGATATTGAACGTATGAATTGGCCGGCACGATCTCCGGATCTCAATTCCATCGAGCATGTATGGGATTTTCTAGGCAGACGCTTGGCAGCTCGTACCTTACCACCAGTAACGATTCGGGATTCGATTGGCGCTGCAAGACGAATGGGCAGCAATGCCTCAACAACTCATTGACACCCTCATTCTCAGCATGGGCAGACGCTGTGAAACCTGCCTAGCATTCAGGGGAGATCATGTCCCCTACTAAAGGCTGGATGTTTCTTGCTGGACACCCATCACAGGGATGTTTCGGCCTTCAGTCGCATTGCGCTCTATGCTACTTTTTCAATAAATCTTCTTTTTATCCCTCTGATTCCTCTTTTAGTAAGTGTTGCTTGCATTACACATGTCCTTACGTATTGGGGATCTTACGTTATTAAATGTGTTGATTTGGAAAGCTTTTGTACAAAGTTATATTGAAAAAACCGTCTCGTCCTTAATTTTTGCACACCAGTGTACTTCAGCAGGTTAATCCACCCGCCTATTTCAAAGTGATTGCCCTTTTTGTAAATCAATGGTTTGTTATGGTGGACCTTTTTCAATAGTCTTTCGAGTTGTCTGAGCATTGATTTCTTCTTATGAAAGCATCAAAAGGTCACCCTTTGGGAGACTCCTTTAAACCCTTTCGTTGGCAGTAACTAATAGGTCTAGCCACATGCGTTAATTGAATCCAAAACGCATAAAAATCAATACGAATAAAATTTCGACAAGTCTTAAGTATAGTTTTCTATCATCTGAATGAATTTAGTCAGTTGTGAAGAATTCTCACCAGAATTCTCAAAGTTTGAATATTCGCAACCCAATATTCAATCATAATTTACATCGCACCCTATTCCGTTCTCCATAAAATAACAATGCATTGAATGAAATAATATACTTTGACGCTAAAGTTACAATACGACTTTAACGTCTTAAGTGCTACCGGCGTATATAAACGTATCGCTCAATCAAAGCAGTAATTTCCTCCGACGTATATATACCTCTTTCCGAAGTACGATCTTTTCTGAGCACTGCTATCCATATAATTTTGGAATGCAACAAAAGGAGTTTGACAATGTTTGCGAAGTATTTACTTATTTCAAATTTGTTGCTTCTTTATCCTCCTCAATAAATCTTATACGCGTGAAAACGTGTGGAAAACGGTTGACATTGGGATGCTAATAGTGTAACTTTTATTTAGCAGTTAAGGCTGTCTTGGGTAAAAGTACGAGAGCTCTAACTAAGCGCGGAGCACATTTTCAGACAGAAAAATGACCCAATTTTCATGGAAATTTGCAATATTATAACTCGTACCTCTGTTAACAATATATTGTTTTTAAAAATTTCAAAATTTTCCGTGAATACTTTCTTTTTTTGTTTTAATACGTGAAGGCAAAGCTCATTTAACATTACGGTGTAAGATAAAAATTACGAAACGTATTTTATACCAGAAAAAAAGGAATAAACTCGGTTAAAAATGGGAAGTATGATAAAAAAAATGCTTCTCTCTAAAGGATAGTGAAGCCAGAATATATATTAATTTTTCATTTCTTTTATATCTGAAAAAATGTTCCAAATTCGAGTCCTATTCTTTATCATTAACCGAAAACAACCTTAAAGGATCTATTATAAACCGTGCAAATTAGCAAGATGTTTTATATATACTTTTTGTCTATAAATTCATCTATGACAACCCCATGGGGTCACTGGTAATTTTATTAAACGTTCTTAACTACATTTAAAAAATTGTAATATATTAATGTAAACGTGTATTTTATTTTTTGTTCTGTTAGAATGTATTTTGTCTGTTTACTTCCAGTAAATTATTTTTTTTCCAAATAATCTTCTGTTTTCGACTTTTCAATATGCTCGCACACCCCTCATACAGTTGTCACGCCCACCAAGGGAGGGGGTGCGTGCCCCACAGTTTGTGAAATGCTAAATTAAGCAAATGCGCAATGAAAAAAGCGTTTTACTTAGGTTTTTGGAAAGCTTTTATATGTGGATAGAGACTCCATCCACTGCTCACATATAACAGGAAAACGACCTTGAAGTTTTAGCTCTTCCTCCACTTGAGAAAGTCAAAACAAAATGAGATCTGTACAGGAGATACTCTCTTTGCAATACTAGAAAATACGTTCATCGCTCTCGATAGCTGTGTCGGTCCTGCAACGTGCCACTGTTCTTTCAGGCAAATGACCCTCCTTGCTTTGAAAAGTTCCACAGTAAATAGCTCATCAATTTTGTGAAATAATTAATTCAAATCCTCAAAAATATTACTTTATTTCAAACTTTTCATACTAAAATTAAATAAAATATAAAATGTGAATATATACCAATTTCAATATATATTTTAGTAAGTATTCTATATTGTATAATTATTTTCTTATTATTTTATTACACTTGTAATTTGTGTTTAATTGTTATTGAAATAGTTATTAGTATAAATGTTAAATTTTTCATCTAAAGATTATTGTAATATGATTCATTATTTCTGTCCTGAAAAGTAACTTAAATGTTTTAAGTGCGCAGTGGCTATTACGTCTTGCCACCATCCAGGAAAAAAACCCGGAGCATATATTTTTATAAATAATGTTTATATAGGAGGAGAACAATAGATTTATCAAGTACTTAATCAGAAAAAAGTGTATTTTAGCTTTGAGCCCACGAAAGGGTTAATTCAATTGAAAACTTCATTACTGGCTATTACTCACTGCTAATGCAAGCGTGCGCGAATTACTTGGAATCATAGGAATAGTTCGCCAATCACCTACCTCTTCTATGCTATCAATCATGCATGATGATTGCAATTCTCTGCATTAAATATAAACAAAGCTTCAAAGCAGCACTTGGAGATGATGTTGAAAATAAACAATATTTTTCTTCCCGCGTCTCATTTTTTTTCGTCCATGTCTCAACGTGTCACTTCACAAACGTCACTCACTCGTTCTATTTAGGAAATATATAAGTTTTAATTAGCTTTATTACCCCTCAAAGTTTGTCCCATGACTGTAGAAGCAAATATATTAATTAATCCAAGCATCTTTGAAACACGTTTTGTGTTAAATATAATATTGAAAAATACTGAATATACATATCAAAATAGCAATATAAAAAATACGATGCACATTAAGAAATCACTTTAGGTACGAAGCATTATCATTGTTATTTAATTAAACAATTTAATTTCTAAGACTAAACAAGTGTACTTTATTTTTTGAAACACTATCATTAAAAGTAAGTAAAAATATTCTTTTAAAAATGATAATGTGTATAGTAATCAAGCTTGTTAGTTTTCGCACAAAACAACTTAAACATTAAATAAAGAAATGTTAGAAACAGAATATATTCCGTCATTTCTTTGTAATGTATACTTAACTTTTAAAAACCATTGCTTAAAAATATTTTTTTTATATAGAAGTACACAAAGATATACCAAAAATCTATCATATGTCTAAACAAGATGTTTTTTGAAATTGAAATACCAAAATTTCCCCCCTTTGTTTTTAAACAGTATTTTCAAACTCTTTTGAAGCGACTATTGTGAAATTCAATAACTCTGCGAAAGATTTCATTTTATTTGCAGACAAAAATTTATGTTTGATTTAGAAAATTTTTTAAAATTTTTGAAGTATGTCTAGAGAAATAATCTTATATATGTTTCTCTGGAATAAGCGTACATAAAGGGCATTTTCCATTCGTTTCGAATTCTTACAAACTTTATCGAATTCGAAGAATCATTCCAGAATTCTTCGATTTTTGTTTGTGCATTATGATGCATACCGCCCAGTGGTCTAGTGGTAGCGAATTTTACATCAATTCTACAGGTCTGAGATTCAAACCCAGGACTGGGCAAGATCCTGAATCGGCCTTTCATCTCTGCAGTAGGTTGATAAATGTGTTCCAAAAAAAAAGCTTGCTTTGGAACTAAACACAGGGGGTTTCGTGTCAGACTGACCACCTGACCCGAAAATCTGCTCATGCCCCTCAACACCCAAGGTCCCGAAAACTGAGATAGACCCAGCAGGCCCTGGACCGTCATGGGCTGTTTCGCCACTAAGTTAGTATTATATGTATATTATGAAAAACAATTTAAAAATTACATTTTTTTCTTACATAATAATGATATTTTGGATTTTTTTTCGAAACAATTTTTTGTTAAATGTAATGAATGTGGTAAAAATAAAATCAGTGTACTTTTTTTTTTAAAAAAAGGTATAATTTTAAATTTAAAAAACATATTTTTTTTCGTCCAAAGTGAAGACAGAATCTAAGTGCTCATGTTAAATTATTGCATACTTATCAAAATATATATGTAAAATAGTATAATATATTTTTAAAATAATACGATACATACAAGTAACTATCAATAAGTATTTTATTTAAAAGATACTAAAAAATTAAGCCTTTTAAAAGAATGTTTCTTTTCTTATAAAATGTAACACACATTTTTAATGAATAAAACATTATTGACGAATGCTTACTAATGCTTCAAATGATAAATGAAACTGTGAATCAGAATCTACTTATAATACAGCAATGTTTTCTAAAATAATTATAATAAAACTTAAAGATCCCGTACACAGACCATTTTTAAATTATGAGAAAAATGTTAATTATGTGTAAATCCAACTTTTTGTTTAAACCTTTTCTAATGTATCGAATGTATGAAAGCAGTAAAATGCTTCTAAAATAACAAAAAATAATGTTAGAACTACACTTTTCCTCCTATTTCTAAAAATGCTTTTATGTTTATTTTAATGGTTTATCTGCAGATTTTAAGACCTTAAGTAATAGTTAGAAGAAAAAAACCTTTTTAAAACCGAATGAAAAATGAAATTTCAGAGAAACAATCATCCATTTTTCACTGTTTTGGAAGAATTTTGTTGTTGTTGTGGTGTTGCTAACGACATTTACTTTTCTAGCGGTCTTAGATTGAAGTCCACGAAATTCATCACGGCAAACAGCTGAATATACGCCTGTCGTTAGCTGTAGCTTTGAGCACTAAACAGGTGACAGTACGTTTTTTCACACCGTTCCACCACAATTTTGAGAGGGAAATACCCTGGAGGAGGTCAGGGATCTATTACCTCTCCCCCTTTCACCAACCTCACGAGAAGACTAGCGGCTGAACTGCTATTCAGAGTAACCCCCTGCCACGAAGGTACTATACATTTACCAACATGTATGCCTTCTCCGGGATTCAAACCCAGATCCTCCAGGGTAGCAGTCAGCGTCACTAACCACTACACCTGACCCGCTGTGTGGAGGAGCTAATGCACGTTAAATCTGCCAAAATTCAAATTCCTCTCGTTGGCAAGGTGTGGGCATTAGGATAAACAGATAGCTTGGGAGTTGTCCTTGTTACGTGGTAAAAGGTCTATTCACGATCCTACTAATAATCCTCTTGGGTAAAATAATCTTTTTAACTGCGATTTCAATTGAGAAACGCTTTCTATGAAAAAGATGATGCTTATGTAAATTAGAACTTCTATTTAGATGTTACTAGTAGAGTAGGTACGAGAATGGTTGGAAGTGGATATAGAAGTGTGAATAAGATAACGACTGGAGGTAGTTATAGATTCGTATAGATTATTCGTATAGATTAGGAGGTCGTATAGATTAGGCAAGTTGTAAGATATGCAAAGATTATCCAAGTAGTGGAGATGAGAGCACTCAAGCATTAAGATAAATGTCCTTATTTTTATGATAATTAAATTAATTAAATTTGATTGTCCACCGGGTTTAGTGTTATAAGTCCATTCTCCCCTTAATGTGTCTAGATTTATTAAGTGAAATAACCAATAAAAGTGTGTTGGATGTCCTATATCTGATTTATATTCGAACCCCCAATACCCGCGTACACCGGGACGCGAAAGCATGAGCATGGTTAAACATTGCGAGGTCCGCCACCAAAAGCTATCATGTTACTTTATAGTGTGACTCCTTCCCTTGCTGTCCTTCATTGAATAGCCTATAATTTCAATTTAAAATACAGGGTGATAAAAAGAAGTATACACTTTCCACATAATGTAAAATAGTAACAGTCAAAGACATGCACCCCCTCAGTGAACCGTAAGGTAGATGTACTTTTAAAGTTTGTGTCTTTCCCCTGACGGATGTGATGTAGGCGATATCATGTAAATCATGTGACTAGTCAGTCGAATGGGTGGCATCTGCAGTGGGAAAGGCTTTTCGTGTGTGTGTTCTTAGATTTAGGAAACTATCACGGAGCCATTTTTTTGGATATGTCAACTCTTTGGTCGATATCACAGTTGCAAGAGCACATTGAAAACTGAATAGTATAACACCACACTAGTTGCACAACGTGCGAGATTGCCTCTGCTTCAACCTTCAACGATGGATTGGACGAAACACAGGCTACTACATGCCACTTACCAAATGGACCCCCAGAAGTGTTGACTTAACACATTGGGATTTCTTCTTGTGGGGGCAGGTAAAATACAAGGTGTTCATCCTTTCGCTTCCTGTTAATCTTGCTGAAAAAGTGCATCAGAGCCGCGACCGATGGACTGGATTGAGATACCTTAATACACGTTTGGGAGGAAATGGATCATCGATTTAATGCGTGTCGTGTGTGACCAAAGGTTCACACGTAGAGCACCATTGACTGTCTCTAACCAAACTTTTATAACCCCATACAATTTTGCTACAAGTAACATACTACCTCTGACAATAAAGTTCGGTGAATGAAATCCGAAAGGTCGATCTGGCAACACTGGCGAAACAAAACGCTGCACATGAGTAGTTGCATATGTTGACTATTTACCCCCAACGTTATTCAGTTAAGACTCTCGTTTGTGTTCCGTGTAAGACTTGTTTTACAAAGTCCTTGTTAAGTGCTTTGGTTTTTAACTGAGAACAGGAAATGAACGAACAAAAGATAAATTTAAATTTTTGTTTTAAGCAGAGACAATGGCAGAAACTTATTCGATGCTGGTAAGTGTTTATGAAGATGGAACACAGTCCATGAGAGAAGTATGTGTACTAGTGAGGCAAGTGTATATGACCACACGCGTTTTTCCCTCCACCACCCATGTTATCATATCTGTGATTTCGCTTTCTCTTCTCTGAGGTCCATGTTGACACCAGTGTGATCAGAATTTGGAACGTTTTTATATTAATTTTTACAAGGCACTAATTGGCGCTTAACATCCGTTTTTCTTCGAATAATATTTAACAAACCTTTGAATTTCAATATGTGCTTTCAACTCCGAGTGTTTTTTTTAATTAGATCCGGAATATTTATGAATGTAAACAGCTGCACATGTTTAGACTTTTCGAGAGAATCGGGCATTTAAGAGTTTGTAATTTATTGCACTCTGGATTTCTGCTTATGTTTTGACTAAGGTGGAAAAAGAAGGAAAGCTTATTAGTTTATTTGGCATCAGACATGAATAGTAATAGTTTTAGTATTTATTTTTATATTTGCGTTTCATATTTTCATCAATAATTTTATTACTCAAAAAAACATCTAAAAAGTAGATTTTCATAGAACAAACGCGGTAACTCATTTTCAACGAAAAAGAACCACATACAGTGACTCATTTTTAACTCAGTAAGAAAAATAATTATTCTTTTTCGCTGTTATCGCCTTTAGAGTTGCCAAAACCATAAGAACATAAATCTAAAATATACAAAACGACACATATTAGCTGTTATATAAAAGTTTGGTATCTGTTAAAACCGCATGAAGTTTATATGAGAGTAAATATATTGTTTGATATTTACCAGATAATATTTTTTAAAATTTTGCGTTTAATTTATTTTAATCATCATGGTGAAAAGAGTACTATTTTTCATCAAAATGAGAACATTTACTTTAAAATTCGCAATTAGTTTTTTTAATATAGTAAAAACGTTTGTACTGTATATTCAGATATTATCATTTACAATAAAAAACAAATTTTAGCGTATTTGATTGCATTTAAAATCTTACATGAGTTTTTAAATGAAATTAAGCTTAGCACGGAAATTCACCCGGTCCGTGCATGCGTATATACTCAAAAAGCGCGGGCCTGGAGAAATGCTTCTTTCTCCTTTAGCCGGTCCTGAAGAGGTTTATTTGTCTGGAAGACAGTCAAAATGACCAAGTATATTTATGTGTTATCGCAAATCAAGTATATCCTGTTATGATAATGGTATACTCTGCCGAAGATAGATACCTTCAGCAGAACAATACTTCCTGACAAACAATTGGAATTAAACACGAATGGTTCGAAAAGCATGATAGAGATTTTACTTTGCTTAGTTGGCTTGCACAGTCACCAGACCGCAATCCAGTTGAGAATATTTGGGATGAGACTGAACAGCTGGATCCAGTACTATCAAATCTAAAAACATTAGAAAGTGCAACTCACTGGATATGTTCTCCGATCCCTCATTCCACCTATCAACATCTCATGGAGTTCATGTCAAGAAGAATCCATGTAGTATTAAGGGCAAAAGGGGATTTCATATTGTATTAGAGGTCTAGTTGCAATAAATTGGCCATTTGATGTATATATATTTTAATTAAATTAAAAGTAAAAAAAAAACTTTTTTTAAAACAAGCTTTTATTTAAATGCTCTATAAAGAATAAAATAAACTTTTTTTTTAAAACTTTTTTTTGCTATCAACTTATAAAGTGGTTACACAATTTATGATATAAAAGCTTGTCGTGAGATTTAAGTACTCGTATTTATCTAGTTTGAAAATTTTAAAAATTAAAATCAATCACATCGAGTTATTTAATTAGCTTGTTTATCTACACAGGTAAATCTCGCGACAAGATTTCAATTGTGTTATGAAAATGATTTCTAAATCGTTCCGATTGCATTTTCTTTCACGTTAATGAAACGATATTCTACACTAATAAAATTCGTGCTTTTCTCTTTTAGAATCAGTCATTTAAAAATAAAATGTCAAAAACGTTTTCTTTTTACGATTTTTCAAAAAATTCTCAACATTTTATTTAAATACTTAATAATTTCTTTATTAATAAAAATAATCTCATGAAACATTCTTCTGTGTGTTGCTTAAAAATTACGGTTTAAAAAAATTAGTTTTTCGTTTTTTTCCTTTTTTGCTAGAAATATTTAAGCATTATTTTTGTTACCTTTTTTGTTTGGAAATTACCGTTATTTTTAATTGATGTATGAAGTTTGAAAACTTTAACTTAAAAATGAAGCACGAAAAAAAAACTTAACTTTAACAAATAGTGCAATGCGAAATTTAATATGTCTACTTTTATTTCAACGGTCTTTTATTTATTTGTTCTCACAATTTCGTGGATTGGTCGCTTAGAGCGCTGGATTAGTAACTTTTGTACGCGCCGGTTCAAAACAAAATCATTGAATAGATTTTAAGATTTTATTTAAGAAAATACTCAAAATTTTATTTGCGCATTTAATAACTTTGCCAGCAATTTTGTAATTGGAAAGATAATTTATTTTTTCGTTACAATACTGTATGTTTTTTTTTTACAAAACAACAAGGCTTTACATATTTTATGATTTTTTCTAAAAGGAATCAATATCGATGCGTTTATATGAAAATAATTCTTAAAAAACTCATTTTTTGATCTTTTACAGTTAGTAATATAAAAATTAAAATGTCGAATTTTATTTGTGTTATAATTCATTACTTTTAGTGCCACTATCTGGCTGCACGCGTCAAGCTGCATAAGAATCGGTGAATGGTCACTTACTCGAGAGGGGAAAAGGAACTTCCATGACAATATGTTATGCATTTAAAAATTTTCGTGTCACGCCGGAGGGGTTAGGGGGATAAACCTGTCTGACAAAGAAAAAAAGCGAAAAAATTTCGTAACAATAAATTTGAATTTATACTCTCAGTAAAAGCCCGAGCAACACAGGGCTAAGCGGAGGAGGGGGAGAGGGTTGAAGTCATTTTGAAAAAGAGTATTAGAAGTACTGGTTTTGTGAAGGAAAGAGAAATTTATAAAAGTAGAAAATGCACGTACAACAGCTAGTCCATGCAGCTAGTCTTTTTAACTAATTGCTGCAGTGGAATATAAATGGTCAAAACATATATGTATTGTCAGCCAAGCTAAACGTTTATAAAAAATTTCAACTCAATCGGTTGAAGACATCAGCTTCAAAATTTAGTTGCAAGATTCCACCCGAACATTTTACATTGCAAGTTAAATAAAAGCTTGTAAAAATTTAGTATACACATTGGACGTATGCTGAGTGGAAGTATTGTAAAATATTCCGTTGTACAAAAATCAAACAAATTTCAAAAATATTATACACGGAAAAAAAATGGAGACGCGGGGTATCGATCCCCGTACCTCTCGCAGGCAAACCGAGTGCTCGACCATCTCAGCTACTCCTCTCGGCCTACCTATTTGTTATTGTAAACATGCTCGCCTCAACACCTAAACAAGATCGTTACAATAACTAAGTTGATATCGGAATATAAATCTTCAAAACATGCATTTTCATCCAAACTTAATATATATACAAAATTTCAGCTCAATCGGTTGAAGACATCAGCTTCAAAATTGAGTTGCAAGATTCCACCCGGACATTTTACATTGCAAGTTAAATAAAAGCTTCTCTAAGAATCTAGTATATTTTGTACGTATGCTGAGTGGAAGTATTGTAAAATATCCCGTTGTACAAATAAGACAAATTTAAAAAAATATTTTACACGAAAAGATAATAATTGGAGGCGCAGGGTATCGATCCCCGTACCTCTTGCATGCTAAGCGAGTGCTCTACCATCTGAGTTACGTCCTGGTCGACACATGCGTTACTGTAAACAGGCTTGCCTCAAAACCTGAACAAGATCGTTACAGTAACTAGGTCAATTAAAAGTGTTACGGTAGAAACCAGAATTGAATAAATAGATATCATAGAATGTTTCAAAGTAAATATAAATAAATTGATCGATCTGCCTTTCTTAGTGTTCCCATCTAGAACAGTAAAAATATAGCATACTTTATACGTATGCTGAGTGGAAGTATTTTAAAATATCCCGTTGTACAAATCAAACAAATTTCAAGAATATTTTACACGAAAAAAAAATAATTGGAAGCGCGGGGTATCGATCCCCATACCTCTCGCATGCTAAGCAAACGCTCTACCATCTCAGCTACGCCCCCGGTCCGCAACTTTCATATTAAAAACCTGCTCGCCTCAACACCTAAACAAGATCATTACAGTAACTAGGTCGATATCAGAATATACATCGTCAAAACAGGCATTGTCATCCAAACTAAAAGTGTATACAAAATTTCAGTTCAATCGGTTGAAGACATCAGCTTCAAAATTGAGTTGCAAGATTCCACCCGAACAAATTAATTTAATTCATATCTTATTAACTAATTGTGATTTTGGAATATAAATGTTCTAAACATGTATTGTCATCCAAACTACACGTTTATACAAAAATTTACCTCAATCGGTAGCAGACAACAGCTTCAAAATTGAGTTGCAAGATTCCACCCGAATATTTTACATTGCAAGTTAAATAAAAGTTTGTAAATCATTAATATTGTATGAATTTCAGGATATATAAATGAATGTCGTAACTTGAATGTTTATGTTTTTCAATTGACAAATATAAAAATAAAAAAATTAAAAAAACATACAAAATTTTTTTCATTAGTTTCTTTACAATGCCATCGGAATAATGTTTACAGCTGTTTTATTTTTAATGCACTCTTTACAAAAATATGCTCTTTATAAAGGAGAATACATAAAAAATTTGAGATCTGGCTTAAATCGAATTTCACAAAAGCTCATTTGGTTGGAAATGCAAAGTTTAGACTTGAGTATAATACGCGTCTCCTTGTTTTTACAATCTTTTATTATATGGTTCCTCACAAATATAAATACTTCTCGAAATCTTTTAAGATCTTACTCTCTTAAACTGAAATCTTCATAAAATTGTTCAAAATTTATCTTAAATTGCCTTCATTTCAAGCAAAATGTAAAACTAAAAAGCGACATTTCAAACATTTTAAGCCTCAAATATCTTTTTCTCAAAATGTATATACTTCAAAAGGATTTAGAATTATTCGAATTTTTTAGGAAAAATTTCCTTAGGGCAACGCAAATTTCTAAGCCAGTGTTTCTCAAACTGTGGAGCGCACACCCTTGGGGGCATGATAAACTTTCGCGGGGGCGTGAGCATATTGAAAAGTCAAAAACGAATAATCATTAAACAAATTATTAATATACGGAAAGTAAACAAACAAAATACATTCTGACATAATAAAAAATAAAATACACATTTACAATGATATAAGATACTTAAAAATATATAAGTACTGCGCGATGTATTTTATAAATAATTTGATAATTCTAAGTAAAGAACAAGCCTATTAATTACCTGTCACCCCATGGGCTTCTCATATATAAAATTATAAGCAAAAATTTAACAATTATCTCGATGATTGGTACGGTTTATAATTAATCACACTCAAATGCCGATTAAAAACTAAGCGATCTCCCCAATGTAAGGGGGGTAGAAAAGGAAAGAATACGTTAATTCTTCGCAAACACTGTCCAGGAGGTTTTATTGCATTCCAAAGACTTCGAAATAATTTTATGGAGAGCAATTCACAGAAAAGATTGTACTTCGCAATGACTTCCGGGGCAGTCAGTGCACTGGTTGAGCAAGACGTTTATATACGCCAATGGCACAACAGTTAAAATCGTGTTGTAAGTTTAGCGCCAAAGAATAGTCCTATTTAATTCAACTCATTTTTATTGTATGGAGGGGGCGCGATGAAAATTATGATTGAATATATTGGGTCGCAAGTATTGAAAGTTGGAGAAGCACTGTTCTAAGCCAATAAGAAAATGAAATCACACACACACACATATATATATATATATACATATATATAATTCCTCTCCTTGATTCATATTTGTGTTATCTTTTAATTTTATTTTAATATATATTTAAGTGCATCATCCACATGGAAGAAAATTAGGATTAACTTTTCAACATAGCTCTATTTTTTTCCTGTTAGGTCTAAAATTTCTGCTGTACGGGAAAGGTTGGATCCATAAGACATTGCTAACCCTAAATTTCTGGACTAATTCAGCGACAGCTTTAGAAATCATTATAGGTTTCCAGTTTAGACCAGAGACTTTTTTGTATCTATATTTGTTGAGTCGTGTGACTTCCAATTTCTTCCTTCTTTAGCACTGTAGGTTCTAGAACTTCTTCACTTTTATTGTATTGTGCTATATATATATATATATATATATATATATATATATATACTAGCTGGTATACCCGTTCTTCGCACGGGTGAACAGAAAAATTAAACAACACAGATTGAAGGATAAAGAAGTTTATAATGAGTTAATTTTACGTGAATTGCAAATTAAACAAAAAAAGCTTTTTGCATATCTCAGCTAAACAAAAAAAGACATCTTTGTTAAATTTTAAGTATGTAGATCTAATAGCTGATAAAAGATTTTTTTTATATTTATAAAATTCCCCGTTACACTCTTGAGGGTGGATTTTTGAAAATACCTCCCTAAGCTGATCTCTGTTCAGGAATAGTAACACAATGTTAATGCATAATGAATGCTTAAAATAGTGTAAATAATTTACATCTGAAAGTGTAATACATTCATATTACTTTCTGTTGTATTTACTTTCTGTTAAAATTGTAATATTAGCAAGCAACGCCGTTTCTTTAATTATAATGGCGATTCAACGAAAAACACAGCAAAATGATAACGATAGAGTCAAGTTGGCAAATGTGTAGCTACTTTCATAGCTTGAGCTTCATTAGAGCTTTGTAAGACCCACCGTTTAGGGGAGCGATGCACGTTAATGCTTTATCTACTACATTATGATTTACTGCAGTTTTTTCACGCAATGTTTTTTGGATCACTACATTTATAATTAAGGGACATACATAAACGAAATACTTCACTTTGAGAAATTTAATTCGTTAGAGATAATAAATTAATTAAAGATAGCCCACTGTAAGATTAATTATATACACCATTCATATAAATAAATAGTCAAACCGTTTCCTAAGGTCTTCATTAACATTCAAAAACGTAAGACACTTAAAATTTGACATAAACTATTTTTTTCGGGACAAAAATAATAATCTTTGCAGTCCGATGAAAACGCCTATCTGCTGCAAAACTGTTCGCCTTCCCCGCTTAAATAGTCATCATAGAACCCGTGCTACCATATATCTTGGAAGAGTGGATTTCAAAGTATATTCCTGCTAAGTATTGATAGAATATTCCTTCTAAGTTGGTGTGGTGTGGAAGTTAGGAGAAGGGGGTGTCAGCTCAGGTGTCGCCCCCGTCACTTGATCATGTTTCAAAACTACGTGGTCCGTTGCCAAAAGATTTCGTGTAGCTGTCCAAAAAATACAGTACAGTAGTTATAATTATTTTTATACTTAAAAATGCAAGATCCGCCTATTCAATTAAAATTATAGCGTTATAATTAACTACTAACCACAAACAAAGTATGCAAATATGTCCAAATGATGTAGTGTGAAAGACAAAGTTTATCTACTGTAAGTACCAGAAGCAATAAAAGCATTTTTTTTTTGAAAAAAGATCAATTTCTTAGTACCAAATGTGCATAATAAAATCATTAAAAAACTATCAAATAATGAGAGAATTATAACAACCTCTCCCTTCAAAACTTAGTTTTATTCTACAATAAAAAAAATTAGGGATTATACTGATCACAGGAATTAATTAGAAGCGAGCACCTTGCGTAGCCAAAACAAAAAGGGTTCTTTCACAAACAAAAGATAGATAATGCTGACGTGGGAGTTTTTGCAGCACACGCCAGAATTGCTTGCAGATGGCAGAATTTTTTCCTACTTACTTGACAAATAACGTTATATTTTGGACACTCTTCACAATATCTTTATAAATTATAGCATATGCTATAAATTATAGCCAATGTGTTATTCTGATGTATAAGCTGTATTAATGTAAAGTTTCATTAAAATCCATTCAGTTTTTTTTTTGCGTGAAAGACGCCCAAACATCCTCACAAACTTTCGCATTTATGATATATATACATATATATACTAATAATGTTTTACTCACGACCTAAGTTTAAAATTGAATATTTTTAAAACAAGTCCAAAAATATTTGCATTTTACAAACTAATATAAAATAAATTCTTTGAAGTAGAATTCTAAAAACACTTCTCAAATTTAAGGAGCATATTTAATTTGACGAAATTTTACTTTAGATTTTAGAATGTTGTTAGTAAAGTTTGGCATTTCTTAGAACCGAAATTTATTATCTATGTATATAAAACTAGCTAAATCATTTGGTATTTTATTAAGAGAAAATATTTTGTACCAGAAGTAAGTTTCTGGAAAAGTATACATTGGTAAGCGTCATCATTTTCAACAGAAAACTTCAAGTCATTTTTAAATGTTTGGTAGTAAGAAACAAGTTGTTTAAACGTGAAATTCCTATAAAAGCTGAAATATTTATTTAATAAGATATCGAAATAGTCAAAAAATTTATGTATTTCAATAATACTTCAAGAAAATGCATTTTCTCCATACTTCATATTTCAGTTAACGATATATTTCTATTGCCAAAATATTATGTATAAAATAATTCTGAAAAAATTTAATAAAGTATGTCTCGAGTTAAGCTAGTGCTTGAAAATATTCAAAAGATATATTAAATATTTCTTTGCATTTAAAGACAATATTTTTGTTTAAAATTCAAAACTGTCCTACGTCTCTCTCTCTGTTTCAATTTTAATTTGTTTACTCATTCTCTTGTCTCATATTGTTTTTGTATCTATGCTCTATCTATTAGGAATCTTCAATTTTTTGTATAATAGGGGATTTTACGAAGTATTTAATCTGAATATTGGTACATTCTGAAAAATACTCAAATAACGAGTACGAAATTTTATTTAAATAATTTTGATTGAGATATAACTTTTATATTCACTTACAACTAATGTAAAATAATTTTACGCGTAGACATTGAAATACGGAACAGTTTCGTAATTTACATATAACAAGTGGAAAAATTATTACTTCTATAAGATGATCGAAAGGAATTAAATAATAAGATCCAGAATTTTATTATTTTAACTAAAAAACAAACAACTTGTTCAAAAATAAATCTTTTTTTTTTCATACGCTACTTTATACTTCTGTTATATAAAATATTTTGAAAACACCTTTTTCACATTTTAATCGAATCTAATTTTTAATCACAAAAATATAATTCAAAAGAAAATTTAAAGGGATAAATATATGTATATCTCACCGAAACAGGAGACTGCATGTTAGATTATTTATACAAATGGTTAACCTTCTATGTAATTGTTATGTTGAGATTTTATCATGTTAAATGCATAAAGAAAATACGTGCTGACTCTTTAGAAATTCAACTGACAGATTCTTATTAGTTAAGATACATTAAGATTTTCAATACGTTTTTAAAATGCAACCGAATGACACATTTTACGTAAAAATTTCAAATTAATGATGTTATTGTTTTTTTCTTTTTAAATGGATACTTTTCATAAAATGTTTTATGCTAAAAATACGAATTACATGTGGTTATCAAAATAATGAAAACTCTTTAGATTTAGTCTGAAAAAAGACTGTCTTACACAATACCTTATTAGTAATGTGTAAGACAGCCTTTGGCATGTAATACAGCTTAGATTCACCAAGGAATCGATTCAATCAAGTGCAGAATAGTGTTTAGAGGAATATTGTACCATTCTTTACGGAGTTATTGTGAAACTTGTGGTAGAGATGCCGGTGGAGGATCTCGATTCCACATTGAACGATCTAAAATGACCCATAATGGTTCAACTATATTGAGATCGGATGACTGTATGGGCCAAGGTAGATGATTAGGTTCCTCCTTGTTTTCATCAAACCATGATTAAAAACCATGTGCGTTATCCTGCTAGAACATTCCTTCTGCAGGAAACACAGTTTCGATGATAGGATAAACCAAAAATCAGCTAAAACTTCTCTATACATCTCCCCATTGATCCTTTCTTTTAGGGTTACGATTGGTCCAGCAGAAAAACACGACATGGATTCCCATATCATGACTAATCCACCTCCTTGCTTGACTTTTGGAAGGAGGCTATCACGATCACATGCTAGAGCGGGTGTCCTCCAAACAAGCACATGTCCTGCTGTAGGGAAAGGTGTGAAAGATGATTGGTCAGACCGTATTTCTTTCTTCCTCTTATCAATTGACTAGGTTTTGTGAGTGTGACACTACTGTAAAAGACGTTTAGAATTAACATCTGGCTTTGTAATTGCTGCTGTGTCGTAAATGTTCTGTTTATGAAGATGCTTCCGAACCGTATTCAGTGACGATGGCGAATCCAGATGCTGATCGAGTTCCACAGTTACTTTAGTTTCAGATGTTCGTATCTTAGACATTACAATTGTGAGAACCCCCCTGGGTTCCACCCTGGACACTAAGATTGAATTGAGGCAAAGAATTACCAGACGCCATTTTTAGAATAACAAATTATATTTATTCAACTGATTCAATTAGCAACCTTCTAAATACAAATATTAAACAATATGTCTACGTCAAAGGGATTTACCTTTAATATAAATCACAAAATATGATATTAATCAACTACTAAGCTCAGTATGAAACGGGTTTACCCCGGAATAAGAGGACCGAGAAATATACGCAACTTTAATTATTAACATTCATTAACTTTTCACTAACTTTATTATATATTAACTCTTGTGGTCAGAGAAACTAAGTTATAAATATGACATGGCTATAATGTCGTTCTCTCCATGTAGATCAATTCTTCCTATGGTATTTCACTGACTAATAACAAAACGACTAAAATCACGCAATCCACTTGAATCTTCTTAACTTCGTCACTACTTCTCTTGGCTCAATTGCCTTCTTTCTGCTAACTTACAACGCTCTCCTTAAATACCTTATCCGCTTTGCATATCGCATTTTCTTCTTTTAGAGCTGCTTAGAAATATACGCGAATTTACAATCCCTAAAGACGCCTAAGAGTATTAATGATAAGGTGCCGTATAGATTTGTCTCACAATCCTCTTCGATACCCTTGTCGTATTATAAAGCTACAATACGTTTTTAACTACAAACCAAACAAATTATCAATATACGTAATAAATGTTGTATGTAAATTACATATGACAAGCCCCTGCGTAATATTTAAACTTGTTTTTAACTTTGTATTGTTAAAATCATTATGAAATACATTGTGCACTACTAATACATTTATAAGTGTTTTACATCAATGTAAATGTGTATTTATTTTTTATTATTTCAAAATGTATTTTATCCGTTTAATAAATTAAGAGTTTTTTTAAATAATTATTTATTTTCAACTTTTCGAAATGTTCACGCCACCCACGTAGGGTTATCGGGTGTCCTGGGGGGAGAGTTCCCCACGGTTTGAGAAGCGCTGTTAAATATTATTTCTTTTTAACAGAATTGAAGGCTAAATACTGTGACTTATTAGGACGGTAACCTAAAAGGAATGTGTGTAATCTTACAACCTCAAGATAATTAAGGTATAACGGAACTTACATATTATTCAGCATTCGCCAATGTTCAAGATAAATCGCCAAGTTGGCAACCCTAATTCCGCAAGTGTCTTATAGGCTGAATTGGCAATCATGTGCTTCGTTTCCTATAATATCGCTAATAGTTTGTGATAATACGTAAATACCGATATAACTACAATACACTCAGGATAAAAAATACACTATAATGAAATCCAAAATAAATTTTTGTCTTTGAGAAAAAACTGCATTATTTATCTGGAATTTGATCTGTCACATTTCAAAATGTGAATAAAAATTCTTGTTTTATTTTTTTTGTGTTCAACAAAACAGTCTCGCTTTCGATATAACACATAAATGCAATATGGTGCAGTGAACTAAATGTTTACCCATCAGATTCCATATCAACATTCCGAAAGACATAATGCTTCATAAGTATCTAACAAAACATAAAACATTTTCGCGATTGCTTAGGCATCTATCCGCTTTCATTTCTTTGTGATATCCATTCCAATCCCGAATTGTCATGTGCGATAAACATTCTTTTCTTTTTTACGATTCGATCAAGAATGTTTTGTCATAAACTGTATAGACCAGGCTCCGTTTTATTGTTGTATTAAAGACGATTGCGTATTAAGATTGCGTTCTAAATTGCCTCGTTAAATCAGATCAAGAAGTTTTATTGAACGTTCCAAAAATGTCTCCAGAAACAAAAGAAATAAGAATAAAAAAGGGAAGTAGGAAACATCCACCAGAAAAAAGTATTTCAGAATATCTTATAAGGCTTCATCTTGAATTAAATTCTATTTTGGAAGAACACATTGGAAATATACTTATATTATGTTTATTTTAAAGTTGCCATTTGTGTACTAAGGATAATACATTGATATTTAAATTATTTTTATAAAAATATATTAAAACTTTACTTTGAAGTTGTACATAATTATTTATATTTTGACAAAATTTGGTGTAATTGTTTTAATGGAACGTTACTGAGATTAGTTTTTACTATTAAATGTACAACCTCTGAGAATAAAGTTCGGTGGACAGTTCTGCAGCATTATCGTAGATGAAATATTAACGAAAGTCACCTTAATGCCTTTTTCGAAATAGTCATCTCCTATAACTATGCATCCCTAAAATCTGCTATGCATGTCCTGGAAACTTTGCAAGAAATCTTCTTTTGAAATGGAGTTCAAAAGTATCGCCACGTTTTGTTAGATGTCAGAAATATCGTCAAATCTCTTTTCTTTCAAAGCGAGTTTGAGTAGTGGGAATAGTAAGTAGTCTGGAGGATTGAGATTTCAGGAGAATGGTGGATGTTCAATTATCAAACATCCCATTTTTTTGCCATGAACTGTATGACGATATTTGCTGTGTGAGGGTGAACATTGTCGTGAACAAAAAACCATAAACCTTGTTGTACGTACTGGGGTCATATTCTGTGTAGACGTTTCATGAAATGGGTCAATCTTTCAATGTACCTTGCAGCATTCCTCGTCCAGCTATCATGCATACAGTAAATCAACGATCTTCCGTGATTAGTTTATTCATATTCTCAATGTTTTAGACACTGACGGAGGTGACCGGTCTTCCGTTGCTAGGGTTGTCAGAAACACTTTCCGGCCTTATCGAAAACTTACGAACCACTCGGACTCATACTTCATGGACCATGGTTCCTCTTCATAAACACGCATCAGCATCAAATAAGTATGTGTAGTTGTCTTACCAAGCTTAAAAGAAAACTTTAAATTGGTCTTTCGTTTGTTCATATCCTGTTCTCGTTAAGAACCAACGCACTGAACAAGGACTTTGTACGAGAAAAACAAGTCTCACACGGAATACAAACGACGCTCAAGTGAATAACTTAAGGGGAAAATGGCTACGCTTGTGCTGCGTTTTTTTATTTTTCGCCAGTGTTTCCAGGTCACAGCCGTTCTGACCTCATTTACCGAAATTTATTGTTAGAGGTTGTATTCAATTTTGTAACTAAAATTAAGAAATTTCTTACCAAAACTCCAATTTTGCCATTTTTATTTAAAATATATTAGTAAATATTCTGACTACACACACTCTGAGAGAGAGAGAGGGAGAGAAAATTCCGGATTATATTCTTAACAAGAGTTAGACCTAAACATGCACATACAAAAATCACTAGCACGTGATTTTTTGGGGCTTTATGAATCTTCTAGCAATGTAATATTTAATTATTTTGTTTTAGAAAAATGATTGTATATTTTATATTTAGTCCTAGAAAAAAATCTCTTTAAGAATTAATCTTTTTTTTAAAAAAAAATTCACATTATTGTAAAGGTAAAAAAATAGTTGCCCGTCTAGTTTATCTCAAACATCCAACTCTTAATATAGTCGCAAACCTTAATTTCGTTTTCTATCCTCCTTTTGTGAACTCTCTCTCTATATTAAATAGGGAATACTTTGAAAGGAAGTAACTTTGATCCAAATAATTCCTACTTTCAACACTGTCAGATATATTTCAGTTCATTTACGATACACTTGTTTATCGCATTAATATGTACCACCTGATATTTTGATCTCATGAGCTCTCTTGCATTACATTTAATCAATAGTTTGCTTCGGTACCAATTTGTTACTGCATCAGATGATTTATTATAGCAATGAATAATGACTACCTCTACTAGGCTAGTTGCTAAATTAATGCAACTGTGAATATGGAATAACTATAAATTCTTAGTAGGGTATGGATTAAATATTACAGGAAACACACAACCTCGAACTTTCATTAATAATAATTGCATTTTATTAGAATACTACTGAATAGCTCACTTATTTTTAAATGCAAAAGAAAAATGCATTTTTGAAAAAATAAGTACTTGTCAATGCTTCCCTTTTTATAAACCTGTTTTCAAACCATGACAATGTGCAAACTCAAGAGAAAATGGAGAAGATTAATATATTTGCTAATGTAATATTAATATGATCTCCCCAATTTACTACTGAGTTTCTTTCCGTCAATGGAACGTGGTAGCTTTCAAGTTATGGTGACAAACTCGTGGCCAGCGTATCATGAGTTCTAGCCCAGGTGACAATGAAGACCCACTGTGTAGAGAGGGGGTGATGCACGTTAAATTTGTCATAGCTCAAAGTCCTTCCATTGATGTGGTGTGGTAGTTTGGAGAAGATGTTACATCTTCGTCCCTTGATGGAGGCTCAGAGAATCATGAAATCCGGCATCAATATCCATAATTTTTTTTTAAATTTATGCCTTCATAAATATTTCTATTAAAATGATTTATAAAAGTTGTACATTCACTCCTCAAAAGTGAGATTGCAGCATCATGAAACAATACATGTAATGAGAAAGACAGAAGCAACATTCCTATGCAATTGATTAAAGAAACAAACAAAATCTGTGGTAACGCACTGTTCATTCAATACTTAATGTATCCTTTAGTTGCTTCCGTAGCTATTGAACAAACAGTTCTCTAATCGTTAAGACACACTGTCAATGAGGTCATTAGTCGCATCTTGGGATTCGCCATGTCAGGCCAAGTCCACTGCAGATCTCAATTCTTCTACGATATGCGGTTGGGGTACCTTGTGCAACTCACGCCCGATTAGAGCAGACACATACGAACTTTCATTGGGGAGAATTCGAATGGGTGATTTTGACAGGTAGTCAAGAATTCAAGTTTTATTCGGAGTATTGAGAGTTCGCCATATGATATAAATCCAGGCATTGCCCTCTTAGCATTACGTGCTGGAGGGGACGACTTGAAAAAAATGGCTCAACCACAGACAACACGACTTGAATAGGTATCCAATCCTATGCTTAACTCCAAATAAAATGCACAAGGAATGCCCCCTCTCCTAAAATAATCCAACATTAAATCTTGGAGCCTGTGTAGGTGGTTCTTGTAGGAGCGATTCTTGACGATATAAGCTGACACATGACGCTCCCCAAAATACCATCACTCCCGTTTATGATCATCATTTCTAATTAAGCAAAAGCGAGATTTTTCTGAAAACAATACTTGAGGCTATTTATTGTTAAATTGGTGATGACGTAGGGATATAGACACTAAATTCGGTGGACAGCCTTGCAATGAGTGCACATGGGGGTTCACCCATGTGATGGATTAAAAAAAAAAGTTTAATTTTTTTTCATAAGTTGCTTTCTTAAAATGTCGAGTAAACGGTAGTGAAGTGTGTTTTAAAATTTGAAGTCAATATAAACAAGCAGGTGTTAGAAGAGCAGCTCTCCGGATCGCTGAGTTGACAATAGAAGGCTAGGCCTATTGTGTAGAGTGCAGAGTGTAGAGTAACCTTTTATGCAAATATACGTTCATACAAGTATAGACAATTTTGTAGAGGTTTAAAACGAAATATCTATAGTTATTGAATATTTCATCGAACTTATTTTAGTCTTGGCTTAGGTTTGAAGAGCATCACCGATTGAAGGTAATTTAAAATTTTCATTGTGCCTTTATACTTATAGATTAAAACGCTGCTATTTTTTTATTTCAGATAAGCCAATCAGCCGGAATCGTGGAGGAAGTGAGCGTCCATTTTTTCGAGTTGGGTTTGTTCAGAGAGCTATAACTTGCATTCTATTGGATATTTTTGGCTAAATATTTATATATATATATACTATTAAAATAAATATAAATAGATGATAAAAAGATTTAAAGTTCCATCATTTTACTGCTCGTCTAAAAAGTCGATAAAATGCTTAAAAAACAGGCCGTCATATGGGTGAACATCCTTATGTGAACTCCACTGGTTGACTAACTTATGTGCAAGGGGGCTGCGGTAGCCCAGAGGTCAAAGTGTCGCATCTTGGCAGGCATGTCATGAGTTCGAGCCCAGTACCACTAAATCCCCGATGTGTAGGGCAGCGATGCACGTTAAATCTGCCGAGTGCTGAAACGTCCTCCTAATGGTGTGGTGTGGTAGTTACGAGAGGGAAGTGCTAGCTCAGGTGTCGTCCACGTCACTTGACCATAGTTCAAAATTACGCGGGCTGGTGCCAAATGCCCTCGTGTAGCTGAACAAATGTGACGTTAATATTAACTCACTCACTTACTCACGCCGTATGTGCAGCCTTTCCACATACAGCCTGTTCCGGATGGTTTGCATGAAGTGCCTCTGTTAATAGTAGGCTCCTCTGAAAATACGTTGTCACGGCAAAGAGTCTGGACGAACCCCATTCGGTGAATCTTCTTATCAATTAATGGAAATAAAGCAATGGATACCTATTAATGGCAAATGTGTATTGATCTGTTGTGCATGTGTGTAATATTTTTGCCTCTCCATCGTGCTCTCAGATGATCCTCCCTTCGTATTGCCCCACATAACTGAATTTCGCTCATATGTCATCCAACTCAAATGGTACTTGGGCGCCTTGATGAATCAAGGTCATAGAGCTGCAGAATATGGCTCCGTTCCGCAGGCAATTACTACTTTTCTTTTTGCTGATGTATCTAAGACACATATACACTGCCAACCACCGTAAATGCAACCGTAATGCACCGTAAATGCTGATGGAAGCATGCAAATAACATGAAATTTACAACATGCATTAAAGGAGGTGAGATATGCAAATGATTAGAATTTCAGCGCAGACACACATCACGCGTGCTTGTGGCGCCACCTCAAAGCGCTATTTAAGGCTTGGAGATTTCGACGATTTCAAGTTCAGCAAATGTGTTTCTTGTGCTTTTTTCAAAAAACGACAAGTAATGTTTCGTAGAAAACAGCGATCAGCTTTTTATCAAGTATCCGAGTTCGACAGAGGAAGGATAGTAGCCTATCGAGATTGTGGAATACCTTTCAGGAAAATTGGTAGTCGTGTCAGATGAAACCAAACAGCTGTAATGCGGAATAATCGATAGATGCAGGAGGGTACGACGGATCGATGTGGTCGATCACATCCACCTCAGTGCAACACTTCACGTAAGAACAGGTAAATTGTGCGCATGGCAATGACGGATCGCTCAGTCACATCACGAACCATAGCACAGCACATTGAGTCTGTAACACATCATTCAGTGTCTGCGCGTACCATTCGACACCGTTTACAGCAGAGTGGTCTGTCCACAATACGTCCATTGCTTGGTCTACCCTTGACGTGGAACCACAGACGTCTCCGCCGCCAATGGTGCGCTTGAAAAAGGATGTGGGCGCCAGAATGGAATGAAGTTGTCTTTACTGACCAGTCACGCATCTGTCTGCAACACCACGATGGTCGGATTCGAGTCTAGAGATACCGTGGAGAGAGGATGCTGAACAGCTGCGTTATACACCACCACACTGGTCCTACAACGGGTACTATGGTATGGGATGGTATATGACATCACTCTCACACTCCTATAGTACGCATTGCTGGTACTTTAAACAGACAGCGCTACATCTCCGAAGTTTTGGAGCCAGTTGTCCTTCCTTACCTCCAGGGCTTGGCCACAGCCATATTTCAACAGCGCTACTACACGTGGCACGCATTGTCCATAGGTTCTTCGTCAATCACCAGACTGAATTGCTTCCCTGACCGACTCACTCTCCGGATTTTTTGCCGATAGAAAACATGTAGTCCATGGTTGCTCAACGACTGACCCAGATTACACCTCCAGCTGCCACACCATATCTACTTTGGCAACGTGTGGAAGCTGATTGGTCTGTTGTACCCCAAGAAAACGTCCAAAGTATCTTTGGATCAATGCCGAGGCGTGTGGCAGCGGTGATTTCCAACAATCGCGGCTACTCTGGTTATTCTGGCAGCAACTACACTTCACGGAAGTCTATAAATTTAATCATTTGATACTTGGTCAACATGTTATCTACAAAATAAATTTTGCTGTGCTATCTCTTGTCTTTCTTGGTGTTGCATGTACGGTGGCCAGCAGTGTATATACATAAGAGATATACTCGGTGTAACTAAACTGTGCAGGAAAACTTTAAGGGGTGATAGTACACATCAAGAAAAAGAGTAGTAAATGGGAAACTTAAGGTCCCAAACGTCTTCCAAAGGAGATAGGTGCCTTTAAAGTTTAGGGTCTGAAATTTCAAATGATTATAAAAAACGGGAAAATGGGTCGATTCGTTAGAAGTTTTCGCTAAAATTATTCTTTTCGTCACTAGTACTGTGGAACATAATTTTTAAAGATAAATCTAAATAAATGTCGATAGAAAGAGCTTTAGATTGTAGAGTAATAAACGACTATATATATATATATATATATATATATATATATATATATTTTACAGTTAATTTTTGTTTCACATTAAATGCTTTCAAAAGCTTAGACTTAAACATAAATTTTGAGCTTAAAATCTGATTCGTTGGCAGTTGGAGTAGCGCAAACAAAATTGTGTTCCGAAGGGGAAATTTGAAACTCCCGTCCCTCTGAACTGAGTTCAGTTATGCCCGATCTTGGTGTCGTAGGACTTGGTATCGTAGGCCAGGCAGCAACTACTACCTCTTTCACGTAAAATAAACGAGAGAGATGACAAAATTAAAAACAATTATTCATAATAGACATGAGCAACTTCTCTGCTCAAAATAAAAAGAACCAATTTAATGTACGTATGTAGTGCGTATGAATTGAAGGTTGAATGAATGATAACACGTAGAAAATGGTACACGCATGATTTTATTGCGGAATCACAAAAACTGCTCGAAAGAGCACCCATCAGCAAAGATGCAGGCCTCCCACCGCCTGCGGAGAAACTGTCAAATATTAGCAAATACCCCGGGCATCTCCCGGATATCGCCTGCTACGACGGCAATCCTCGCAACCAGGGTCTCGTCATAGTTCATGGGGCTTGTGCACACAAGACTCTTCATATGGCCCCACAGGAAGAATCTTAGGCAGGAGAGGTCAGGCGAGCATGCCAGCCAATTTACTGGACCACCCCGTCCAATCTATCGTCCTGGATATGCTGTATCCAATACACTTCACACATCTGCACGGAAATGTGCCGGGCGCTGCGCCATGTTAGAACCACATACGAGCCTTTATGTTGGCTGAAACACATTGCAGTAGAGCTTTACATCCTTGCACACAGTTAGCACCATACAGTTAAATACTTGATTGCTACAATTTGCATGTAAATCGGGTGATTTGCATAATCGGGTATTTTGTGGATATAAATTGCTCATGTATATTATGAATAAATTTTTTATTTAATTTTGTCATCCCTCTCTCGTTTATTTTACGTTTAGTGGGTAGCAGTTGCTGCCTAGTCTATGACCGATCATGGAAGATCGTGAATAACTGAATTGTGTCCAGGGAAGGAGGTGAGTTCAAATTTCACCTCCTGAGTTTGAGTAGCTTAACCACCCCCAACCATTCAAATTTTGAGCTCAAAACTTAAGTTTAGGTCTAAGCCTTTGAAAGCCTTTAATGTGATACGAAAAATAACATTAAAAAATAGTTGTTCGTTACTCTAAAGTCTAAAACGGCCTCTACAGACATTTTTTTTAGATTTAAAATTTATTTTTTTAGTAAAATACAGACAAAAAAAATAATTTTAGCAAAAATCGCTAACAAATCGACCCATTTTTTTGTTTTTTATAATCAATTAAAATTTCGGACCCTAAACTTTAATGGCACCTATCTTTTTCAGATGACGTTTGGGACCCTAAGTTTCTTATTTACTATTGTTTGTCTTGATGTATACTATCACCCTTAAAGTTTTGCCGCAAAGTTTAGTTACACCTTGTAGCATATCAGTAGTTTAAATTCTGCGATCAGTCGCTTAAAACAAATACTTAGCAAATCTAAGTGTTGACTCTTATTGCCAGAAACTGGTTATTGTGAGGAGATTGTATACACAATTTAAACAATTTGCATGTACCCAACCCAAAATTTACATTTAGATTTGCGCATTTCTTCAAGGTGTTGTAGTTTCCCTTTTTGAGGAATCTTAAATGCAAATATTGAGTCTATTCATCTATAATTACGTAAGTGTGATAAAAGTACCTAAGGTTATCTTCTTCCGGCATTACATTGTTTTGCTAGTGTAATTGTGTTTTGTTACTTTTTACTTTCATTTATTTGTTTTTGTAGTCGTAAGTGCCGGAATAGTCCCTAGTCAAAAAGCACAACTACATTAACATTTACAAGTAAGCAATAGAAAAGAAATAATTGAAATCTTTTTTAAATATTGTTGCAAATTTTCTTGGGGAAAAAGCACCCGATGAGTCCCAATTATTTGAAGAATAGCATATTTATTAATAGACGTAGACAAACGTATGACTGCAGGAAGGCAAATCAACGCATATAAACAAAGAAATATTATCAAAAATTATTTATAATAATGGAAAAATGCACACGTTTTGTACAAGCTTTCCAGAGCTTCAGAAACGTCTATCCAGAGCTGTTCCACAAGCAGGAACTCAGGCAGATAGTCTATGTTTTATCGCAGGCATCGCAGAAGCAGAACTCAGCTGACTCTACCGTTATCTCAAAGTTTCTTTATATGGTCCCACAGAAATTTCCAAAAAGGTCGATTTCATAGACTCTTCGAAGGCTCCTTGGAGATAATATTTTTCACTAAATTGGTCGCTAAGGGCGATAAAGTTGTCGCCAATTTGGTAACCCTGTTTTCATCTCCTAGGGTTGCCATAATCTTATTCAAGTTCATGATGCAGGTGAACTTTCCCTGTAAAATTTGGTTTTCTACAGGGAAGAGCAACGCAGCAGTGAAAACAACACGCGATATTTCAGCATGTTATTCTCTTTGTTCACTTAGTTATTTAAACGCATTGACTAAGTGTCGAAACATTTTTAATGTATTCAAGCTTAACTATGCAACACATAGACATAAATTAAATTTTCGAATACATCTTTCATATACGCTTTCGAGTAAAAATAACAGAAACTCAAGTTTGTTAATAAAATTCACGAATATTTCCATTAATAAAATAAAAAAGTAATCGCCCAAATGACGTTTATAAAAATGAAATCTTTACTTAAATTACGTAGAGTGAGACAGAATTGCAAATTTACTATTACAAGGAAATAAAATATATATGCCGTGTTTTATTTTTGCAATATCATAATATAAAATTATAAATATATATTGCTAAACTGTTTTACATAAATATTTAAATTAATGGCATAAGTTCCCTTTGTGGATAGTAAAAAAAAACAATTTTTTACATAAATTTCTAAAGAAGGCATGGAAAATTGTTTTTAAAAGACATAAAACGTCAAAGTTATGTGATTGGCATTAGAGGTATAAACTACTGAAAAAGTGTTTTATTTAAATTGCCCATCTGAGGTTTCAGCATTGATTAAAAAGTATCCTATTCAATTGTAATCAAAATACAGTAATCACTTCAGTTTTTTTTTCATATGCTGATGAAACTCTACTGGATTACAGCAAACCTAAAAGGACTGTTTACTTAAGATAAAATTCTATAATTTCAAATGATTTAGAAATGAGTTAAAATATTTTTTTTGAACATTTTTCTCATTATGAATATTTAAATAATTTCCCTCTCTCTCTCTTTTTTTCTCGAGTTTTATATTCTTAAAAATAATTAGTTCAGAAAAATATTTATTTTTTTCTTATCTATCTTTTTATAGTTAAAGCAAAATGTAAACGGGTTTAAAAATTCAATTTATTTTTGTCTTTGAGAATCCTCGAATAATAAGCGCGATTATTTTTTTTTTATAATGATCAGTTGCTGTTTTTTAAAGTTAAAAATACAACACCATATTTACCGAATTTTCTATTTAAATTATCTTTACACAGATTGCATAGTCATTTTTTTCTGAAACTGGTTAAGAGAATTAAATTTTAAGCCCTTACAAAAATAATTTTTAAATCTTTCCACCACGATTTTCTATTTGAAAAATAAATAATATGACTGAGAAACTATTAACTATGTTTCGATAATTTCGGAAAAATATTTTTCTTTTACATTTCACAGTTAATTATTAATTAATTAAATTATTAAATGCGAGAGCAGAATATTTTTCAATTGTTGAAAGAAAATATATTACAGTTATTTCAGACTAGAATGTGTATGTATGGGTTATAACGTAAAATAAAAGCAACACAAGCAATTTATATTAATATGTAAAGGAATAATAAAGGTACCGCGTAATAATCATATAACTGTGTGTGAATCATTCTTTACCTCTGCTTTAATCAGTGAATATTTATGTCAAACATGAAATCAATAATTACATTTTAAATATTCTTCAGAGTGAGTGAGTTCATTAACCCCTTAAGCGGTTTGTCCGTACAACATACGGGATACCAAAAGTTGGCCGTAACTGATTTACCCGTACAGCATACGGGCACTGATATTTTCTTTCTTTCTTTGATTTGAGCTCATTTTGATTCTTATGGTGTATTAATTAATTCTAGTATTTTTAAAAGGTGCCGTCAATTCTGTATAATGGTTATTGACTCTGACTGCAGGGCTGTAGGGCCTGGGTGCGAATCCTGGAGAAGGCGTGGATGTTCGTAAATGTAAATAGTGTTTTTTTTCCAGGTATAGAAGTTTAAGTTGGCATTACTTTTTCAAGATGACCACCGATTTAACAGCTGTCAAGTGATTTTTTTTCAGTTTGGTTTGGCAATTCATCGAAACGATCATCAAGCAAGGCGTAGATTCGTAGAATGGGCCCAAAACGAGATTGCCGTTGTTCCTGATTTTCATAAGTGAATTTTATTTAGCGATGAAGCGCACTTCTGGTTGAATGGCTACGTCAACAAACAAAACTGCCGCCTTTGGAGTGAAGCTAATCCACAAGTGTATGTCGAAACACCGTTACATCTAGAAAAACGGACTGTTTGGTGCACTTTATGGGCTGGTGGAATCCTTCTTCAAAAACGATGAAGGCCACAACGTTACAGTCCATGGTGATCGGTATAGAGCCATGATTACTAACTTTTTCATTCCTGAATTGAACAATCATGATGTCCAAGAGCTGTGGTTCCAACAAGACGGCGCAACATGTCACACAGCTCGTGCCTTAATCGATTTATTGAAAGACACGTTTGGTGACCGCCTAATTTCACGTTTTGGACCTGTGAGTTGGCCTCCAAGATCTTGTGATTTAACACCGCTAGACTATTTTCTGTGGGTCTATGTAAAGTCATTGGACTATGCGGATAAGCCACAAACGCTTGACCATTGGGAAGACAACATTCGCCGGGTTATTGCCAATATACGGCCACAAATGTTTGAAAAAAGTCATCGAAAATTGGACGTCCAGATTGGACTACATCCGAGCCAGCCGTGGCAGTCCTATGCCAGAAATCATATTTAAAATGTAATACCACAAGATTATCTTTCGAATAAAAAAAATCATGTCAATCAAATAATACATCGTTGTTTTATTGCAATTTAAAGCTCTATACCTCTAAAAAAACACCCTTTATAGTGCTTTTACGGCATAGGGTTACTCTAAATAGCCGTTAAGCTGCCAGTCCTCTCGTGAGGGTGATGAAAAGGGTTGAGAGCTGGGAAGCCTCTAATCAATCCCCAGAGTGTTATCCCTCGAAATTGGGGTGGAACCGAGTCAAATTGTATTGTCATCTGTATGGTGCTCAAAGCTACGGGCATCCATATAGCATTTTGCCACGATGTACTTGGTGGGCTTTGATCAGAATTTACTGTCGATCAGGTGGCATAAGTAACAATATTTTGAAAAGGTGATGCAGTTTGTTTATGACACTGAAATGCATTTCGTTTGGAATTTTTATGTGGTGTAGACGGGAATTATTGTGCTTTGGTAAAAACAATATGAGAATTTGCCTTTTATTTAAGCATTTTGGTTTTAAAAAAAGGACTATTGTTAATATTGTACAATAAAGTATTAAAAGGGCTATTCTCGATGGACTTTAATTTTGTACCGAAATTAGGAGAGAGAGAGAGAGACAGAGAGAGAGACGAAAACGACATCCGGGTGGTACTCTCTCCACACAACACACAAACGAAGGGATATTTGATTCTCGATAGATTTAACATGGGCATCGGCCGTCTCTACACGGTGGGTCTTCAGCGGCGCTTGACTGGAACACATGAGATGCTAACCATGAGTCCGTAACCTACCATACAACATCAACGGGAGGAATTTGAGAATTGAAAGAATTAACTTGCCTAAGACCCTCTACAAGGCAGACCTTCAGAAGTAAGGGTGCTCGAATTCATGACACGGCGGTCTTGAGTTCGTGACCATGACCACTAGGCTACGGTGGGCACAGGCTAAACTGTAGAACGATAATAAAGTACCATGGATTAATCATAGATCTCTGATTTAGTCAGTAAATGCTGTTATGTAAAACATGTGATATCTGATAACACTAAAGTTTTTTTCCGAGAGAAATCCTTTAAACACTTACCAATTTTTTTAATTATATTTTTGGACAATAATAACAATAACAATTTAATTATTTGTTATTGTATAAAACAGTTCACCTTATTCCATTCTGTACGATAAAAAGCAATATTAAGTAGGTACAGGAAAATTCCTTAGCAAAATAGTTGCATGTGCAATTAATTGCTCCTGCTTTTAAGTTAAGAATCGCTGCTTATTAAAAATAGTAAATAGTGATTCAACAACAACAACAATTTCAAATTCACAGTTGGATAACAGGATAATAAAAAATTACGTTACTAACAAAACTTTATTTTTTTTGACACAATGTCTCACGTGATATTTTTTTTTAAAGTAACATAATTTCTCTCCGTTTAAATTCGGTTTATTAGCATAATCCTTAATCTAGTTTAGCAATGCTATCATGATTTTTCGGGATTTATTTCTCGAAAGCATGACGAATATTTTTTTTTTCTTGAATGTTTTTAGGTAAATGAAATTTATTTAATATACATGATTTTTTTAAAGTCAAGCATTGGTTGTTTCGCAGCATGTCTGCTTCAGATCAATCTAGCTATTATTTCAATAAAAGGTGTTTAACATGGAAATTACACAGTTTTCGATTCCCAATAAAAAAAGGAAGTTAATGTGTCGCAAAGAGCAATGAGCAGATTCACTGTTTTGAGTTGAGGTCAAATCGCAATTCAACTTAAATGCAACATTATATACAACTTTTTTCCATTGTCGAACTAGTTCAGAGATAAAAATTAATGTGATTAACAATTTCAGATGTAAAGCAACATAATTTTAAAAACTATTTTTTTCTTCAGAAAATTCAGTCAAAAAAAAATACAAATAAGAAACTTTTTCTCAAAGTGATGGAGAAAAGATGTCACTAGTATTGTTTTATAAACAGTGTTAAAACTTCATATATTTTTAAGTATATAATTCATGACACATTCCAACATTTAATTTTGCATGAAAAGTTATGAATTCGTTTCAGTTGAGGGTAAGGCTAAAACATATTGATTTTTTTAATAGAGATAATAGTTTCAATATAATGATATTTTAGTCAAGTTAACTGCTGTTCAATGATTTAAAGTTAAAAAGAGAAAATGTATTACCTATTTTTGTAACATTAATTTTTAACGTTCTTTAATTTTTTGTAATATATTTGTTAAAGATTTATTTTTAATTTCACTTTTCGGGGTAAGATTTATAAAGATTTGTTTTGTGAAAAGAGGGTATTGTTTTGCAATATATCATTTTTAAGAACTAAAGATAGTACAAAAGTTAAATTAATTATAAATATAACAGTAAAAAAGACTAAACATATATATATATATATATATATATATACTCTTAATTCAAAAGAATATCAGAAGAAGTAAAAGATAAAAAAATTCATTTAATTGTGTCTTTACATTTGTTACAATTGCATATCCAGAGTTAATAAAATAATACTATTTAAGGTATCCGACTACGTTCGGAACCGTGAATTTAAAAACAGTGCATAAATGGATAATTTTCGTGATATTTAGTGTCATTTAGATTATAATACAAGTGTAAAATTGTTTTAAAGGGCATTTTGACAAAAAAAATTGTTTAAGTACAATATTTCATCAAAAAATTAACTTAGAATAACCTTTTTTTCAAAATGCTTTCCTTTCGTAAAAAAAATGCTTCTATTATAATAATATTTTGGCCGTATACATTTCAGACCTCCGTACAGAGGCTCAACTATGATTTTTGAAAAAATCACATTATTTTCAGAGTTACATCCAATTGAAATAATTATCGACGTTTTTTTCTTAAAATTGTCCCTCCTGTTGTTGTAAAACATGGATATACTAACTTTTAAATTGTGTATTTAAAAAAATCTATTTGAGTCTATGTACTGAAGTCTGAGCTATATACAGGCAAAATATTATTATAATAGAAAAACTTTTTACAAAAGCAGAATATTTCGAAAATACGTCATTTTATGTTCACTTTTTGTCAAAATATTGTACTTAAATAATTTTTTATTGTAATGCTTTTCTTAAAATAATTTTATATGCATTTTCTAATATAAGTGATAGTAAATATCACATAAATATTATTCATTTCTACGCTGTTGCAAAATCACGGTTTCGAACGTGTAGTCGGATACCTTAAAATATTATTAAAGATGATATTTAAAATATTTCCCGATTTTTCTTCGATAATATAATTATTTTTAAAAAACTGTTTATTTTCTCTTCTTAATACACTTTTTACTGTGATGCATAAAAGCCTCTTATTCAGATATTCAAACAGATTCTTATGTAAGTATTGTAGAGAGGGGATGCAAGAGATCCATAAATATAGGACTATTATAGTTATTATCCCTATAGAAAATTAAGCAGTAACCTTGGAGAATATTCCCTGAAAGAAACAAAACATTTTTTTTTCTTTGAACCATATGTTTAGAACAACTGTTATTGCTAAATGTTGTGTTTCGAATCACTTTTTGAAAGAGAAAAGGAAGCAGCAACCATAGATCAAACTTTTCTTGACAAATACTTCTTTGTCAAAAGTTGTAAGAAACTTCTTTTATGAAAGTATGAAGTTGTGTATAACGCAGCTGTTCAGCATCCTCTCTCCACGATGTCTCCAGACTCGAATCCGACCATCGTGGTGTTGCAAACAGATGCGTGACTCGTCAGTAAAGACAACTTCATTTCATTCTACCTACCACATCCTTCTTTCATCGCACCATTAGCGTCGGAGACGTCTGTGGTTCTGCGTCAAGGGTAAACCATGCAATGGACGTATTGCGGACAGAACACTCTGCTGTAAACGGCGTCTAATGGTACGCGCAGACACTGAATGATGCGTTGCAGACTCAATGTGCTGTGCTATGGTTCATGATGTGACAGCGATCCGTCACTGCCATGCACACAATTTACCTGTCCTCACGTGAAGTGGTGCACTAAGGTGGATGTGATCGACCACGTCGATCAGTAGTACCCTCCTACATCCAACGGTCACATATCCGCATTACAGTTGTTTGGTTTCGTCCAACACGTCTACCGATTTCTCTGAAAGATAATCCACAATCTCAGTAGGCCATTATCCTTCCTCTGTCGCACTCGGGTACTTGATCAAAAGCTGATCGCTGTTTTCTAGGAGAAATAACTGATTGTTTTTTGAAAAAAACACAATTGCCGAATTTGAAATCGTCGAAATCTCCAAGCTTTAAATAGCGCTTTGAGGTGGGCCACAGGCGCACGTGATGTGTGTCTGCACTGAAGCTCTAATCATTTGCATATAGCACCTCCACAAATGCATGTTGTAAATTTCATGTTATTTGCATGCTTTCTTCAGGGTGTTGCATTTACGGTGCCCAGCAGTGTATTTGCATTTTAAATAGTCTTATGATTGTGGTTTGAAACTACTAATTTAATTTAAGAAATAAAACGAAGCCTTTATTTTACTCTAAAGTTTCTTTTGAAATCAATTAGAATAGTAAATGAGCTTCACAGAAATAATAATAGCAGGGGGGAGGATTTCAAAACTCTTTCAGGCTTTTTTAAATATGATTTTTGAAAGACATGAACTATTTAACTTATTACATATCTCCGACATAAATACATACTGGGACTTCCCAACCTCAGCATCAGTTCTGTTTCTTCTGGATTTATACGATACTAGTGATGTTACTCTTTAGATGCAAAGTTTTAAAAAATATATACTTCATAGAACAATTTTCTTCAGAAGTAGTGTGCAAGAGAGCATTTATAATTAAATTATTTTAATGCTGCGAGTTACATAAAAGAGCAAAAAGGGTTTGACCAAATATTCTACTTCGACTGCTGAGCGTCAAATTGAAGTGGACTTCAAAGCATAACACAAATCAACTGTTTCCCTCTAATATTTTAATTTAAACGTACAAAATGTGCCTATAAATGTCAGTTGCTGTATAAAAAGAGTCTTCAATAACAAAATAAAAGCGAATGCATAATGTAGATTTCGCCGGATTTTACGGTGTTTATTTTTACAGCATCATATTTCCTTATGCCGTGCAACATATGAACATTTTTTTTGTTAATTGCATATTTTAAAATAAATAAAGGTATTGAATTTACAATTTATATTGAAAAAGCGCTTTCAACTCTTAGGTCCCCTTTCTCAATATTCTGACGATATAAATTTGGCATTTGGAGAGTTAAAACCTCAGAGACAGCAAAAGCGTAAGCATAATGTTTACAACATTTCAAGAGAAGCAGCTAAAACTTACAGCTCTTTCCACCCTTTTTCATGGACTTCTGTTTTTAATCCAAGAGCATATAACGCGAAACATCTATAGAATAAAAGAAAGATGCCTATAAAGGTTGTCAAATGTTCGCTCACGGGAGATAAACAAAACTGATGTCGGTTTTCGAAGATATAAAATCGAAAAGAATATGTAAATATAGTTTTCATATGATTTTGAAAAACTGTCAAAAGCAAGAATATTCTGTTACAAATTAACCTTTTTCTTCTGAATTTATTCTTTTTTAAAGCTGAATTTTCAATAAAAGTTGCCTTTATAGTTAATTTAATATACCGTAATTATTATAATCTAAGCCACCTTCAATTCTTAATTCTCAATAAATTTTTGTTAGAAAGGAAAAATCGTGTAAAATGGTTTATCGATATCCAATTTTACGAAGTTAAAATAAATTCAAAATGTGAACTAATAAGAAGTGAATAATTAGCTATTTTATCAGTATTACATTTTGAATACATACAAGAACCTTTAATTGTTCTTACTGCCCCGTCAATCGATTTTTTCCCATTTGAATCTAAGCCGCATCCAATTTTCAGCAGCATTAACATTGGAAAAAAGTGTGGCTTAGATTCGAGTAAGTACGGTATACGTGTGTGTAATGTATATCATAGTATATCTCTTAAAATTGCAAACAAATATCAAAAATATAAAAATTACATAAGGGAAATTATATCTCACTTGACATTTTTCTAAAAATGTATAGTTATATCTTGTCAAGCATACACACACAACACACACAATATAATTATTTTTAGAAAAAAAAAGTATATAGTATTTAAATTACTTTTGTCTAGAATAAAAGAAAGGAATCAAATCGCAACATGTTTCTAATTAAACATATGAGATCTCATACTAATACAATGTTTTTTTTATCGAAGACTTATTACTTGGTAATTTTTTATACGCATTGATTTTTGAATCGGGGATTTTTTTTCCTACGGAAAAACTTCATTTATAATCCGTAATCTATTTTTTTCAAATGAATGATTATTTTGATTTAATACGTTTATGGCATTTTGTATTAATCCCGTAATATTTACAGTTCTAGAGTTCTAAGAAGATTTGAATCAAAACTAATGCAGCTCTCTTTTTATTCGACTAAAGAGTAAGGTAAGCCTTAGTTTGAAGTAAAATATGTAGAGAGAAAAATTTAAGGTTTTCAAGTAACACCAAATAATTTGATAATCTTGAAGTTATCAGATCATCATTTTCCAAAAAAAATCTGCTCAAAATTACAATGGTAATTAATAATCATTCTTCTTTAGAAAGTAGAGACGACATAATGTTCATTAGACTATTCAAAAAATATTCCTTATCCGTTAGTAAAAATTATCAATCTATAAACACATATCAACTTGTATTTGTTTGCCTTTTTTTCCTCCATAGTGGGCGAAAACAAAAAAATGCTTAGAAAAAATTGCAGCGTATCAGCATTTTCTTATAGTAGAATAAATACGTGCTGCCAAATCTAGCAACAGAAACTTAAGTAAATTAATGGACAATAAGGGCAGTATTTAAACAATCGTCTGCACACAATTTGACGAAAATAGAATTAAAAAAAAGGATACAGATAAAATAATCGTTTGTAAAAAATATAACAATGAAAGATGTTTTTATTTGCTATCTATAATCGAACTAAAATCGTCTGCAAATACACTTAATTAAGCTAATAGGTTACGGTTTTGAAGCATGCAATAAATTAAATACTCAAACAATCCCTTTAGGTATTTAATTATTCACACACGCACTCTAAAAAAACCTTTGAAATATAAATAAAACATTATGGATAAAGTAAGATAGAAAAATTTTATTTTGTTTCCTATATTTTGAGAAATAAAGAGAGTAGTGGATATATCTCAAGATAATACAAACTCTCCAAACCATTTTTTATTCTTACGAAAAGTTTTTCAATTACTGCAGATATTCCATATGTTTTTTTAAAAAAACGAGTATCTCTCTCTTAACTTTAGGAGAGTTTTTCTAAAAAAATTCTCACCAAGATAAACAAACTTCTGTGACATCGATATGTATCTTTAAAAGAATATGTGTCGGTTTTTCTTCAAAAGCTCGGTTTTTCTTCAAAAGCTAGCATTTAAAAAAAATTTCCAGATTATTTCAATGATTCCAAGCGGGGAGAAATCAAATATTTTATTTATTGTTACATTGGTATCGCTTTTTTATCGATCAAATAATACGAAACGAAAAGCTTGTATGAAATTAAAAAAAAATGATAAGCAAAAAAAGTTTAAAAGATGCGGAAGTGAAAATATGTTTATTTTTTCTATATGGAAATGTGTATCGCCGTCTTTAAAATAAAAATTTTAAAAAAAATGAAAGATTGGAAATTTCGATTTTTTTATTTCAACATTTTAATGCTAGAGTTTAGTTTGTACAATAAACAATCATTATATTTTGTGTGTGAAATGTATTTTAAAAATAACTTGAAATAAATTATGCAGATTAATTTATTTTCTTAATTATTAACAATAATTTGACATTAATCTTGTTTTTCAATTCCTGTTATTAGTTCACAATCTCACATATATATATATATATATATATATATATATATATATATATCTTGTTCAAATTTTCAATCGTGCTAATAAAATACTTTCGATTCACCCATTCAAGTTCAAACACATTTTTTAAGCTTGTAGTGACACTTGATGTTAATACAGATTTTCAAATATTAATTCGTTAGATAAACTTAATTAATGGATAAATAGTAAAAAATAATAATAATAGTCCAACACTATATACAAAAAGGGAAATCGCTCATTGTGTCCCTGTAGCACAATGGATAGTGAATTTGGACTTTTAAAGATGTGATTTCTTTTTACTATACTATTTTATCATAATAATTAACTTTGATTAATGGATAAATAGTAACAAACAAATATAATTGCCCAACATCATATATAAAAAGGAAATCGCTCACTATGTCCCTGTAGTGCAATAGGTAGCATGCTGGACTTCTATTCCAAACGTTGTGGGTTCGAATCCTAACTGGGATGGACTGATTTCCGGGAATGTGATTTATGAATGAATAATAACAAAGAAAAAAACATATTTCCACACCGTATATAAAACGGGAAATCGCTTACTATTCTGCCACTTAATGTTGTGATTCTGTCATATGTAAATAGATGTTTATATTAATTCTAATTTTTTTAATAAAAAGTAACCAAAGTAAAATTTTTCTTTGCTGACCTAAGTAGGAATTGACGTAATTTTTTAGTACCATAAAATCCGGTGTAAAACGAGCACCTATACTTCCAAACTTTTTTTTTATTTTAAGGTATATTAGCCGTGCAACGCACATCCCCTACTTTACAAAAAAATCTGAAATGTTAGTATACAATATTCCTATGTTTTAAAGTCATTTATTCGAGGCATTATCCGAGACCTATGAATACTTATATATACTTATATGACTTATACACTTATAGACTTACTTATAGACTTCTATACAACCACTCTTTTAGTTCATAAGGTGCTTCATTTCTTTTAAATAAACTTTTTTTTGTCATGTGCAGAAGTAATTTCTTTTTTATGCTCCTCTTTTGTTATTTTTAAAACCATCGTTTTTATACCCAGCATATAACGCGCACGCTTAAATTTCAATCTTATTATTCGAGTTAAAAGCGCGTATTATGCACCGGATTTTACGGTGCTTGTTTATTGTAAATTCTGCTTATGAGGGAATCCATAACCATTTGGTATTTTTCGTACAAAATATCCTGAATATAAAACTAAAAGTACCCCCACAACACATACGTATGTATTTGCAAACTTTGCGTGTGGAAGCCCAGACGACGATTCGAACTATTTGAATAATAACAGATTTATTAATAGAAAAGAACACACAGATGATTGCATGGTGACCAATCGGAGCAAATACACAAAGAAATTTATTTTAGATTATTTATAATAGGAAAAAAAAGCACTCATTATAAACCAGCTTTACAATGCTCCAGAAATGGCTTTCTAAATAGTTCCACTAGCACGATCTCTGTCAGATAAAGTATGTTTCTTAACGTGGTTAATGCACACTGCTTAACTTTCTAGAAGTTTCAATCCTCAAGCTTTTTCGGTGATTCCTTGGCGATATCGCATTTTACCCCAAGAGTGATAAAATAGCCAATCTGGTAACCCTGGTCACATTTTCTGCTGCTGTCATCATCTTATCTTTCAAGTTTATCCGAGAAAGTGAACTTCGCTTTAAAAACTGAATTTTCCCACAAGGAGGAATCGCTGCAGTGAAAACTATTAAAAACAGCAAATTTTACTTTAAATACTACACTAACCTTACCTTGAAAATAATTAGGCAATATATTACTATAAATAATTAACTATGAATTCACGACATTGTATTATTTTAACTAGGAAATCTTGTGTGCCCTTCAAAGGAACAAAAGATTTCTAAATATTTTTTTATTACTTTGAATATTGTTTGTCTTCAAGATCATACAAAATTAAAATCCCGTGATAAAATATTCCAACACAATGAATCTTTTGAAAACCAGTAATCTCTTTTTTTGTTATAATTAAATTACAGGTAAACTTATGCTAAAAAGTATTTTGTGAGACATTTTAAAATGTTTTTTATAACCTTCATAGTATAATTTAATTAAAGCTGTGGGGGATAAGAATTGAGTTAAGCTATAAAGAGCAATGAATAAAAACTTAGATAAAACATTACTTTGATTATTTTTTTTTATTTTTGTTAAAGTCGTGTATTGAAAACCTACATTTTCAGATTAGAATATCAAACCAGAATATATTTTTATGTAATAAATTAACCCCCTTTTAAATCGCAAAGCGAAGCACAACATTATAAACGAGTGGTCGTTGGAGATTCAGTAGAGAATTAATTTATAAGGATGTCAAAGAGAAAATACTAGAATATAAAAATTTTAATAATATTTAAAGCTTTTTAGGTTTAATTAAATTATGTTATATTACTACAATCTTTATGGTTTTTTTTATTTGTTTACATTTTAGAAAAATGGTTTGAACAATCATTTTCTCTTCGAAAAATATGCATTAAGGTATCCGACTACGTTCGGAACCGTGATTTTGAAAAAGCGTGTAAATGGATAATATTTATGATATTTGGGGTTACTTAGATTAGAAAATGCATATAAAATTGTTTTAAGAATAGTATTACAATAAAAACTTATTGAAGTACAATATTTTGACAAAAAATGAACATAGAATGACCAGTTTTTAAAATATTCTCCTTCTGTGAAAAATGCTTTTATTATAATAATATTTTGCCTGTATACAGCTCAGACCTCTGTACAGAGGCTCAACTAGAATTTTTGAAATATATAACTTAGAAGTGAGTTTATCCATGTTCTACGACCACAGAGGGGAGAAATTTTAAGAAAAAAACGCCGATAATTATTTTAATTGGTGGTAACTCTGAAAATAATGTGAATTGTTCCAAAAAATAGCTCCGACTCTCTGGAAAAGTCTTTACGTTACATAAGCAAAATATTATTGTTTTAGAAGCATTTTTTATAAAAGGAGAACATGTTGAAAAAAAGTAATTCAAAGTTAATTTTTTGCCAAAATATTGTATTTAAATAATTGGTTTTGTCAAAATCTCCTTAAAACCATTTTAAGCATGTATTCTAATCTATGTGATACTAAATATCATGAAAATTATCCATTTATGCCCTTTTTTAAAATCACGGTTCCGAACGTAGTCGGTTACCTTAAGCATATTTAAAAAAGTGAATTTGTTCGTACGAGATTATTTTTTTATTTGTTTAGTTTCTTAAGACTAAACAGTACCCTACATATTCAAACATACCGATTTTTTTTGCATTTTCTTGTGTCCCTTATCACTGTGCAACTTGTCACCAAATTTCACATCTGATAACAAATTGTTTTCCAGATATTTTAAGTTTTCTGAGCTTAGGTTTTGGTTTCATGTTATAGCATTTTTCGACTCTAAAATTGCAATAATTAAAAATTTGTTTGAGTACAGTGAACTCTTTCAGTGTGAAATGGTTAGTAATTTCAATTTTCATTACTAAAGTCATTTTCTACTTGATTATGTTGTGAATATTTGGAGTTCTCATAGTTACTTAAATCAGATTGACTTCAAGGTCAATTTTTGTTTTATATAGAAATAGTTTATATAACTTAGAATCGTCATCATCAATTTTTCCAGTTGAGATAATGCTATGACCAAAACGTTCAAAGGTTCCTATAAGAAGCAATGTTTCGAAGAGGGAAAATGCTACTCAAAATGATGAAATTAAATACACCCTCAGTTCATACCACAATTAGACTTCCACAAATACAAGTATGCCGAATGCAAGTATTACAGATAAAACTGAATACCTCATGATGTACCAATTTCCAGTACAGTAAACATGATGTAATATTGTGTTATAGTATTTTAAAGTCGTGCCAAAAATACTTAAACTTGCTAAACTGCACCAATTTAAAACAAAAAAAGTTAAATTTTACGTACAAACTTGGCGATTTTTAGCTTAAGTTAGTAGCATTATTTTTGTGTACATATGCGTTTTAAGGCAGTGTTCAGCAACCTTTTTATCGCCGTGGACCGGTCAATGTTGGATAATTTTACCACGACCCGCTGAGAGGAAGGACGCGGATTGTTTATATTTTAGATTGTTTTGTTTTAATAGTTTTATTTTAATTGCATGAAACGTTTTTAATTGCATTAAACGTTCTTCAGAACAAAATATAGCTACACCAAAAATGAATATAAAGTGATTTAACAAGGAATATAAAGTGATTTTCATAAAAAAAAGTAGCCCAAACCCAAGAAAAATATGCCGCAGTAAATAAAATGGATATAATTTAATGTTTCTCTCATATGCGGATCAATAGTATTTGATCCACGGACCGGAGGTTGCGGAACACAGCTTTAAGGTATCTTTACACGTTCGACGAAAAACTTTTGAAAAACTGTAATATTTGCTATTAAAGTATATTTACTGATGAAATAAAACAGAAAAAAATACATTTAATATGTTACTTGTAGTATAAAATCATTTTTAGGGAGAAAAACATACTGTAAATAGTAATTAAATGGATTATTAGAATAGCGCACATATAAATCAAATGCAAACAAAAAGAAATAACTTTCTGTAAATTTGATGTTGATCATCATAACACTTTTTAGGGCTGTTACTATTTTCCTGATAATAAACAATTTATTATAATTTTTATCAAGGTTCAAATAACAGAACGTTGAAAAATCATTAAAAATTATTACGAGCATGATATGTACCTTAGTTACTAAAAACATATCAACTATATAATTATGAAGTAGTAGGGGTTCCTTAAATCTATATAAAATAAATGTACTTATAAAATTTAAACTAATTTGATTCTCGACTTTTTCTGATATTTACGTTGTCAGATGCCAATACGTTAAAAAATTCATTTTAAGATCAATCAGAAATAAACTTTCTCAACTGCAATTTTTAATGTTAAAAACAATTATATATACTTAAAATGCCTCTGATTTATAAATATCACCCTCTTTACTCTCTAAAACATTGATGTTTTTTTTTCCTTGTAGCTCTTAAAAAGTTTCTACGCTACTTTAAATTTGGTGTTGAACGTCGTTCTGCATCGTTAATTATATTGATGTCAAGATGTTTGTATGATTTAAAAATAACCAGGAGTTATATTAAGTTTTTTTAAAAATGCCAACACAATCCCTGTACCCATCATTTAATTGTATTACAACATGCAATGCACAAGATTTTGAAGTTTTAAGGCACCCGAAAACTTCTTTCGGTACCCTCTGCCATATAATGTCATTAAAACACTCACTTTAATTTTGTGTTTTGCCATGAAGGTATTTAGTAAGCAGTTCTTTGGTACATAATTCTGAATGTGTAGGCTTAATCATGTTTAGCACTTTTTCGATAAGCCTTTATATTTTTTAATTTTGGCTTTTTGCCACAAGACAGTAACTCGCTGGTAGTAGCACCAACTACCTTTTCCGATTGTACGCTGTCCATGGATATGTTTCTCGACATTTGATGAGCAATGGAACAGGGACGCAATTACTCTTTGCTGAAGACCGAACAGGTTTCGAACACTGTTACGAACAGCAATCCCAAAATAGTTTCGCAATCGGTCAATAAAAAAAAATCTGTAAGTTTGCCTTTACCAGACAGATTTTTATTTTCCAACTTTAGTGTGCGCAATCTCACACTTACCTTTTTTTGAAAATGACCGATGCATTCATATTTTGTGACGCAATCTTTCCCATAAGTATCTTGGACACATATAGAACCCTTAGAATCCCCGTCACCATAAAATAATGCATATTTAAGGGCTCGTTTCACAATAGAACACTGGAAGTTTCTAGTAGCACCAACAGCTTCTATTTTTAACGCAGAACCGTGAAAATTGCTATAGCACACTTGGTCTGCTGCAAAAGTTTCCGACTCAATGCCTTTAGGAATTTTAGAAATATTTTTGCCGGTGGGACAATATGACGACATTATATTTCAATGTCCACTACTTTACCAGTGTCAACTGACAAAGCTTCAACACACCCATTCATGGAAATGTAACCTCTACCCTGCCATGTTCCATCAAATAAAACACCCACATTCTACTATTTTATTTTTAGAACGATGTAGCATTAACAGTTCAGAAGCTGCTTTTTGCATTGATAGTTCACTAACTTCTGAAATTACACGGACATGAGTTTGTATTCATGATTACTGTACGCAGTTTTACTGAGCCTGGGTAAATTTAACGTACCACGTAGTTTAGACCCGAGAGAGAAATCTTTCCTAATTTGTCTCATACCCTAAACAAATCTTGTATTTACTTCAAGACAGTTAAAAGTTTTATTTGAACTAGAAAACCCTCAGTAAAAGTCACAATGTTTACACTTTATAACAAAAAAAAATTTGAGCGAAAATCTTCAGAGAACAGTAAACCTTATTGGAAACATCTTAGGCAACAAAGCTGTAAAAGAAAATTTAAGAGGATTTCTATGGCCGTTATTCTGTTACTAGTAAGTGGCTTACTTTTTTTTCTGACATTTCTTCATCAAAAACAGCAGGTATTTTAATCTTTGAATAACTGGCGTTGGTAGATGTCGAGCTGCAACCTTCAGAATTTATACAGGTAGATCCATTACTACGAAATTTTGATGTGTTCTCTTTTCACTAATTCTACTTTTAGCATTACCCATTTTAAGTGAAAAGAATTAAAGATTTCAGCAATAAAAATAGACTAAACAGAAACATATGAAGAGCTACGCAATCTTAAGAAAATGGAAAGGAACAATAACGCACTCTCTTTTCTGTGTAAAAATATACCGTAAAATCCGACGTATAGCCCACACCTATACTTTAAAGCTACATTTTTTTAATTTTAAGGTATATTCTCCGTATAACGCGCGCTCCTTTTTTATGATGAAACTTGAAATGTAAGCGTGCAATTTACTCATATGTTTTGAAGTAATTTATTTGAGGTATTATAGCAAGATTTGAAGAAATAGTACACTTCTAGATCTACAACCCTCTAAGTTCATAAAGAATTCCGTTTCTCTTAAGGTATCCGACTACCCTAAAATCATGATTTTTTTCAAAAATTGACAATTTTTTTTATGATTTTATTTTATAGACCATCTTATTAGCTTGATAAAAATACCAAGCTTTTTAATGTCCATTCACTAGAACAAAAACTACAAGTGTTTTAATAAAAGAAGATGCCATAACTTTACACAAGATGTCAAACTTTAAAATGTGTTTTTTTTTCGAAAACTCAAACGGGAACAGCGAATGCTCAAAGAGTTTTGAATATAATTTGCTGAAATTTTTTGTGAATGTTTCGTATAACAGTAAAAGTGTTTTGATCTTCAGATTTATCAATAACTTTTTGATTTCAAAATTTACAGTACTTTATGTGAATATAATCACTGTTTTTTTAAGCAATTTCATATAGTCACTAAGATACAGTGCTCTAGGTTTTGTAAAAATTAAACTATCTATTATCCTGAAGGTCATTTCAAACATGAATAACGAAGTAACACATTAAAACAGAAAAATTGAAATTTTGTTCAAAACATTTTTGTACAGAGCGGGCCCCATTTATGTATTTTTTTGTACATTTTCACCAGTTTTTTCCCATGTTAATAATAATAAATTTTTTTCTAATTTCAATTTTACGATTTTTTCCTTTAAATATACTAAATAAACCTAAAAATCTCAAAGAAATCCCCATATCTTCATTTTTTTCAAAAAACAATTGTCGTAAGTAGTCGGATACCTTAAATAAACAGTATTTCGATACATATAGAAGCCTAATTTTCTTATGCGGATCTTTTTTTAAAATTTTAAAGCTATCATTTTAGTACTCGGCGTATAACGTGCACCCGTAAATTTCGGTCCTATATTTTGTGTTCAAAGTGCGCGTTATACGCCGGATGTTACGGTAAATAAAAACCTATTGTCAATTGTATTTTTGAAGATTTGGAAAACACAAGTTCATATTTTGAAGTGTATAAATTTTGTACAATTGCATATTTTTTTTAAAAAAGATACTTTTAAAAACAAAAATGTGAACAAACACTTTTTTCAACTTCTGGAATACAGACTTGTACTTCCGTTTTCAAAAAGTAGCTATCAAGTAAAATTCAAATCCTTATAACTTAAGTTCTAAATAAGATAGAAAAAAATTTAAACACTATTTTAAATAAAAAAAAAAGTTCATACTTTAAAATAACATCAAAATTCAAAAATCGAAAATTTTGACGAAAAGGACGTTTTGAAGGAGTGTACGGATACCTTAAGTTTCCAAACATTTGTAAGAAATTTAGTTAAGATTAAGATGTTTTTTGAACCTGTAGTTGTAACAAATGCTATCATTATTATGCAAAAATATATTTTGAGTTAAAAAAATATTTTCAGTCATATTTAAGGAAAATAGTTTCTTAATGTGAAAAGTAAATTGGGAAATAACGCATTAAAAATTAGAGCTTAATGTGCATTATAAGTTTTTGTTTTAAGCCTTTAAAAACTTTAAATGCGTTTTTCTCACACTTTTAATTTTGAAGATGTAGGTATTTTCAAATCCTTAAGGCTTTTTCTTTGTTCAAGATAAATCTTGAAATGTTTTGTATATACTCCCAAACGTATGTTCTATAAAAGGTAGTATGAATTTATAGGTCTGATATCTTGGGTTATTTTTTAAAAAAAAAATGCTAAACTTAAGAAGTTTTTGTGTTTTTTCTAGGTTTAGCAAGAAAAATAATTATTAAAAATCAACAACAGAAGAGATTTTAAAATCCATTCTAACTTTTTTTCTCTATAATCCAAGAAACATAAATCACTTAAAATGACTAAAACGTTTTAAAAATTAAGTATTTTATAAGTGTTTGAAAAAAAAACTTCAAAAATTCCTACTCTTTTAAAATTGCAAAATGATGGCTGGTGAAACTGACTATTTACTTACAGAATCAGCTTAATAATTTAATTTAAATATAAAACATAGATTATTTTTTCTGTTACTGCCTACCAAATTTTTTTTTGAAATTGTGTACTGTGTAGCCTGAAAATTATTTTAGATCTTTTCTCTTTTTCCCGAATTATAATGTATAACAATCATGCATTACCGAAACTGTTATTTTCATTGCAATCAGTTTAATATTTTTAAAATAAAGGCACATTTTTCTTAGGCAAGAGTTTTTGACGGAGAAATCTACCCAGAGAATATAAATTATAGGAAAGTTATGTTTATATATATAAAAAAGTAGGAAAACTACGACAAATCTAGAGAATTTAGAATCACACATAAAAGAAAAATAGTCTGACTAAAGTCCCAAAAGATCTCCATGAAAAATCTGTTTTCCCCAAAGAATAAGTTTCATATTCCTTTTCGCATCAAGCCTGACTTTTCAAATTTCAAAAGTCACAACGTTAAAAATTCTTATGTGGAAATGCAAATATTAAACATTCTCTTTTTAAAACATTTTTAATTCATCAAAATATTGTCTCAATCGTTAATAAAATTATATCAAGTTTTATATGAATTTGAAAATGTCTCAATAAAAAACATTCCATTTGGAACATTTTCAAAAATTTACATTTTACTAAATCTTACAAACAACATATTTCCTTTGAGGGTTTAAAATTGTTATTTTTTAACCGAATTAAAAACTGTCCAAATGAAATAAATAATGTGTTATTTTTTTTTATTTTCTCTATTATACCAATTATAAGTATATTGTGTTAGAATAAAAAAATAAATTTTTTAAATATAAATGAGATTTATATATATAATATCGTCTCTCAGGGAAGAAGAAACATTACTGTTTCATAAACAATGAAATGTTCTTTTTGTAAGTAACGCCTTTGGATTTTATAATTTTGACAACAGTGAGTAGTTTTTGGTTTGATTCGGAATTATTTTACAGTGATTCTTTAAAAAATAATTATTATATATTTAAAAATTGCAGTCATGCTCCGTATTAACGAGTTTATTAGGATCGAGCATTTTATTCGTTAATTCTAAGTTTTTCATAATATCGGTTTTTCATAATACTTGTTGGAAATTCTATAAGCAGCTACAACAAAAAATATATAAATTGTTAGAAATGACACACTCTTTATTCAGCAGCTAGATATATTAATGACGAATTATTACTAACCAGTTAAACAGAAATTTTAAATACTGATTAAATAGAAGGTTTGAAAAATATTTTTTTGATTTCTGACTCAAAAGTTGTTTTTCGACTTAAGGCTGTTTTCGGTTAAGGCCTCATAGGACTCTTAAATTTAATTTTTTTCGATTTTTTGAAAAAAAATATATGTTAAAGCCTCAACGTTTCTGAGCATTTTGCTACCAAAATTTTGTTGATACTGTTAAAACTTCCGAAGTTATTGAGAAATAACTAGTAACACGTAAGCAAAAACTTGCATTTGCCACGCCCACTTTTGACATCTGTCAGAACACATTCCAAACATTTTAATATTTCGCCGATTAGTTTTATTAAAAGAGCCCCACCTAATATCAGATTGATTTCGGGAGTAGCATAACTACAACTCAACTTTTGACTTCGTTTAATCTAAGCGGGATTGTTTGTTTACATTTCGATTTTGGATTAGCAAACTTTTTCATTTGTTATTGAAAGCTTTTGAACATGGATGTTCCATTGAAAAAAACTTCATCCGGAAAGAGACCAAAGAAGAAAATATTTCAAGGTAACATGTATCGGAAGAAATCTCTGTCTGAAAAAGGTATTATTTCTTTTGAAAATGTTTCGCCAAACAAAAGTTTATCTGTGAAAAAAATTGCCAAGTGCACACAAGATTTCAGAAGCTTACGAAAATGTAGTTTCTGCCGAGTTTCAAGGTTATAGACTAATAGACATTAGTTTATTATTTTCCCAAATTGAAAAGTTACTTTGTTGCTCTGTGTGTTATGGCAAAATAAAAATGAGTGAAAAAATCCACTGTAGGATTATTTTCCACATTTCAGTTCACATGCAGAAAATATAGCATTGAAAAAAAACTTAATTCCTGTGAATTGATTGGTATAAAAAAATATACCTGAAATCAACAGACGGTCTGTTTTGGCCATGCGCTATATAGGCCAAGGATTGTCTTCGCTCGAGACATTTTGTTCTCTTATGTGTTTGCCAAATCCAGTGTCTCAGAAAGCTTACGACAGAATAAATGCAAAGATAGCTGATATAAGTGAAGCGCTTGCAAATGCATCGATGAAGAAAGCTGCTGCTGAGGAAAAAAATTATTGATGGCACCGTAAATTCTGTTGTAGTTAGCGGTGATGGGACCTGGAAGACCCGTGGGCATACTTCTCTTATTGGAGTCTGTGCATTGATTGGAGCTGACTGCGGGAAAGTTCTCGACATGGAAGTCATGTCCTCTTATTGCAAAGGATGTGACTCCTATAAAGGGCCAAAGTTTGGACAAAATATAGTGCTTTTTGGCTAAACATCAAATTTTCTGCAGAAAAAATCATAGCGGATCTGCTGGAGGAATGGAAGTTTGCGGAATGCAGAAAATTTTTTTCCGATCAGAACAAAAACATGGATTAAAGTATCAGCGATACATAGGTGATGGTGACTCAAAGACATTTTTGTCTATTGCTGAAAAAAAACCATATGGGGATAGTGTTCCCATTGAAAAAATAGAGTGTGTGGGCCATGTCCAAAAGCGAATGGGTAGCCGCTTGCGGAAGTTGAAAGCTTTATGGGGGGAAAAGAAGCTTTCCGATGGGAAAACAATTGGTGGGAAAGGTCGCCTAACCGATGCTATTATAAGCAAATTGACGACTTTTTATGGCAATGCTATTCGTACGAACTCCCATAATTTAAATGAGATGAGGTAATCTGTTTGGGCTGTGTGGGCTCATACATCCAGCACAGATGATGAGCCGAAACATTGGTTTTGCCCAAAAGGCAAAAATAGCTGGTGTAAGTACAATGTTTCGGTTCACAACAATACAGTGAATGAATTTTCTCACAAGAACACCTTACCAAAAGCAGTTTCTGAAGTGATTAAACCTGTTTTTAAAGATTTATCACACTTGAAATTGTTAAGAAGGTGTTTAGGGGGAAAACTCAAAATGCTAATGAGTCATTGAATTCACTGATTTGGAAGTATAGCCCGAAATTAATTGGATCAGGAATTAATGTCACAAAAATAGCTGCATTTATAGCTGCATGTGAATACAATGATGGAAGTAAGAACAGAATTGATCTGATGCGTGCTTTGAATTTAAAAATAAATAAAACAAATGTTTTGAATTGTGTAAATATTGATAAAGTGCGCAAGTCAACGGCTAAGAGACAAGTTTCTAAAACCTCCTTTGAAGCTCGTAAAGCTAAAAAACTTAAAATACTCAAACAAATTGAGCAATGCAAGCTTGCAGAGGGCAATATTTATGCTGCTGGTACTTTTTAAAGCATACTGGTATGTTTAATTTTCTTCTTTGTTATTTTTTATCTTTAACTTCATTTTTCTCAAAATGAAAAATTTTGCCTTCCGCGCAGAATTTTTCAAAAACTATTTATCATGTCAATATGAAACTTCATACACATGTTCAAAATAAGGCTTTTTATAACTTATACAAAAAAATTTTAAACAAATTTATATATAATTTTTTTTTATTTGTGTTTTAATTGAATTTTTTCATAAAATTTTAAAATTTTCTTCATAATTGTATTTTAAATTTTTTTTTTTGTTCTCTAAATGCTTTAAAAGTGTGTATAAGTTCAAAAAGGAACATTTTTATATCAAATAAAATTAATTTTGTGAATTTTGATCAATTCTGTTCTTCAGATTTCTGCGCGGTGTAAAATGCTAATTTTCATATTTTTGAAAAATTGACCAAATTTTATTTCTTAATAACTTTTTTAATTTTTTCTCAAATTTTCAGAAAATTTGAGAAATTATGTAAATATATACGATTATCATGTCGTAAAAATTTCAAAATAATGTTTTGTTTTATTGCTAAGTTACATTGGTTTGAAGAAGGATGTTTTCTTCGAGTGCATGGATATCTGTTAAGGGTCCTATGACCCCCTTAATGTTAAAGAATTGGACCCGAATTTGGAACATTTCTCAGATATAAAAGAAATGAGCTTCACTATCCTTTAGAGTGCAGCATTATTTATCATATATCCCATTTTTATTATTTGGATCACACGTCGTGACATTTCGAAGGTAAAATCATCAACGTATTCTTTGTATACACTACATCTTCAGACCGCCAAACTTCTTAACTTTAAAATGAGACTATAATTAAAGCTCATTCTTCTGGTTAGCTTCAAGTTATGTTTAAAGAATTTTTAATAATAAAGATATTCTCAACTGAAAATAGAGTGATATTTTTGAAAATACCAGAAAATTTAATTTCAACAAATGATTTATTAATAGATGGTAAAGTGGAATATCCTGTACTATAATTATACCAGCATAGATTTTTATTCGGTTATTAATGTCTATAATCATATGTTACATGAATCATGAGTATCCAGAAGATTGTTATCATTCACGATAATCTTAATGTATTTTTTATTTTTAAAAAAGGGTTTATTTAATCCTGTATAAATCTTTTATCAAAGACTTATATAAATATACTAGTTGCCAGTACCAGGCTTTGCCCGGGTTTAAAATAAAGTTTTCTGTAGAAGCTTACAAAACTGTTTATTTACATGCAATAAAAGGGTACATTTATCTTAAAGCAATGTGATAGACAACATTTTTGGCAGTTCCATTTGGAGTGTGTACAAAAAGATTTTCCTCTCTGCCCACTCTAGAGCAGGCCACATACAACTGCTAATGAGAAAAGCAAGGTGTCAACAAGTGTATACTCTCCCCCTTTTTCTCATAGGCATGAATGTAGCAAAAAATGACAATGCACTCCTATGAATGAAGTAATGAAATGGAATGTAGTAAGTAATGTTATATTTGTTGCAGTATTTGCTTGCAGTAAAGTAAATATAACAAAGAAGTATTGCAAATTACTTACCGCTTTTGTTTAGTAAAGTTTTCTCTAAAATGAACCCATGGCTCAGAACATGCACATGGAGCACTCTTGGCTGGAGGAGGCCAGAGTGAGGTTGGGATGGAAAGAAACCTGTTTAAGAACCTTCCCCATGTAAATTTGTGAATTTGTACCAAATTTCACGTTATTTGGTTGTCTGGATCTTGAGTTATAAGGAAACAGACACACAGAAAAACAAATGCGTCGTATCTATATATACATCAGACGCATTTGTTGTCTGTTTGTCGGTTTCCTTATAACTCAAAATCCAGACAAACAAATAACGTGAAATTTGGTACACGCACACAAAATTACATGAGGAAGGTTCTTAAATGGGTTTGGCGTTCATAATTCTTTCTGAATTTTTTAAAATTTAATTTTTAAGGGATTTTCCAGTGTTATGACGTCATACGATGTCCCGTTTCTCACTAAGTGGACAATTTATACTTAACATGCAGTTTTTAAAGATTATTACATATTTTTACAGTAGCTATGTTTATCGGTTGGAATATTTATTCAATTTTTCTATTCTTTAATGTTTAATTAGGATTATTTTTGGAATAAATCATTTTTTTAAGGATTATTCTTTTAACAACTAAAATTTTGTTTTGTTGTTTTGCCAACATTTAGGTATTATCGCGGGATGTTTATATGTGCGATTTTGATTACAAATTACAACTTACAATTTCAGTATTTTTCCGGAGAATTTATTTATTTATTTAGAATGCGAAGGTTATAATTTTGACAAACTAAAACTTCTTATTGATAATGGTATTTCAGTTCTTATTACTGCAATTAACATAAGTATAGTATTTCCGTTTTCGTTATCTGTTTTAGATAGTATGAAATTAATAATATTTTGCAATTGTATGTGTCTTTATTTTAACCTTTAAGTGTATACTATTGGCTTCAGTGCATAAAATTTCCTTGCAGAAAATACAACTTGGGTAATTATACTGCCCAAGCAAAAGCAGTGTTGGTAGTAATTACATATCAAACTGGAAAGGCATCAGAGAATGAGCAAAACAGACAAATGGCTTAAATACCTGTTGAGGAAGTAGGTAGTCGTAAGATAAATTATTTTTGGTACTTATGTACTATCCTAACAATCGCCAACGTTCAAAATAACTTGCGAAGTTGGAACCCCGATTTTGCATGCCATATATATGCTCAATTTTGAGTCATGTGCTTCGTTCCATATAATGTCGCCAGTAGGTTGATGCTATATGTAAGTACTCAATTTTTTTTCAAATTATGCTTCTTTTTATGTCAATTAATGTTAGTATTATACTTCATTTTTCAATTTGTTTTTATGCTTGGGATATATATTTTTTAGATAATTTTTTATTTAATACTTATGTGTGTGTGTGTGTGTATTATTGCACAATCGCCAAAGTTCAAGACTACTCGCCACTGTAGCAATCCCAACTTTGTATGTGTTGAATTAGCAATCATGCGCTTCATTTTGTATAATGTCACCAATAGGCTGTGATAATACGTAAGTACCTCTAATTCTGTACGTTACTATAACATTAGACGAGCCGCAACATACCAATTTGGCGTGATTTCAAAATTATACCAAAAATGAGTATGTTGAGGAAGCAGGTAGTCGTGAGATAAATTATTTTTGTTACTTATGTGTGTACTATCCTAACAATCTCTAACGTTCAAAATAACTTGACAAGTTGGCAACCCCGATTTCGTATGTCATATGTATGCTGAATTGTGAGTCATGCTCTTCGTTTCATATAATGTCGCCAATAGGTTGCGGTTACAAACAGACAGCAAATGCGTCTTATATATATATAGATAAGACGCATTTGTTTTTCTGTCTGTTTCCTTATAACTAAGGATCCAGACAAACAAATAACGTGAAATTTGGTACACATTCACAAAATTACATGGGGAAGGTTCTTAAACAGGTTTCTTTCCATCCCAACCTCACTCTGGCCTTCTCCAGCCAAAAAGAGTGCTCCATGTGCATGTTCTGAGCCATGGGTTTATTTTAGAGAAAACTTTACTAAACAAAAGCGGTAAGTAAGTTGCAATACTTCTATGTTATATTTACTTTACTGCAAGCAAATACTGCAACAAATATCACATTACTTACTACATTCCATTTCATTCTTTCATTCATAGGAGTGCATTGTCATTTTTTGCTACATTCATGCTTATGAGAAAAAGGGGGAGAGTATACACTTGTTGACACCATGCTTTTCTCATTAGCAGTTGTATGTGGCCTGCTCTAGAGTGGGCAGAGAGGAAAATCTTTCTGTACACACTTCAAATGGAACTGCTAAAAATGTTGTCTATCACATTGCTTTAAAATAAATGTACCCTTTTACTGCATGTAAATAAACAGTTTTGTAAGCTTCTACAGAAAACCTTATTTTAAACCCGGACAACGCCGGGTACTTGCAGCTAGTATGTATATATAGATATAGATTTGTTTGAATTCTTGTGTATTTTTACTTTTGTAAGCTTCATGGCATATTTTATGGTGTACCAGTCTTTTAAAGCTGACTGAGCCACAACAACATTTTACTAGGTATAGCTAGTTATAACATAAAACTAAATCTTAAAAAGAAATCAAAAATAAAAGAAGGCTCAATATTTTGATTAAATCAGTATAAACATTTTCGTACAAACACAATATATGTACGGTAAAATATTTATTTTGCTATTTGTCTTTTAGACAAACATCAAACAAAATTTTAAAAATTGTTTAAAACAGATAAAAAATATATTTAAGGAAAGTACCACTGATTAATTTTGTCAAAGACATCGCAATGTGTAAAAAAATAAAATATAAAAACACAAAAATTATATATTGAATTAATTAAGGATTAGTGGAGGGAAAGATAAAACAGGATACGATAATACTCATAATATTAATTTCATATTGGTAGGCTACTCATTTTTGGCATGATTTTGAAATCACGCTCAATTGGTGTTGTGTCCAGTCTAATGTTATAGTAATGTACAGAATTAAAGGTACTTATGTATTATTGCACACTTTTCGTGATATTATACAAAATGAAGCACATGATTGCCAATTCAACGCATACAAAGTTAGGATTGCCAAAGTGGCGAGTTGTCTTGAAAGTTGGTGATTGTGCAATAATACACACACACATGTGAGTACTAAATAAAAAAAATTATCCAAAGTATATATATCCCGAGCATAAAAATAAATTGAAAAATGAAGTACAATACTAACATTAATTGACATAGAAAGAACTGAGCTAACTCTATCAATGCAAAAGAATAATTTGAAAAATTAAGGTACTTACATATAACCGCAACCTATTGGCGACATTATATGAAACGAAGCACATGACTCACAATTCAGCATATATATGACATGCAAAATCGGGGTTCCAACTTCGCAAGTTATTTTGTACGTTGGAGATTGTTAGGATAGTACATAAGTAACAATAATAATTTGCCTTACGACTACCTGCTTCCTCAACAGGTATTTAAGCTATTTGTCTGTTTTGCTCATTCTCTGATGCCTATTCCAGTTTGATATGTAATTACTACCAACACTGCTTTTGCTTGGGGAGTATAATTACCCAAGTTTGATTTTCTGCAAGGAAATTTTATGCACTGAAACCAATAGTATACACTTAAAGGTTAAAATAAAGACACATAAAATTGAAAAATATTATTAATTTCAAACTATCTAAAATAGATAACGAAAACGGAAATACTATACTTAATTAATTGCAGTAATAAGAACTGAAATACCAATATCAATGAGAAGTTTTAGTTTGTCAAAATTATAACCTTCGCATTCTAAATAAATAAATAAATTCTCCAGAAAAATACTGAAATTGTAAGTTGTAATTTGTAATCAAAATCGCACACATAAACATCTCGCGATAATACCTAAATGTTGGCAAAACAACAAAACAAAATTTTAGTTATTAAAATAATAATCCTTAAAAAATGATTTATTCGAAAAATAATCCTAATTAAATATCAAAGAATAGAAAAATTGAATAAATATTCCAACCGATAAACATAGCTACTGTAAAAATATGTAATAATCTTGGAAAAACTGCATGTAAAGTATAAATTGTCCACTTAGTGAGAAACGTGACATCATGTGACGTCATAACACTGGAAAATCACTTAAAAATTAAATTTTAAAAAATTCGGAAAGATTTATGAACACCAAACCTATTTAAGGACCTTCCTCGTGTAATTTTGTGTGCGTGTACCAAATTTCACGTTATGTGTTGGTCTAGATCTTGAGTTATAAGGGAACCGACAAACAGACAAAAAATGCGTCTTATATATATATATATATATATGTATATCTATCTATATATATATAGATAGATATACATAGGAGAAAGGTTAGACGTCAAATTTGAGTTTATCCTTGACTTAAGTATTTGTTGGCTTAAAAATTATTGGCCTTATCTTTCGATTATTGTTTCAAGAAAATCTTCTTTTTTTTTACTCTAAGTTGTAAGGGTGTTTTTTTTCATAAATTCTTTTCAAAACTATGAAATTTGAAGCTTAAAAAATTCATTGTAGGTTAAGAATTGATTATAAAGGTAACATGACAAACTCAGATAACTTAAACCAATATCATATGTTATCAAACAACTATTTAAAACTGTTGCCTATATCGTGTACATAATAAACAGCACTTAACGTTAAATAAACAGAGTCAGATTAAAGAAACAATATCAGAGATGTGAAGTAGCAGTCAGAATCAAAAACCATCGCCCCTTCATATTTCCTCTTAAATGCCACATTTTTTGCCGCATAACTTACATGTTTTAATCATTAATGAATTCAGCAACTTCCTCAACCATTGATTGCTTCCTTGTAAATCTACTTGCTTCTTCATCGGTAGATTTGTTTATTTCATTCATTTTCTGTAAAAAGCAATATTTAAATAACTATGCATTCTTATATATGAGTATATCAGATTTAAATGTTAGTCAAATTATTTAAAAATGCTTACAGATAAATTACTTATAATCAATGTAGAAATGTAGATTACTTATGTGTTTATGTAATAAATATGTCTATATGATACTTACGTAGTATCGCAACAATGCCAACTTTCAAAATAACTCGCCAAGTTGGCAACCTCAATTTTACATGTGTCATACGCACCTCAATGACAACCATGTGCTTTGTTTCATATAATGTCCCCAATAAGGTTGCGATAATATGTAAGTACTAAATAATCTTTTTTTTTTCAATTATTTTCACTTGCATCATAGTCCAGTTCCGGCGACACTCTAATCAACATAGTAATATCAACGTTATTGACAGCATATATCCTTCCCGTGTTATCCACTTCATCCGAAAATGGGGTCTTTTAAATAAGGCCTGGCTTTCATAACCTTTTGCCACTTGATGTAACTGAACTGCAAGGAAGGATAAAAAGTGATGTCAATAATGTTGACAGTACCTTGTTGAGTGAGTAGGGCAGGAGATGGACTATCGCAATGATGTATGCCGTCTGATCAAGTTTTCACACATAGAACATCAGCAAAGTACGTAAGTACGTAAAACAAATTGTTACTGTGTTCTTTCGAGTGTTCTTTTTGCTGTATTAGTCTTAGGGTGTTCACTACAGCACTTCGAAGCTATGTAAGGAATTATGAATATAACCCTGTATATATAATATTCAATAAATTAGTAGACTTTCCAATCTCGCTTTGGATTTGAAAACACAATTGCTAACTATTTAAAATGGCATTTTAGTTCAATTTCTGATTTTAAAGCAAGTTATTTGAGAGTTATTTTTTGTGTATATTCTCCAAGAACACTGAACAGACAATTTTGCAACACATCATGAAGAAAAACAATTATGATTGTACTTAAGGTATCCGACTACGTTTGGAACCGTAATTTTAAAAATGCGCATAAATGGATAATTTTCGTGATATTTAATGTCATAGATTAGAATACATGCATAAAATTGTTTTAAGGACATTTTGACAAAAAAAATTATTTAAATATAATATTTTGACTAAAAATTAACTTAGAATAATCTTTTTCCAAATGTTCTCCTTTTATGAAAAATGGTTCTATTATAATAATATTTTGTCTGTATAAAGCTCAAGCCTCTCTACAGAGGCTCATCTAGAATTTACTGAAAAATTCACATTATATTCAGAGTTACCACCAATTGAAATAATTAAAGGCGTTTTTTTCTTAAAATTGTTCCCCTCTGTTGTCGTAAAATATGAATAAACCCACTTCTAAGTTATATATTTCAAACATTCTAGTTGAGCCTCTGTACAGAGGTCTGAGCTATATACAGGCAAAATATTATTCTAATAGAACCATTGTTCCACAAAAGGAAAACATTTGGAAAAAAAAGATTATTCTAAGTTAATTTTTTGCCAACATATTGTATTTAAGTAAATTTCTTTTTGTCAAAATGTTCTTGAAAGAGTTTTATGCATGTATTCTAATCTAAGTGACACTAAATATCATGAAAATTATCCATTTATGCGCTTTTGAAAATTACGGTTCCGAAAGTAGTCAGATACCTTAAAAAGAATTATAAACTTGTAATAGGGATACTTAATCTGTTTTTAAATCCAAATTAAAAGAATTTTACTTTTCTACATTCTTTCAAAAAATTAATGTTTAATTTTTTGAAGTCATATAATAACAAATCTCGATGTACCATGCATCATTGTAGTATAAAAAAACCATATTGTATTCATCGTGGAATTACACAAATTATGTTTTTCTTTTTCAATGTTTTCTACAGCATTAACATGTAAGCACACAAAACAAAGTTGAAAGAAATAAGCTTATGTTTGCTGTTATGACAACCAAAAAGGCTTTTGATGTCTAAGAAGTTATGATGCAATCTTAGAGGGTATTTCAAACATAAAAGTTAGATAACTGATTAGATCAGTACTTCTCAGTTTTAATATCTGCCGACCGAATATTCAAATACAAATTTCAGCACTCTCCTTTTCCCAACAATAACAATATATGGAGCTCAACAATACACTAATTAAACAGTAAAGCTGCAATACGACTTTAACCTCTTAAGTGGCAGTGGCGTATATAAACGTCTCACATACCCAATGCGTTACTTGCCCCGAACGTATATACGTCTTTCCGAACTTTTTTCCGAAAGGTTTAGTACGAACTTTTTTTGCACAGCTATCTGTAAAATTATTCCGAAGGCTTTGAAATGCAGTAAAGAGATATTGACAGTATTTGCGAAGGATTTGCTTATTTATTCTTTTTCTCCCCCCATACATTAAAAACGCGTGCCTACGTGGAAAACGGTGCCATTGGGGAGCGAATCACGTGACTTTTTAACTGTAGTTAAAGGAATATATATAAACCGTACACATTATCAAGATAAGTGTTAACTTTTGTATATAATTTTATATATTAGAAGCCCATAGGATCACTGGTAATTATTAAACTGGTTCTTATAGTATTGTTAAATTAATTGTAAAATAGATTGCGCAGTACTGATACATTAATGAGTTTATTATATGAGTGTAAATGTGTGTTTTATTTTTTATTATCTCAGAATGTGTTTTGTTTTTGTTTACTTTCTGTAAATTAATATATTTTTCTTTTTAAAAATAATATGTTGCTTACGACTTTTCAATATGCTCGCGTACCCCCTGGTAGAGTTATCACGTCTTTCTAGGAGGGCGTGCCCCACAGTTTGAGAGACACTGGAATAATTTATATAAAATCAACGTTGTTTTACAAATTAATGTGAATTTATAATCATTTTAATTTTTTAAAAAAATAAATGTTTTAAATTTCAACTTTTATAATAATTAATCCATACTGCTGATTTCACAAATTGCTTGGTTTAAAATTAATTACTATAGTTAGAATTCCATTTTATCAAATGGAATTAACGAAGAAATTTCAACTTTTATAATAATTAATCCATACTGCTGATTTCACAAATTGCTTGGTTTAAAATTAATTACTATAGTTAGAATTCCATTTTATCAAATGGAATTAACGAAGAAATTTCCTTCAATGAAATTCAAACCACCTTTAAATTCTAACAAAAGAATATTGAATCTATTTCTAATGATAAATGAAATATATTTTACGCATTTGAACTTATTTATTTTAATAAACTTGAGGCTAATGCAAACATAACAATGACGTGAATGAAAAGAAAAGATAATTACTTCGTTACATTTATGAAATGATCGTGGAACCGAAATACAATCCATGTTAAATAGAAACTCATTTATCTTAAGGGAAATATTGCCCAATTATCTAATAAGCAATTATTCTTAATAACAATCTGAACAAACAAGACGAAAATAAGCTCATTTTAATTTAAAACATCTTTCATAATCTTTATTTTGGAATTAAATCTATAATGGCTAACAGGAATTTTTTTAAGAACCCTGAGATTTAGATTCTTGATTTTTTAAGATCCTGAGATTAAAAATTAAGTAGAAAATATTTTAGAAGAATAAAAAAATAATTTAAATTGTGCGTAATACTTATAGAAATACGGTTGATAGTAAAAAAAATGGGCTAAATGTTTGATTTTATATATATATTTGCTTACAAGATTTCTCTTAAGCCTCTTCAGGAAAAATTCGCAAAGTACGTTATTTTACATTTTTGTATACAATTGTTGCATTATTACAAAAAGTTGTTCTTAGATATTTCAAGGCATGCTGTTGAAAAATTTGAAGGAAATATGAAAGCCAGATTGAGAAATGTTGTATTCAAAGCGCACTCTGAAAGCTTGTACCGAAATTGTATAACATTTGCTTTCTGAGAGTCAAAAATGCATGCACAAGGGAATTGAAAATTCGGCTTTTAAAAAGGTACATTCAGGTTCTTTAAAATATAAAAAATTGGCCTACAAATGTTACGAGGCAAATATTATCCAAAGCAGTATATCCGATTTTTAAGAAAACAAATAATCCAATAACATCAAACGAGAAAAAACGTTTTGTTTAAAAATTATTATTATTATTTCATTTTAAAAAAAGAAGTCGGTTCTTCATGACTATGTAATAATAATTATAATAATAATCCTCCGTTTCAATTTCCTTTCGAAAGAATTTCTTTAATTCATGATAGTCTTGACCCCCCCCAAGACATCATGTGACTCATAATTCTGTTTTTTTACTAATATATCGAGAAATACAATTTAACCCTAGAATGCTACTCATTCGTCATGCAGACTACGGCTGTAACCAATAACATTGTAACCTCCCCTCCCCCAAAACCGGAAATGTAACGTGCGTCTCAGTACCTTCATATGACTTTGGCTACTACACATACGGATATTTCTTTTTCTCAAAATATTTTCGCATAAAATATTTTTAGAACAATGTTAGTCTGAGAGACGAATGGGTAACAGTAACGTTTCGAACTGAGAATCTGTCTTAGGTTTTATTTTTGCGTTTTCGACATGGATGTCAAAATGCTTTCGCGAAGAAAATTTGTGGGGTAAACCTGAGGCTATCCAAGAATTAAGAGTCAAGTGATGATAAAAATTTTATTTCTGAGGATATATCGAAAAAAGAAGATTTTATTGAAGTCCAATATATCGAATTTACAGATAGCATAATAAATATCAGTTTAATGAATGCATGTGGTACATATTGTCAGTCTAATTATCAGACTGCGTCACTCCATCTGGGATGCTAATTTGATACAGTAGGGTTAGGCGCCAAGTTATTGTTTATGTTCTCCAAGAAAGGCGATAATATTACAATATGGTACATTTTGATATTTTTATCGTGCGATAATGTGGTTGCCATGGGGATAACATATATTAGCGTTAATTTTTTTCCCCCGCGGGATTTCTGCTCAGCAAAAGTAACACATTACTTCAAATTTTGTGTGATGAACGCTTAAAATAGTGTAAATAATTTATATCTGGAAGTGTAATACATTAACATTACTTTCTGTTGTATTTATTTTATGTTAAAATCTTGTCACCATCTCTTCCGTCGAAATCTAGTTTTATTATGAAATAAAAAAAAGTAGTGATTACACTGATCGAAGAATAAATTAAAAGCGGAGCGCGAACTGAGGCATGACGTTGACCAGGGGTGCCCAACCCAAATCGGTTGGTGGGCCACGTAAAAATTTACTAAACTGAGGTGGGCCGCACATATCAAAGTAAAAAAAAATTATTCAAAATATTTTACTATCGTACAGCATTCAAAATATGATATGATCAACATTCAATTATTGATATGATCAAAAACACCAAGCTTACCTTTTACTGGATCACAATCACAACGAAGTTGAAAGTCGACCGATTGCACTTGTTGGTGGAAGAACATCTCTTAACCTACAAGGTTCTTATCTACAGCAGATTTATGCTGCCATCGGAGGTTACGTAATATAACAACTATGTGTGTAACATCACATTTTATACTTGTGTTACAGTATGTTTGCATAAAATTGATTTAGATTTTCAAAATTTTTATTTCAAATGCAAAAAAGCAATTAAGTAAAGAAGAACAACTTTGTAGTTATTACATTGTTTATCAAAAAAAGTTTTTTTTTCTGCCCGATAGCCAAATGTTTAGTTTCTTATTGTATGATATTAATTATTGCACTGTGATTAAATATATATCATAAAATGAAAAAGTTACATAATTTCAGAAGGTTAAAATATTAAACATTTTTATTCTGCTGCCGTAATTATCTTACATTTCTACTAGCTGGTCTGACAGTCCTGAAGCAACTCATTAAATCCATCATCAGATTCTTTCATTGCCAAATAAAACAAGAAAAAGACTACTAATATGAAATTAAAAATATATACAAAAATTATTTCTCTGACAAATAGAACTAAATACACTATTCACTCTCAACGAAGTTCTCGTTGAAAGAGGAATAACACACCCAAGCTCATCTGCTTTCCTTCATCCATCAACACCTGTTATTACAATTGCTTGGAAGTCAAATGAAGAAAAAAAAATTATTTCGGTAAAAACTGCACGGGGAGATGTGGGGGTGGGTCAAAACACGATATTTTCGATTCAACCGTCTGTAGTCCAAATGTCTAAAATAATATAGACAGAAACTTCAATTGGGCCGCATGCGACCCATGGGCCCCGGGTTGGGCATGTCTGGCGTAGATAAAACAAAATGATTAAGGAATCACGCCAAAATGCCCTTGGCGCGTTGCAATGCTATATCAAATCAGTAAAACCGGTGGAGTTACGCAGTCTGATAATTAGGCCGAAGATATGTACATAAAATGGCTCGCAAATCCGAAAAAGCATTAATTGGAAGAAAGTGCGCGATAAAGCTAAGTGAAGATCTCCTTACACCATATTGAAAAAAAAACGTATAAATATATCTATTTTGACCCGAACAACAAAGACAATTATCTGTGAACTTTTGAAATTGGAGCAGAAATTGAACCACCTGAACCACTGGAAATTGAAAACAGGAAAATTTGTGCTCTTTACCCAAGTAAGCTGCGTAGAAAGAAACGCAAAATTTATTTAATCTGTTTTAGAGCTATGTGCGGAAGGCATCACGCTAAAATGTGTAAAGATAGCTTCGAAAATAAATAAATTTTACTTTCTTGCTTTTGTCAAGATTGGAGGCCTTGCAATCATCTGCAATAGTATAATTTTTCTGTTATTAACTTTTAAATTGAAGTTTAACCTTGCTAAAACTCATTTCGTCTGAGAGACGAATGGATACCATTCCCGTAATTTTTTCAAAGAGTTGCATTCTATGGTTAACTATATTTTACCGCCCCAAAAAGTACCGAGTCAACACATTTTGAGGCAAGATGAAGAAATATTGCTTCCACCCACGAATCTGATCAATGGGCATAATCAGATCCAAAAGTCATATGATTAAGCTTCCTGTAGGAGGTGTATAAAAACAGAGATCTTTAAAATGTGCGTAATAAGAACGTAACTATGGCATGGAGGCGGACAGTATGTATGTTACTGTTAAAGCGTGAAATCCATTATTTCCTACAATAACTAACTAAGTATTTCCTAAATAAGATAACGAGACAAATCAGTTAAAGGACATAAAATTATTGAATTCTATGATTTAAATAGGTATTCTATAGAATAACGATTACTTGATCGTTAAAGTATGAAATACGGCACTCGAAAGTTCTTTGAGCCCCAATTCAAAGTGTTATCACAACAATGCTTGCTCTAATAAATAATGAAAAGTAAAAAAAAAAAAAATAAATAAATAAAGGCATCTCATAAGGTTTTAATTAATATTCTCTTACATTTTTGTTTTAAAAAAGTTTTACATAATGTTTCTATCCGTAATAATCTCTATGTGATATCTCGAGGTTAAGCGTTCCACACTATGAAGACCACTCGTGTACGTTATCGTATGGACCTAAGTAATATTAATACCCACATATCGTGCATAAATATGTTTATTTAAGTGTTAATGCATTCAATGGATGACATTTAATCCAAAATGGTATACAAATGGAATCGTGACTATGTTTAAAATTACTCCTTAAATAAATTACTTAAACAAATAACCTGCAATAGTGAAGTTGAAATAACTAGGAAAATATACGGAAATACTTATTCCGGTGTAAAATTTAACCATATTAGTTTGTTAATTAACCTGTCCGTAGCACAGTGACCTGAAATACTATATATGTTGGTACATCTTTATATTTGAATGTATATGCATTCCTGTAATAATTACATTAATATAACTTTAGTCTTGATAATATTAATGGATTCTGAATTAACGTCAACGCTATATTTGTAAAATTTTCCTCGTATGGGCCTTAGTTTTATGACTAGAGAACTGAAATATTTCAGATGAATACATTTTAAAGATCAAATTTTAACGCAAAAAAACTTAATTAACTGTTTTATATGTACAGAAATATATTATATAATTTAAATCAAAATTAGAATAAAAAAACAGATTATTTAACTGATATATTAAGATTTGCTTGTTGACCAAATTAAAAAAAAACACCAATTTCGAGAACTAAACACTTTCATAGTACTAATGCTTACAAAAACCTACATATATTTTTTTTTATTTCCAAGATTATTTTTCAGGCTCCTCAATTTGTTATTTTACTTTAATTTTCTTAAAAGATCTTTAACGTTTCAGACTAGCTCGAATACTTACGTTTAATTATATAGCAATAAAAATATAGCGTTAATACAACGTTTATTAATACAGCTTAAAAGCAAAGAAAATGAATAAAGTATATATTTTTTTCAAATTATTAAAGAATTGAAAAATTTTGAGTTTTAACTTTAAGCCATTTTAAGGGTATGTAAAATGCCCGAGGAACGTTAAAAAATCTCGTTATAAACATATTAATTTATTTTCGATAAGATAATTTAGAACATCTGCATCAAACTTCTTGTGCTATCTTAATACAGAAGCTCTCTGTAAATTGAGCATATAATAAATTTATAAAAAGTTAACTGCTTTACTCTTTGTAGATACAGAAATTTTTATAAATATTTTTAGAGACAAAACATTATAATATAAGTAAGGGATTTAGTTGAATACTTTTTTTTGTCTAAAAACTTAACATAAAATACAAATAAGATTACTAACAGGGATACTATTATATGTGATAAATATTTACAATTTTGTTCTTTTTCTTTGCTGAAATGGAACAAAGTGTTTAACTTGAAATAAAGACAATAAACAAAATAATAGATACACATGCAAAAGAATAATTACAAAAGATTTTACGCAAATGGTTTAAGTGAATATGCCCTGGTATGCAAAAATTAAAGTATAACCCAGTACTTCTGAAACTTTAAATATTTAAGACCCAATATTTAACCATAGTTTTCATCGCCCTCTCCCTTTTATACAAATAACAATGCACTGAATTGAATAATTTTTACTCTGAGCCTGCAATACTACACAAAGACTTTTTCTGAAATGTGTTTATAACGGCCTATATAAACGTATCGCTAAGCCAGAGCATTAATTGCCCCGGACGTTTATAAACGTCTTTTAGAAGTATGATCTTTTCTGTGCACTGTTATCCATAAAATTATTCCAAAGGCTTTGCAACGCAATAAAAGGGCATTGACAGTACTTGCAAAAATTTATCCCTGTTTTGGAGAATTTCCTTATTTATTTCCTTTTCTTGTATATAATTTTACTAGCCGTTACCCACCCGCTTCACGGGGTATTTAAATATGCTGTATAAATGTATACTGTTTACATATATATGAATTATTGATATCTAGCATTAAGAATTCGATTGCGTTGAAAAATAAATTTATAGATGTAACTCTCACCTCTTGATATAAAAACGACATAAATTAAGATATCTAATTTCTATTCATATCTAAAATAGAAGTAGAAAGATTTTTTGCGCTCACTTAACCTAATAATCAAGTGGATTTCCACAAAAGCAACTTTCAGTGGATCTCTACTCCATAAAATAAACATGTAGGCTAAATTTCAAGTCTAAATCTAACAGAGCAAAAACGGAATTTTTATCATCAATACCTCGTTGAAAGCATTCTTAGCAGATTTCAATTCAACAAAAGAAGCATACAAACCAAATATTATTATTATAGTCTTACCAGTTCGAAAACGGGAATTTTGTCTATCAATACGCCCCAATAACTCTCCCCGCTTCTTCCTGGAGTTGATTTACGTAAGATCCATTCTTAGTGGAACTCTATACAACTAAAGAAACGTGCTCAACAAATTTTAAGCAAATGGGTTAAATTCAACAACAGGAATTTTTCTATAACACGCCTTAATCCTTCGCAACCCCACTCCTTTGGGGGTCCGTTTTCGCAAAACTCTTTGTAAAAGGAACTCTATTCTATGAACGGAACATACATACTAATTTTCAAGGAGGTGGGTCTATTAGTTGAAACCGAAAATATTTATCTATTACGCCCCTTAATCCCCCTCAGTGACCCTTGGAGATCAATTTCCACCAAAACTATTTTGCACCGGATCTCTACACCATGAAAGGAATCCGCTTATACCAAATTTCAAGACTGTACGTCTAATAGTTTAAAAATGGAACTAATTATCTATAACGCCCCTTAAGCCCCCTCAATGCTACTTAGGAAGCGATATTCACAAAACCCGTCTTATAGCGGATATCTACTCAAAGAATGGAATCTGCTTACTCAATTTCAAGATTTTACGTTTAATAGTTTAAAAAAGGAATTAATTGCCTATAACGCTCCTTAATTCCCTACAACGCCACTTGGGAGTCGATTTTGACAAAACCCATTTTGTAGCGGATCTCTACTCTATGAAAGGGATCAATTTTCCCCAAAACTATTTTGTAGCGGATCTCTACACCATGAAGGGAATTCGCTTACCAAATTTTAAAACTGTACGTCTAATAGTTTAAAAATGGAAATAATTATCTATAACGCCCCTTAAGCCCCGCAACGCCACTTAGGAAACCATTTTCACAAAATCCATCTTATAGCAGATCTTTACTTAATGAATGGAATCAGCTTTCTCAATTTCAAGATTTTATGTCTAATAGTTTAAAAAGGAGTGAATTGCCTAAAACGCCCCTTAATTCTCTACAACGCCACTTGGGAGTCGAATTTGGCAAAATCCCATTTGGCAGCGGTTCTGTGCTCTATGAAAGGAATCCGCTTACCAAATTTCAAGACTGTACGTCTAATAGTTTAAAAATGGAAATAATTATCTATAACGCCCCTTAAGCCCCCGCAACGCCACTTAGGAAACGTTTTTAACAAAACCCATCTTATGACAGATCTCTACTCAGTGAATGGAATCTGCTTATACTCAATTTCAAGATTTCACGTGTAAAATTTTAAAAAAAGGATTTAAGTGCCTATAACGCCCCTTAGATCTCTACAACGCCACTTGGGGTCGATTTTCACAAAACCCATTTTGCAGCGGATCTGTACTCTTAGAAAGGAATCCGCTTACCAAATTTCAAGACTGTACGTCAAATAGTTTAAAAATGGAAATAATTATGTATAACGCCCTTTAATCCCCCGCCACGCCACTCAGGAAACGATTTTCACAAAACCCATCTTATAGCGGATCTTTACTCAATGAATGGAATCACCTCACTAAATTTCGAGATTTTACGTTAAATAGTTTAAAAAAGGAGTTAATTGCCTATAACGGCACTTAATTCTCTACAACGCCACTTGAGAGTCGATTTTCAGAAACCCATTCTGTAGGGGATCTGTGCTCTATGAAAGGAATCCGCTTACCAAATTTCAAGATTGTGCGTCTAATAGTTTAAAAATGGAAATAATTATGTATAACGCCCCTTAAGCGCCCCCAACGCCCCTTGGAAGTCGATTTTTGTAAAAATCATTATTTAGAGAATCTCTACTTAATGAAAGAAATATGTGTACCAAGTTTCACGACTGTACATCTAATAGTTTAGTAATGGAAATAATTATCTATAACGCCCCTTAAGCCCCCGTAACGCCCCTTAGGTTTCGAACTTTGGAAAATCCGTTCTTAGCTGACGTCTACTTCATGAAGGGAACCTACCTACTAAATTTCAATTATGTAGGTTTAATAGTTCCGGAGATATCGTGATTAGTCATTGAGTGAGTGAGTGAGTGATTGAGTCGCTTTTCTCCTTTATATACATAGATATATATATATTTATATGACAAGCCCAAGAGGGCACTGGTTATTATTAAACTTGTTCTTAACTTACTATTATTAAATTGATTATAAAATACACTGTGCAGTACTGGTACAGTTATAAATGTATTATATCACTACAAATGTTAAATTTATGTTTTATTATGCCAGAATGTATTTTGTTTGCTTACACTCAGTAAATAAATAATTTTTTAAAAAAGTAATCTTTGGTTTTCAATTTTTCAATATACTTGCGCTACCCTCCTAGAGTTATCACAACCCTTAGGGGGACGCCCCACATTTTGAGAAATGTTGTCTTAGTTAGAATGAGTATATATAAACACAGGTATAACCATATTTGCACAGAACTTCAAAATATATTAATCAATTCAAATAAAATTTAGTATGAAAATACTTAAAACTGTTACTAACAGAAAAAAATGACTCTCGCTCATGATCATGATTCATGCTAACTGAAACGTGATATAAATAAGAAGCTATAAGATACAACACTGTTAAGAACTTAATATGAGTTTTGAGTGCCCCTCACAACAATGTTACTCTCACAACGAACTTTCATGATGATCTTGATGTTTTCAGAAAATAAACCCATCTCGACCAAGGCACTTCTTAGCTCCAGGAGTGTTCTAGAAGTGGACTAGAGAGCTGCTAGTGTGCTCTGTGGAGAACAGCACAAGTATGCCCTGTGGAAAACAGGTCTTGAGATCTGACTGGTCTCTCCATTCTCTGACTATTGTATTAAGTAAACCTTTGTATTGAGGTAATCGTACCCGAGCCTTAATACAGTGTAGACGAGTGTTTTCAACTGTGAAAATGAACTGAAAGCCAACTTACTCCCTGAAATCCTCACAGAAATCTCTAACAAACAGCCTTCATAAAAATGTGTATCCATCAACATCATACTGATCCGAACTACAACACCACTACCTCTAAGACGGTTCACTCAACCAGGATGGATAATTACGTTAACCAAATGAACAAGGCCACGGATTCCCAAGGTCTGTACGGAATCATTTTTCGCTTTTTCCTCACCATAAGAGGAGTTTATTTTTATAGGTATCCAGTTGAAATTACTCATTCTAGACCAGGGGTACTCAACCCTTTTTCCAGGTGGGCCAAATAAACATGACATGTATTTCACGCGGGGTGCATACATATGACAAATATTTCATAAGGACCGCCACATGAGTATAATGGAGGGAAACACTATACGACCAAAGCAGCATTGGACAAAACAAAATTAATCGAAATATCAAAACTCTCCATTTTGCATTTTTTTTTTAAATTTTAATACTTTTCTAACCCTTCTATCAAACACACACACAAAATATTTACTTTTATGCTTTATTCACTGAGTTATAGGGGGGTTTCGATTTCTTTTCATCAATAACCAAACCTATTGTTTCCATCCTACTATTTTTTTATCTGTTCCATGTGACAGACAATCCAACATTTGCCTGCCCTGACTAACCAGTAAATACTTAAAAAGTCTCACTTTTTTGGAGGAAATAGGAGGTATACTATTTTCAATGAATACCAAATAGAGCATGCTTCACCTCATCACATCATGGACTGCCTTGAACTGGACCGAAAATATATTTATGATAGTCCACCTCTAGTATCGGACTTCATTAAAGGAAAACGTTTCACTGGCCTTGTCTGACTTTGTCTGACCAGACGGGAGATTAGTAACAACGTATTCTACTACATAAAAAAAAAGAAATTGATAGATTTGAGTGCTTCATTGTGTGACGGATCTGTACGGAACTTTATCTCTAATACTCTTGGGTGTCTTTGGGGATTGTAAATTCGCGTATATTTCCAACCAGCTTTAAAAGAAGAAACCGGGATATGCAAATTAATCAAAGTATTTAAGGAGAGTGTTGCAAGTTAGCAGGAGGGGTTATACGCCAAGAGAAAGGTTGGCGGAGTTCTAAGAAGATTCAAGTTGATTGTGTGATTAGCGTCTCGCTGATTTTTAGGCAGCGATCTACAATTGGAAAGTTTGCCCCACCTGGAAAGTAAGGAAGTAAAAGGCAGGTGATATTTAAATTTAGATTATCGGATCATAAGAGTAAATATATAATAAAGTCAGTGGGAAGTTAATGAATGCTAGTAATTCAAATTGCGTGTATCTCTCGGTCCTCTTATTCCGGTAGTCCCGTTCGATATTGAGTTTAATATTTGATAAGTATCATATTTCGTGATTTAATTTAATAATAAGGGACAATCACATTGACGTAGACATCTTGATAAATCTTCGTAATTAGATAGTTGATAATTGATTCAAGTGAAGAAATATAATTTGTTATTGTAAAAATGTCGCCTGTTCGTTATTTGCCTCAATCCAATCTTGGTGTCCAGAGTGGAATCCAGGGGGCCTCCCACAATTGATACAATTTCCAGCTAACTTTTAGTATACTTTTCTTAAATACACTGCTGGCCACCATAAATGCAACACCCTGAAGAAAGCACGCAGATAACATGAAATTTACAACATGCATTAGTGGAGGTAAGATATGTGTGTGTGAATGCAAATGATTAGAATTTCACGACAGACACACATCACGCGCGCCTGTGGCGCCACCTCAAAGCGCTATTTAAAGCTTGGAGATTTCGACGATTTCAAGTTCGGAAATTGTGTGTCTCGTATAAAACGGAGATCAGCTTTTGATCAAGTACCCGAGTTCGACTGAGGAAGGATAGTGGCCTACCGAGATTGTGGATTACCTTTTAAGGAAATCGGTAGTCTTGTTGGATGAAACCAAACTGTAATGCGGATTTGTGACCATTGGATGCAGGAGGGTATGACAGAATGACGTGGTCGATCGCATCCACCTCAGTGCACTACTTCACGTGAGGACAGACTAATTGTGCGCGTGGCAGTGACGAATCGCTCAGTCACATCACGAACCGTAGCACAGCACATTGAGTCTGTAACGCATCATTCAGTGTCTGCGGTTACCATTCGACGCCGTTTACAGCAGAGTGGTCTGTACGCAAGACGTCCATTGATTGGTCTACCCTTGACGCAGAACCACAGACGTCTACGCCGCCAATGGTGCGATGAAAGAAGGATGTGGGTGGTATAATGAAACGAAGCTGTTTTTACTGACGAGTCACGCATCTATCTGTAACACCACGATGGTCGGATTCGAGTCTGGAGACACCGTGGAGAAAGGATACTGAACAGCTGCATTATGCACTACCATACTGGTTCTGTACCGGGTATTATGGTATAAGGCAGTATTGGATATCACTCTCATACTATTCTAGTACGCATTGCCGGTACTTTAAAAAGCCAGAGTTACATCTCCTAGGTGTTGGAGCCAGTTGTCCTTCTCTACCTTCAGGGCTTGGCCACAGCTATATTTCAACAGGATAATGCGCGACCATACATGACACGCACGTGAAGCAATTCAATCACCAAATTGAATTGCTTCCCTGGCCGTCTTGTTCTCCGGATGTTTCGTCGATCGAAAACATGTCGTCCATGGTTACTCAACGATTGACCCATATTACACCCTCAGCTGCCACACAAGATCGAATTTGGCAACGCGTGGAAGCTACTTGGCCTGCTGAACCCCAAGAAGACATCCTAAGTCTCTTTGAATCAATGCCGAGGCGTGTGACAGTGGTAATTTCTAACAATGGCGGCTACTCTGGCTACTGATTCTGGCAGGAGCCACACTTCACAGAATTCTATAAATTTTATCATTTGATACTTGGTCAACATGTTATCTACAAAATAAATTTTGTTGTGCTATCTCTGGTCTTTCTTGGGTTTTACATTTACGGAGGCCAGCAGTTTAACTGAATTTTTATTGCAATGGGCCATAACCGGGCTACTCAGAAAAGACCACCGGGCTACATGCAGCCCACAAACTACAGGTTGAATATCACTGTTCTAGACTGTTGTCTAATTTCTTCTGAAAACTAGGACATGGACAATATGAACTTGATGGGGTGCTACTTCTTGGTATTCTTTATGGTCAATATACATTCTGTAGGATAGAGCAACAATACAAATCTAATTTCATTGTACTCCAGGATCACTTTTATCTAATAGGTGCACTGTAGAGTGCTCCTTGTCCAAGCAGAAAAAGTTGCAAATTATTTTTTTAAATTTTTCCGTGTGTGAATAAATGTGTCACACACAAAATATTTAAATTATGCAAGTTTTGGAATTTAAAATCATTGAACCTCAAAATCATTTCGAAGGATTCAATGAATTATTCGATTTATACGTTAGTATTTTATGCAGGATAATGTATTAAAGTAAAATGTTCGAATAAAAGCCATTTAGTTAGTGTATATTCCGGCGCGTTACGCGTATCGAAGTTTTAAGGGCATCTGTACTTTCAAAATGCAATTCTTAATTTTTTAGTATATTCGCCGTATAACGTGCACATTTTTTACGAAGAAACTCCTCGAATCGATGCTCCTTTTTAATGAAGTACTTTATTCAAAATGTTATACCAGACTTTTGAACAACATTATACTTCTAGAATTAAAATCCCAAAGAGTAAGAAAAGTAGTATCGGTTGTTAGAGGTTAAAAATATATTTACAGACGGTGGTCAAAAGCGGCATGCTGTTCAAGAAAATCTGTGTGAATGGATAATAAAAGCTTCGAAGGAAATTAAATCTGATGCAATTCAAAAGTCATTTGAAAAAGGCTGTATATCTAACATTCTAGATGGAACAGAAGATGATTATTTAATCATGAATTGAAAAGAGAAAGAGTTGTATTTTACGCCTCCCTATATAAAGCTACATGCAGAGTGCTTGCGAAGATCCTAGTGATTTTGAACCATCAAGTGACGCGGACTACGCCTGAACTGGCACCCGTATCTTTTAATTTCCACTCCACCCCAACGAGAGGACGTTTGAGCCTTAGCATATTTGTGATGGTGGTATCTATATAAGCCAGTAACAACCTTTCGTGATAGGGGGATTAGTATAGTGATTATGTTATGTCTTGCATATCAGAAGGTTGCAAATTCTAATCTCCTTCACTGATGATCCTGGCTGAACTTTGAAACAAAGCAACCTTCGCGGAGTAGACGTGGTGCCATCAATCCACCGCAAGAGCAACCAAAAAGTCGTCAGACTCGCATGGGGCAGCACAGCAAGTCGTCTGATCACATGACGCAACACTCAAGCCGTCTGATCAAATGAAGCAACGCTCAAGCCGTCTGATCCCATGACGCAACACCCAGGCCGTTTAATCACATGACGCAACACTCAAGCCGTCAGATCGCATGACGCACACTCCAGCCGTTAAAACACTCTTTACGCAACAGCAATAACTCACACGCTTGAGATAACAACGGTATCGTTCCTATCCACCGACTCACTGGTAAGGGAGTGTATGGCGGTGGTATCTATATAAGTCAGTAATAACCTCCGTGCTAGTGTGATCGTTTTAGTGTAGTGGTTATGTTATGTGCCTAAGGATCGATAGGTACCACGAGTTCTAATCTCCTTCATATTTACCGAGCATGGGCCTCTTCTGCGCAGCGGATCTACAGCGTTACTCATCGGTCTACTCTCACCGGTCAGCCGGAACTCATAACATGCCAGCCATGAGAATGTTACCTTGCGTAACAGGCTACCGTGGCCAAATTTATGGATCAGAGAAACAGTGATGGTGAAGAACAAACAAAATTAGAGGATATTCCTAAAGAGGTAAGGGGTGAAGAATATTGACAAAAATTCCATGTTACTCAATGAAAGTTTATAAGTCACGCCATTTTTTTCAAATGGATATTCAAAAATATACGTAGATTTTTATTATTTTTCACGCTCAACTTTTTGAAAGGATAACTTCTATTGGCACGATTTGCCGGAGAGTGAACTTGAATGAACGTCACGCTCGGAAATGTAACGCTCATTCGGCTTTTTTCGGCTTCAGTCGGACATACACACCCCTAAAATGGAAAGGAGGGACATTTCCCCCCGCCACTCTGAAACGCGGTAGTTTCCCCCCCACCCCGCCAATACGCAGTAAAAGTAAAGTTCCTAGCTTCGATCTAAGTGGGTCTCCCTCCCCCCCCCTCATCTCTGTCTAGGGCAGGGATGGCCAACACATATAACCTCAAGGGCCACTTCGGAAAAACTTTACAATCCCGTGGGCCACACATATATATTTTTTTCTTTATATTAGATTTGATTCTCTCTTACAAACATTTGTTGGAGTGAAAACTTAAAACAGACTGATATATTATTGTTGTTTTCATTCTTTTTCATGCATACAAACATACATGGTATAATAATAATAAAATGATCAAATAATGTTTAATTTATTTAATTAGTGAGATATGCTTCTCGACTTTTTCACTTACTTTTTTCAGGTCGATCTCAATGCATGTATATTTACTATCGTAATTGATGTTGCAGATATTCGTGCGTTAAGTTTGAGAACGATTTATATTTGATAAATTTCAATTTAGGAAATAAAGAGATTTGCAGTAACAGAAGCAACGTGATAAGATAATAACAGTTATGGCAATTAATTTCTTTTAAAAAAATATGTGTTCAAAATAGTCGAATTTTGTAAAGTTGTAAAGAATCTCACGGGCCGTAAAATTATTCAAAGCTGGCCACATGCTGCCCCCGGGCTACGAGTTGTTCACCCCTCTTCTAGGGGAATGAATAAGGAATTCTTTCTAATCCTAATTGAAGCATGAAAATGAAACGTAATATTTTAAAAAATAGGCTTAGAGAGAAAGAGAAATCCTACATCAAATTTAAACATAAAATATAGAAAAAAAGGACAAATTTTGCAGAACTAAGTAAATAGTATAATTATCATTAGCAATATTGCAATGATCTTAAGAAGAAAAATCTATTTTTGTAAGCGAATCGAAATAGCAATGAACAAATAGTTCTATTAATCATATTACTTAAATATACTTTGAGTCTTAAAAGAAATTAAAACAATTAAAAATTTAAAATAACAAAACTAAGTATACGGGTATTAAGTAAAAGTTACATTAAATAATTTAAATACAAGAAAACAAAATATAACTTAGAACACTTTCCTTGCAGCACCGGATATATTTTTACAAAACTCCCATACAATGACACACACACACACACACACACAAAAGAGGTAGTATATAAGCTAGATATTATGTGATATAAATCTTCCGATTAAATCCCTTTTTAAGGTTTTGACCAAGATTCCTCTCTTCCCAATCAACTACCTGTCTTACTATGCCATGCTGAAGTTAATTCATGGATATGGTTTAATATTGTTAAATTACAACCAATATTCACAAAGCCGGATCGGGTCTTTTGAACAAATTACCTATGAGTTTATATGGAAATTTTAAAGTAGTTTTCAAAAGACAAATCAAAACCTTTAGATTTGATTTCTTAAAATAAAAATTCTATTTAATTATATCAAATGATCCAAATGAAGAACGAGAAAGTCTGGCCTCCCATCAGTACGGAACAACACTTGATGGAGTTTTTTTTTTTTTTTATAGATATTTAAATAAAATTTTGAATCTAAAGGATTTATAACTCATATATATTTCAGCTTCCATAAACCTATTGTTTTCTTCTTAGAATACAATTAATTGTCAAATATGATTGTATATTTCACACAAAAATATTACTTTATGAGTACAGACATATGAATAAATAATTTTATAGGGCAATACTAACATCTTGTTTTTTAGTCAGCTAACTAACCCCTGAAATAACATTTCAACTTCTATCGTGTAGTCATAAGCACACACACACACTCTTTTTATTTTTTAAGCAAGCATTTTGATAAACAGAGTATAACGTGCACCCGTAAATATATTTTGATCCTATTCATCAATTTCTACTGTTAGTTCACATTTTCTCTGTATATATTTTTCGTGTTCAAATTTTCAATCGTAGATAAAATACATTTTTAAGCGCTCAATTGAGCTGAAATTTTATATATATGATTATTTTGGATGGCAATACGTTAAATTAATTATAATTAATAAAATTTAATTGATTAAAACGAATTATTCAAGGAATTACAAATACATTATCGTTGCATTATTTTTGGCGACTTGTGTCAAAACTTGAAAAAGTTTTTTTTCTCACATTTTAAAGCACTCGTTTGAGCTGAAATTTTCTATACACTATTGTTTTGGGTGGCAATAACATAATTTAACTATAATTAATCAAAATAAATTGATTGAAAGGAGTTATTTAAAGAATTACGGATACAGTCACATTGGCTTCATTTTTAGCGACTTCGGTCAAAATATTAATATTTTTTTTCTCATGTTTTAAAGCATTCAGTAAAATTTAAAATTTATGTACACATTTGTTTTTGATGACAATACAATAATTTAATGATAATTAATGAAAATTTAATTGACACTTAATGCTGTGATTCTCCCATATGCATAAATACATATTTATATTAATTATAACTATTTAATAAAAAGTAACTAAAATAAAAAAAATTGTGTTGGAAGTAAGAATTAGCTTAATTTTTTTATATAATACTTGTTTGTGTTTAAAGTGCAACGGAATATGGTACGTACTTGAAATAATAGAATTATGTATTCAATGCTTTTACAGAACAATGCCCTTTCAATTCATGTGCAGTGATATTCCAGATAACTTTATTCACTCTCATGGTAGGTCATTCACTCCTTATATATTTTATGTGTCTAAAATTCCCCATTTAAGTTTCCTTCCTAATGATAAATTTACAAAATAAACATGCGAAGTAATAATTACTTCACTAGGCTTCAGTTCTAACTGAGTACAACAATTCTAATAATTGTCTAGAAAATGTACGATTGATATATTTGTCTGATCGCACCCATTATAATGTATATTGTAACTCACTAACCTTAGCGGTCCTTAAGCAATACAGAACATGTCAATGTAAAGATATCAAAATATATCAAATTCTACAGATTTACCTTGTTACTTGCAGCATTAATGATGCGCCATGATAATGAAGTTAAATTTAATTAAACTCATTATGGTATCAATGGATGAAATTATTCTTTTGATATATAAATCGTGCTCAATTCAAAAAGTAACACGAAGAACAGGATAAAACTCGAACAAGCATTACTTCAATCTGCAAATACCTGAAACAAGCACAGTCTCATGTGCGTTTTTTTTTTTTAAATTTCTTTTTTGTTAAGGTACAAAGATGTATATTTCAGTGCTTCTCAAACTTTATATACTCGTGCCCCAATTTTCAGTCATAATTTTCATCGTGCCTCCCTCCATGCAATATATTTGTATTGAATTCAATAATAATGTGGTTTGACGTAAAGCTACAATACCACTTTAATTATAAACCGTACGAATTATCAAAATAAATATTACATTTTGTATATAATTTTATGACATGCCGATAGGGTCATTGGCAATTATTAAGCTTGTTCTTAGCTTAGCATTGTTAAATTAATTATGAAACACACTGTGCTGTATTGGTACATTTATAAGTGTATTATATCAGTGTAGATGTGTATTTTATTTTTTATTATGTCTGATTGCATTTTGTTTTGCTTCCTTTTAGTAAATTAGAATTTTTTAAAAATAATCTTTTGTTTTCGACTCTTCGAGATGCTCGCACCCCCCTTGTAGGGTTATCACGCCCCCTGGGGAGCCGTGCCCCACAGTTTGAGAAACACTGGTATATTTAAAAGCCCAATGCCTGTTATTTTCTTTTATTCGTACTATGTATACTTTAAAGCATAATTTTTTTTGTTGAAATGAAGACAATTCAGAAAGAAAATTAGTTGGATCAAATAAAATGTAAATTTTTAAGACATTAATTTTTACAATCAACGATTTACTAAATTAATATTGACAATTACTTTTCTCACGAATGATTTTTAAATTAATAGCAAATTTTTAATATTTAAATGATCCTGCCCCATTCAATAATTTTTATTTAAGTTACTTGTAAAAAAACGAGTACATGTGTATATTGAAACACGCCATGTATGTTGTTTTCTCCATAGTAAAACTCTCCTTTCTCCATAGTAAAACTCTCCTTTCTCCATAGTAAAACTCTCCTTTCTCCATAGTAAACTCTCATTTACTCCTGCATGAACTTGAATAAGATTCGAACAACCCTAAAAGGTGTGGGCAGAGTCACACAAGAAAAAACACTTTATTACCCATGGTGACCAATTTAGTAAAAATTCTAGTGCCAAGGGACCATCGATAAGTCTGTGGAGTCAACCCTTCTGAAATTTCCATGAGGCTATATAAATGTTTGTGGAGTTGAAAAGACAGCTCAGTTTTGTCCACAATTTGCTTGTGCGTTGTCTACGATTAGACAGGAAGACTTTATCTGCCGGAGTTCCTACTACTGAGACTGTTCTAAAGAATCATTTGTCGAGCGTTTTAAACACTGGAAACTTAAAAATATAATTGGAAGACCAATAAGAAATTTCAATGAAGGGCAATAAAAATGAAACACGAACATTAAGAATTGTATGAAGAAAAGTAATATTATGAATTATTTTTCTATTTTCCTATACACGTAAACAAAGGAAATATTATTAGTTATTAATATTGATTTGGAAATTATTGCAAAAAGTATTTTTAAATTGATTCTTGGTATGATGCAGAAATTAGAAATAAAGTTGCTAATTACGATTAGCATCGACTTAAAACTGAGCTTTCAGTAATCAAATATTTATACAATTTCAGTCTCGAAGCTAACAAAAAAAAAGTAAACACAAAGTAACAAAAAGCGCAAAAGTTTTTCATAAAATACATCTTATATATAAATTTGAATGTTTGTATTTTGTTTGGGGTGTACAAGGTAAACAAAAAAGTTCTTGCCGTTTATAATGGCCGAAAAGTACATGCCATACAAACAGCCTAGCCTATTGTTAGTTCTCGAAGTAATCACCATCGGCATTCAGCTCCATCTGCCAACGTGCCTCCAGTTGTTCAATCACCTTGAGGTAAAACTTGGGGTTGTGGGACGCAAAGAAGTCCTTGAGAGCTTGGCGCACGTCTGCTTCGTTGGTGAAAGATTTATCAAGAAGATGATTGTCCAAGGAATATAATAGGTGATAATCTGATGGTGCAAGTTCAGTTGAAAACGAGGAATGTTACAAAGTCTCCAAACCAAGTATTCCTGGCCACTCGCGTGACTCTTACCCTTAACCTCCACCCTTTCGGTTAACCAGTGCTGGCTCCTTCTGATGCAGTTCCTGTTGTATACGTTCCAATTGCTGCGAATACAGGTCCGCAGTGACCGTTTGGTTCATTGGTAGTAACTCATAGTGAACCACTTGACGACAAGTCCACCAGACACAAAGCATAATTTTGCGTGGTAGCATAGGTGGTCTTGCGCTGTGCAGGACAGTATCCTGTGGTGACAACTAATGTTTGGAACGCTTGGGTGTTTCATACAGGACCTACTTCTCGCCCCTGGTGAGCACCCGATTGAATATGGATGCGCTACGGTGGCGAGAAAGCAACGATAAACAGGCTGCCACTCGTAGTTGCTTATGGACTTCGAACAGCATGTGAGAAGCCCACTTACTCAGCCTGTACGTCTTACCTAAGCAGTGCAGATGAAGTCTAACCATTTCATTGGAAGTGTTGAATTGTCTGGCAAGTTCAACACACGTTTGACTACTGTCCTCTTCAATGGCCGCCTGCAGGGCTTCGTCACCAAGTCCTGTGGTCGTCCTGTTCGAACTTTATCATAGAGGGACAAATCTCCCGAGCTGAATTTTTGAAACCAATGCCTTGTCATACGTTCATTGACAGCCCTATCCCGAAACGTTTGACATATTTGGTCACTAGATGTTGTGGCTGATAAGCCCACTTTGAAGTCGTTAAGTAAACAACCCGAACGAGCTCCTTCGATACGTCTATTTCTCTTCGCAACTGTTCGAGTTCCGATTGATGAATGTTAGCAGTGGACCTGCGTTTATAACTACTGATATACCCACTCTCGACTGACGGTTTCTCAATCACGTCCTACACAAATTTGCATACTTATTTTGACATTTTTCAATGGAAATGCGCAAACGGCAAGAACTTTTTTGTTTACCTTGTATAAAAAATCCACACCATCAATTCCAATTATTGATCCAAAATTTTACCGAGAGACTCGATGATGTGTTTCAAAAGAGCATTAAGAATATTTCCAACAATATAAATTTTTAAATTTATTTTTAACGAATTTTTTTTTCTGAAACTCCTTGTTTAAGGAAGAGTTTATGTGAAGGTACAAAGTCCCCACAAATGCCGTAATATACAGCAAACACTGGAAAACCTTTCAAGGTCACATTTAGGAAACCATTACTATATTTTGCGATATTTTTTGATTTGACAACGTTTAAGAACCGATTATACGGAAATCCACACCCAACGGGGGATGTAAAGTTGCTTTGATAAAAAAATTCTATTTTAGAATCATTTGATCTACAAACTTGAAATTTGACAGGCGTATTTCTTTTATTGAGTAAAAAATCAAAACACGTCACAAATGCTGCTTTATATAGTCAGTAATGGAATCTGTTCCTACGCATGTTCGAACAGAATAATACTAGGGATCACTTCATTTGGTGACGTCTTTTGCTTTGGCGAAATTTGTCGATGGTAACAAAACATTCCAGAGATAGATAGATGGTTCCAATCGAATGGATTTAAGGACCAAACTTATTTGTATTACAAAATTAATTTCTCGAAGAAAAAAATCAAGAGTTGTATAACAGAATTTAAATACAAAATATCAATATTTTATACTTACGCATTATACTGTCGACAAATTTCCTCAAATAGAAAAAAATGCCCCTATATGCAGCTAATGATAAAAAATCGTTTCGAGGCATGTTGAAACAAAACAATTATGGTCGCTAACACTCGAAAACCATAATAGTATTTACAAATTTGTAATATTATACTTGTCTTACATTTTTGTGAAAAATGATTAAAATTTAGTATCTATTTACTATGAAACTGAACAAAGCAATGGAGTATTTCCAACAATGCTGCTTAATAAATAAGTACTCGAACGAGTATAAGATTTAGCATAATGACAAAATAAAAATGTAGCATAACTACACAACAATGTTTTGATTATTGTTTATGTGAAGAGGCTTATACGTAAAGAAGACCGATTTGTGTGTGTGTCACAATTTTGATTACAATTACATGTTTTGGCTGCCTGAAAAATGCAGCGGTTAGATCTTTCGTTTATTTCAAGCATTTTTTCAAAATAAACACAATATTTTATTCCTTTAAAATTTCGCCAATTTATTTGTCAATGGCTTAATATGGAAGGAGCATGCGTGGTTTTTTGTTTTCATGAAAGGGCGGAAACAATTACAGCATTTGGCGGTGATTTTTGTTTTGGCGAAATCATATATTATGTAATTCAGTATAATAGCCAGATGCCCATTTTTTAATTTTTTTTGCTTATATCAGGACAATTTATATATTTTTTTTATTGATTCAGTAATTTATAATTAGACCAGTTTTTTTAGAATATCATCTTCCAGGTTTTGTTATGTATTACTTTATTATAATTACCTTTAATTCCCCAGATTAAATTATAGCTGCTTCCTGAAATTAATTCGACCATTAAAAAAATCAACATCACTATTAAAAAACCCCAGATTATCATTTCATCGATAATTGTGTAATTATTTTAGTAAGCATCAAAAATAATTACCAGCAATTTTCCTAATTGTAACATAATTTCAAACGCATTAGTTTTTATGGAGTGTTAATTACAAGGTAATTAGAAATCTAATTATTTGCTATCACCGGCTAATTACTGAAAATTGCATATTAATTAACGTGTTTCTCTTTATTTTGTTTTCATAATTGAGATATTAAAATTTGTAACACTTTTATGGGTTTTACTAAAGTTACAAAAGTTGATGAAACCTTATAAATGCCCCCTCCCACCATTTTTTCTTTTTTTTCAGCTCTATACTAGATATATATTTTTAAATAAAGCTATATAAAAGAAGCAAATTTTGCTTTCTGTGATTAAATATACAAAAAATTTCAACAGCTTCGGGTTAATATATAGATGTATTAAAATAATTATAATTCATTAGATACCCATAATCCCTTTCGTATAAAAAATACAATTAGGTGAATATAATGAATGATTTCAAAATGCGCATAACGATTCAAAGTTGCGAAAATATCTAAATTCAAGTTTCATTTTGACTTGATTTGAATGCATATTTAATGAAAATCATACTTTTTTAAACCCAAAGCTTCTTTCAATTTAGTTCACTTTCTCCCTATATATGTATATATATTTATGTATATATGTGTGGTGGTGTGTGTGATATTTGTATAAACTAGTACTAAATATCACGTGATGACGAAAGTTTTGGCGTGGTCGATAAAGTACTTGTGTACAGAACGGAAGGTACCCAGATCCAATCTTCCTTCCGTCATTGGTGATCCTGGCTGTGTAAACGAACGGCACCCTTCACACGCCGCAGTCGTGGTGCCATCTATTCACCTCAAAAGCATCTAAGCCTTTAGAGAAACGACGCAATTAAGCCGTCTTATACAAATGACGCAACCCACACAAGCCATCACGCACAGATGACACAGCCCACAAAATGATGCAATTGTTCACAAGCTCGCCACGAATATGGTATCGCACGTTCGCCTATTCCCCAAATCACTGGCATAGGTGTATGTGATGGTGTGATCTCTATATAAACTAGTTCCAAACAGCATGCGATGGCAATCATTTTGGCGTTATCGATAAAGTACTTGCGTACGGAACGGAAGGTACCCATATCGAATCTTCCTTCCGTCAAATGTATCTTGTTCAAATTTTCATTCGTGATTTTTTTTTATTCATTCACTGAAGTTCGAATATATTTCTGTAAACTTGTAGCTAGTTTAAACTTTTTTCAAATATTAATTCATTTATTAAATTTTATTCTTTTTTAAATTTTAAATTTAATCTGCGTTATTTCTGGCATAGTTGGAACTACTTGCAACAGATAGCGCCAGTACGTATTTCTAACGAATTTTTTCTTAGCTTCGAATTTATTTCTTTAAACTTGTAGTGGATGACACTTCATACGTTAATATAGTTTTTTTCAAGTATCAATTCATTTATAAAATATTATTTTTTTAAATTTTAAAATCGATTTGCGTTATTTCTGGCATAGTTAGAACTACTTGCAACAAATGGTCCCACACACTTTTTCTTGGCCTCAAGTATATATTTTTTCAAACTTGTTGTAGATGACAATTCATGTTAACACAATTTTTTCACAAATATTAATTCCTTTATTAAATTTTACTTTTTTACTTTAAAATTTAATCTGCGTCATTTCTGGCATAGTTAGAGCTAACTACAACAGATGGTGCCAGTACGTTTTTCTAACGAATTCTTCTCCTTTATTTTTCCTTTTTTTGGGGGGCTTCAAATAGAAATTTTTTAAACTTGTAGTGGAGGACACTTGAAGTTAATACAGTTTTTTCCAAACATTAATTCATTTTTTTAAATTTAATAAAGGGAAAAAAATGTGCGTTGTTGACCTAAGTAGGAGAGAATTCACTTAAACCAGTGTTTCGCAAACTGTAGGGCGCGCCCCCCCTTGGGGTCGTGACATATCTACGAGGGGATCGCAAGCATATTGAAAACTAAAAAAAAAAAAAAAAAAAAAGATTTCTTAAAAAATATTAAAAAGATTTTTTGAAAAAAATTATTAATTTAATGAAAGTAAACAAAATACATATTCTGACAATAAAAAATAAAACACATTTACGCTGATATATTACACTTGTAAATGTATCAGTGCTACACAAAGTATTTTACAATTAATTTAACAATACAAAGTTAAGAACACATTTATTAAGTAGCAGTAACACCATGGGCTTGTCATGTATATAATTAAAAAGAAAAAGTAATATTTGTCTTGATAATTTGTTCGGTTTATAATTAATCCGCTAGCTGGAGATTAAAATTGACGTGATTCGCTTCCCAATGCTAACCGTTTTCTACATAGGCGCGCGTATGTGACGTATGGGAAGGAGGAATAACGAAGCAAATATAATCTGAAATAAGTAAATCCTTCGCAAACCTTCGTTCCTTCAAGGTCATTTTATTGCATTCCAAAGCCTTCGGAATAATTTGATGGATAGTAATGCACAGAGAAGATTGTACTTCGGAAAGACGTATATATACGTTTTGAAAAATAAACGCTTTGGCTTGGCGAGACGTTTATATACGCCTGGGGCTCTTAAGAATTTAAAGTCGTATCGTAGTTTTAGCGTCATAGTATAGTATTATTGAAATCAATACAATTTTATTGTACGGGACGTTTTATACGTTTTAAAAAAAAACGCTTTGGCTTGGCGAGACGTTTATATAAAAATAAACGTATTGTAGTTTTGCGTCTTAGTATTATTGCGAGACGTTTGAAAAATACGCCTGGGAGACGTTTCTATACACCTGGGGAAGTTAAAGTCGTATCGTAGTTTTAGCGTCATAGTATAGTATTATTGAATTCAATACAAATTTATTGTACGGGACGTTTATATACGTTTTAAAAAATAAACGCTTTGGCTTGGCGAGACGTTTATATACGCCTGGGGCTCTTAAGAAGTTAAAGTCGTATTGTAGTTTTAGCGTCATAGTATAGTATTATTGAATTCAATACAAATTTATTGTACAAGACGTATATATACGTTTGAAAAATAAACGATTTGGCTTGGCGAGACGTTTATATACACCTGGGGCTCTTAAGAAGTTAAAGTCGTATCGTAGTTTTAGCGTCATAGTATAGTATTATTGAATTCAATACAATTTTATTGTACGGGACGTTTATATACGTTTTGAAAAATAAACGCTTTGGCTTGGCGAGACGTTTATATACGCCTGGGGCTCTTAAGAAGTTAAAGTCGTATCGTAGTTTTAGCGTCATAGTATAGTATTATTGAATTCAATACAATTTTATTGTACGGGACGTTTATATATGTTTTAAAAAATAAACGCTTTGGCTTGGCGAGACGTTTATATACGCCTGGGGCTCTTAAGAAGTTAAAGTCGTATTGTAGTTTTAGCGTCATAGTATAGTATTATTGAATTCAATACAATTTTATTGTACGAGACGTATATATACGTTTTGAAAAATAAACGCTTTGGCTTGGCGAGACGTTTATATACGCCTGGGGCTCTTAAGAAGTTAAAGTCGTATCGTAGTTTTAGCGTCATAGTATAGTATTATTGAATTCAATACAATTTTATTGTACGGGACGTTTATATACGTTTTAAAAAATAAACGCTTTGGCTTGGCGAGACGTTTATATACGCCTGGGGCTCTTAAGAAGTTAAAGTCGTATTGTAGTTTTAGCGTCATAGTATAGTATTATTGAATTCAATACAATTTTATTGTACGAGACGTATATATACGTTTTGAAAAATAAACGCTTTGGCTTGGCGAGACGTTTATATACGCCTGGGGCTCTTAAGAATTTAAGTCGTATCGTAGTTTTAGCGCCATAGTATAGTATTATTGAATTCAATACAATTTTATTGCACGGGACGTATATATACGTTTTGAAAAATAAACGCTTTGGCTTGACGAGACGTTTATATACGCCTGGGGCTCTTAAGAAGTTAAAGTCGTATCGTAGTTTTAGCGCCATAGTATAGTATTATTGAATTCAATACAATTTTGTTGTTCGAGGGGGGCGCGATGAAAATTATGATTGAATATTGTACCACGAACATTGCAACTTTGAAGAGCACTGATTTGAACCTTTTTTCATATTACTTGTTTAAATTCATCTCAGTAATGTGGAGTAAGTGAGAGTTGTATTACAGTCGAACTGTAAAGCAACTCGAGGGCTATTAGAGACAGACTGTAATTTTGAACCTCGGTCAAGTAACTAGAATGACGCCTCCTCGTAGCATCTCCTTCTCCTAACTACCACATCAAAGGGAGGACATTGAACCTCGACAGACTTAAAGTGCATTGGTCTCCAACAACGTGGAGACCCTTCAGTAGGACCAGGACTCGAAACCGTGACACTCCGAAGAGAGTTCGTGACCAAAACCGCTAAGCTATCATGGTCATCTGAGTAATGGAAATATTTTGGTATTTTGTAGGTTTAGAAATGCATTATTAAAAAAATTGATTGATGTATAATTATTAATAGAAATGATACTGAAAAAAAATATGCGAACCGCAAATGGTGAGTGTGTACCATTGTCAAAAAGACTAACAATATACTTTAAGACAGTGCTTCTCAAACTGTGGGACGCTCCCCCTAGAGGGCGTGATAAACCTAGGAGGTGGGCGCGAGCATATTCAAAAGTCGGAAACAAAAGATTATAAAAAAATTATTAATGTATTGAAAGCAAAAAAAAAAATAATAAATAAATTCCAACGTAAGGAAAAAACCATTTACACTAATATAATACACAATCCACCTATAAATGTGTCAGTACAGCACAATGTATTTTATAATTAATTTAACAAAGCTAAATTAAGAACAAGTTTAATAATTACCAGTGACCCCATGGGCTTGTCATATATAAAATTATATCCAAAAAATTAACACTTACTTTAATAATTTATACGGTTTATAATTAATACCTTCACTGCCGACTAAATGTTAACCGATTTATTCCCCAGTGCCCTCATTTTGCTCGCAGGCACGTATATGGGATATTTGGGGGAGAAAGGGAATAACTAAGCAATTCCTCAAAAATAGGTAAATCCTTCGCAAACACTGTCAAGGTCCTTTTTTTGCTCTTCAAAGCCTCCTAAATAAGGCAATGGATAGCAATAAACAGAAAAGATTTTATTTTTGAAAGACGTATATATACGTCTGGGAAATTATTGCCTTGGATGAGCGCGACGTTTATACACGCCGGTGACACTTAAGAGGTTAAATTCATGTTGTAGCTTTAGAGTCAAAGTATCGTATTATCGAATTCAATACATTGTTATTATATGGAGGGGTGGAGGGGGTGCGAAGAAAATTATGATTGCATTTTTTGGGTCGCAAGTATTGAAAGTTTGAGAACCACTGCTTTAAGAAAAAAAAGTTTATATAAAATTCCCATTTATCCATAACAATCACTTAAAGTTTAAAGTCTCCTATTACTCAGCTGAACTTAGAGTCCTTGGAAGCCTTTGGATTTTAGCAAAATGCTGATGAAAAAGATCTTTATAAAGGGTGTTTTTTTAGAAGTATAGAATTTTAAATTGCAATAAAACAACGATGCATTATTCGATTGACATGAATTTTTTTTTATTCGAAAGTTAATCTTGTGGCATTACATTTTAAATATGATTTCTGGCATAGAACTGCCACGGCTGGCTCGGATGTAGTCCAATCTGGACGTCCAATTTTCGATGACTTTTTCCAACATTTGTGGCCGTATATCGGCAATAACACGGTGAATGTTGTCTTCCAAATGGTCAAGCGTTTGTGGCTTATCCGCATAGACAAATGACTATACATAGCCCCACAGAAAATAGTCTAGCGGTGTTAAATCACAAGATCTTGGAGGACAATTCACAGGTCCAAAACGTGAACTTAGGTGGTCACCAACGTGTCTTTCAATAAATTGATTGTGGCACGAGCTGTGTGACATGTTGCGCCGTCTTGTTGAAACCACAGTTCCTGGACATCATGATTGTTTACTTTAGGAATAAAAAAGTTAGTAATCATGGCTCTATACCGATCACCATTGACTGTAACGTTGTGGCCTTCATCGTTTTTGAAGAAGTACGGACCAATGATTCCACCAGCCCATAAAGCGCACCAAACAGTCAGTTTTCTGGATGCAACGGTGTTTCGACATACACTTGTGGATTAGCTTCAATCCAAATGCGGCAGTTTTGTTTGTTGACGTAGCCATTCAACCAGAAGTGCGCTTCATCGCTAAACAAAATTCGCTTATGAAAATCGGGAACAACGGCAATCTCGTTTTGGGCCCATTCGACGAATCTACGCCTTGCTTGATGATCGTTTTGATGAATTGCCAAACCAAACTGAGAATAAATCACTTGGCAGCTGATAAATCGGTCACCATCTTGGAAAGTAATGCCAACTTAAACTTCTATACCTGGAAAAATACACTCTTTACAATACAACCAGCAATTTGATTTTTTTATCACACAATAAAAATTATCCCTCTATAGGAATATCAGAGTTCTCAGTTAATCCTTACTGTAATGTTGAACACAATGATGGATACTTAAGATTATCAAAGAAATTTTTACCCACACTTCAGATTCACACTAAGCCTTTGCTTAAGGGAATGAATTTAATTTTTGACTAATTGACATATCTTCCCTCTCTTATTGTGGCCGCGGTAGCCGAGTGGTATAGGTATAGGACTGAGGCTTGCTTTGTCACAGGTTCGAGCCCAGTACCACTAAAGACCCGCCTTGTAGGGCAGCGATGCACGTTAAATCTGTCGAGAGCTGAAACGTCCTCCCGTTGGTGTGGTGTGGTAGTTAGGAGAGGGGGGTGCCAGCTCAGGTGTCGTCCACGTCACTTGACCAAGGTTCAAAATTACGTGGTCCGTCGCCAAAAGCCCTCGTGTAGCTGAACAGTGCGACGTTAATTTTCAATCAATCATCAATCAATCCCTCTCTTATTAGGGAATATATTCATTGATGTGACTAGCACAAAACTCTGCCGACCGTGAAGTAACTTCAAATCAGAATAATGATTGTAATTTCCAACTGCTTTTCGTTACAGATTGCATTCATTACAACCAATATGATGTAACAACATACAGAAGCAAAGTGATTTTGAATGGGACACTTGCTTTACATCAGTATATTCAAACTCATCTGAACTGAAAGCGAGTCACTACAGAAGAGTGTTAATGCGTGCATGATCTTGAACTTTTCACTCTCTTCAAAAAGCATCCAATGAATTAGGGTTGTTTTGTTTGAATCATTATGCTAGTTTATTTAGTTTAAATATGCATATATATTTTTGACAAAGCGTTATTCTACTTATTCAATTCCTACTATTAGCTTACTCTGTCTCTCTCTCTTTATATATATATATATATATATATATATATATATATATATATATATATATATATATATATATATATATATATATATATATATATATATATATATATATATATTCATCTTGTTAAAATTTTCAGTTGTTAATAAAATACTCTCGATTCATCCAATCAAGTTCAAATGAATTTTTTAAACTTCTAGTGGATGACACTTGATGTTGTTACAATCTTTTCAGATAATAGTTGATTAATTTAATTAATTACCAGTTTTTAAGCCAACTTAGATTCGTCTCAATTGTAGTAACAATGTAATTGTTAAAATCAAGACAAAAGTTGGCGTCAAAAACCTGTTTTTTTTTCAGCCAAACCGGGTGTGCATTGTTACAACAATGCAGACTCCGTCTGGGTGCCGTAGTTGGCTTGTTGCTGGTCTTCTGTATTTAAGATTGCGGGTTCAACCCCAGCCCAAATCGGTGGATTTTCCTGATGCAGAAAATCGAGAGCGTCCATGTCGTACGGTTAAACGGCATGAAAAAGATCCCTTGAGTGTCCATTTGGCTTGGATGCTTTCCGCAAAATTAAATTCCTAAGTACAAATTTCGCATCAGCAGAGCTCAGGCTCTTCCCTCTGGCGAAGAAACTGGACGTCAAAATTACTTGCGGTACTTGATATCTCTTAAATGGTGTCACACTAAAAAAAAAAGCGATAATAGCTCCTGGGGAATGTACTAGGTACTCAAATGTGTTGAAATACCAATACGCAGCCCAAAAACAGCACAGACAAATCATGCTCTTTTTTCAATTCCCATTATTAGTTCACTCTCTCCCTATATATATATATATGTAATTCAAATTTAATTTTCAATCGTTTATAAAATACTTTATATTCATGTATTCAAAGTAAGAATAGATTTAATTTTTTTTTATGTATTACTTGTTTGTTCATTTTGATTACTTTATTTTTTTTAAATTAAATAAGCCACAGTAGTTTTAATGAAAATTAATTAATCTGAAACGTTATTTCTTGACCTATAAGTCCAACAATTAAAGAAGTAAACCCTTTATGAAAGTATTTGTATAATTAATGTCTGAAAATAGCAAATATTTATAAAAATAATACTCTCACTAAAATCTTGAATAGCGTATGGGAAAAAGTTGTATGTAGTATAAACTTCCCAAGAAATTTTTCTTTGTATTTGCTGAAATTATGTAGATACTTTTGTTAAAAAAACTTATGGGTCCAATGCAAATTTTAACCCCTTAACTGCCGACATCGTAACTCTCTCAACAAGTGCGTTAAGTGCCCCGGACGTATACATACAGCTTTTCAAAAAACGATTACTTTCTTTGCACAGCTATCACTAAAACTATTCCAAAAAGTTTGAAAGAAAAGAAAATAACCTTGATAGCGTTTTTGAAGGATTTACTTATTTCAGAGAAAAACTTTCAAATTTGTGCCTTTTTTGTCCACCCCAATACACTGCAGACGCGCGCCTAAGGGAAAAGCGATGGCACTGAGGATCGAATTGAGTAAATTTTTTTCACCCCTTAACGCATTTTTCCGTGTCTGACACTAGCGAAAGTTACCGGCAAATTTGCACATGCCCGTTTCTCACTCTAGGGAACTTCTCCATCGCATTCTTGTACGTCGGGTTATCTTGTATCTAGTGTTTAATTCGAATGTTTGTCTGAGATCCGTTGTAGTATAAATAACCCACCTAGTTATAGTTTTAGTTTTAACCCATGCCCCAGCTCCACAGTTACTCCGTCAAAATTGAAATTGGAAAAATAACATTCACTACAACTATACAGATATTTTCTGTCAAAAAAAAAGTGGTCATTTGTTTATTAGTTATTCCGAAAAAAAACTCGTGTTTTAAAGGATTAATGCTCAAATAAATTTTTATTTGTCCCTAAAATAACTTTAAATAGTATAAAATAATGGGTTAATGTAATGAAAGCAAAAAAAAAAAAAAAAAAAGCGAGAAAGTAGAAATCATTTTGATTCATTTTCAGATGACAAAAAAAAGAAAAGAAAAGAAAGCGTTTAGTTCTTTGTTAAAATAGTGATACTTAGATGGCAGTAATATGTAATATTATTGTTTAATATCATGTAATATGACCTTTTGCCATTTGATGTAAAATGATACATATATTCAAAAAAAAAGTATCCTGGATTGCAGAAAAATAAATGTAACGATAAAATTGTAGACCTGTTAAATCTCCTTATCAACCTAACTTGGTTTTTATGAACGGTAATGCTCTTGAAGGAAATGCCATTAATGTTATATATGTAAGGGATGTAAATTAAGCAATGGCGACAACGGAATAAATCAAATTTAATGAACTTACAAGTACTATTGCATTGCATTCCTTCTATGTAATAATCAACAAAGCTCATAACCTTTTGCCAAAGTTTGGAAGCCGTTGGAGACAACTGGTAAGGTTCTTGATGTCAGCGAAGGAGTACCCTATAGGGCGGCATACATATAAAATGTCATGAAATCGATGGTCTCGGAGAGTTCCTTCAACTTCGGAAGCAGATCGAAATCCCAAGGACTCATGTCGGATCAAAAGGGAGAGTGTTTTAAGATTTCCTGTTGCCACCGTAGCAACAAGAGAGTGGCATTGTTTGCGACAGACAACGATTGTTCCCGTGAGATACGACAAAGAGATTGTTTTTGAAGACACGTGGTCGTTTAAGCCCCATAACCGGACGCAGAAGGGGGTGTAGAAATCGGCAATAGTTGTATTTGTTGAGAGATTGTCCTGTAAGCACAGCATGCATAAGAATCACACTCTCCCAGTAGTTTGACACAATCAGCATAACCTATACGCGATTGGAAGTGGCGAACCTCGGTAACTATTCACTTGATGGACGCTTTAGCGCAAGATCATAGACTCTCGTGCCCGCGTCTCATCAATAACAACAATACACTGCAGAAATGCGCCTCCTTCATTAAGGAACTCTCCAGGTGGATACTAATGCATATCGGTGCCATTTTTGTTGGTCGGTGAGTTGATGTGGAACTCACAGGGTAGGAATGTTCCACATCCTTGATCACTGATACCAACATCTAAGGATTATTCTCGGGCATTCAATCGATGGTCTATTGAATTAGGACCTCTCAGAATGTCAATCTGATATTGAGGAATGGAGGGAACACATCTGCGTTGCAGTGTCATTCTGACCCGAACGAAATGTCTTAACTCAGTGTTTCTCAAACTTTCAATACTGGCGCCCCCCTTTTCGATCACAATTTTTATCGCGCCCCCCCTTATACATTAATAATGTACTAAATGCAATAATAATGCACTTTGACGTTAAAGCTACAATAGGCGATCTGAATTATAAACTATACAAATTAGTAACATAAGTATTAAATTTTGTAAACTACTTTTAAGCAAAAATAAATAAATAAAATAATAGGATAATTATTATGTTAATTTTCCTTTCTCTAATTTTTAAATTGAACTTATTGCAAAATTCGGTGGCTGCTTAGAAGACAAAATATAGATATCTGCTAAATATAGAAAAAGAACTCAGAGGGTCAATTTCAATTCATAAGGATTCCTTATAAAAACTTTGCTTTGCAAGACAAGCCTATGGAAATCGTTAATACATATTAAACTTGTTCTTAATTTAATATTAATTAATTAGTTATAAAATACTATGTGCAGCACTGATACATTAAAAGCATACCGGCTGAAGTGCCCGTTCTTTGCCCGAGTTCATTTATAAGAAAATAAAACATTGATATAATAGCTGAATTGTAAGGAGAGCAAAGCCAAGTGCTCGACAATGCTTTGTGTAAATGTAAAATGATTTTTAAAAGGGTTGCTCAAATTATAATTAGTTTTAAGCGAATTGTAATTTTAAGCCTCACAGAATTAGCATTTATATTTGATGTTAAATAATGAACAATAATATAAATTTCCGATGAAGAATAATTGTGTTATTTTTAATATTTACAGCGAAAAGACTTCAACATGTTTTAACCCGGGAGCAGGCGCGCACTCGATATGGTCTAGCGGGGTTATTGAGTCAACCCAATCCGTTTTTTTATAATTATTTTATTGTACACGATACAAATCGTGATTCCAGTGAATAATTTAACTAAGAGAAAGTTTACTTACCTACTTTCAAGAACTTTTCAATTTTTCTTTGGTAACAATTAAACAGCTTTGTCAGAATTAACGATTTCGTAATCTGTGTGTCCCGCGCGACCACTTCCGGGTAAAAATTGTATTCATTATGATAACATGCATGTTACTGCAAAAATTGAGCAAAAAGTTTTTTTTGCATTGAAAAAAAAGTGCAACAGAGAAATACATTACTTACAACTTCCTAAATGAGAAACAAACACGTAAGAGAGGGGTCATAACTAACTGTATCAATAACTTAGAAGGTCATACAAATTACAGCTATAATGTGCAGTATTTCAAAAATAATGACAGTGGTGAATTTTTTATGTTCCTAAATTTCTTCGATTCTGGGTCTGGGATCTGTTTTTTTCTCTGAAAGAGTTGTATGTTAGGCTTAAAAAGAAGGCGTAGTAAAAAAAAAAAAAATCTCTCATCATGGGATTACAGCAAATCAAATAAAATTTTTTTTATTTGGTTATAGGATCAAAGATAGCTAATTAGGTGTTGAAGAAGTTTTTATTTTTGATGACTTAATATCGCGTGCCTATAAATTATATCAGAGTAAAAGTGCATTTTTTATTATGTCTGAAAGTAATTTGTTTTAATTCATTCCAGTAAACTAATTATTTTTTAAATCTTTTATTTTCGATATGCTCGCGCCCCCTTGTAAGGTTGTCGCGCCCCCCCCAGGGGGGCGCGCCCCACAGTTTGAGAAACACTGTCTTAACTCATCGAGCTATCGTCCAATTCGATAATAAGTTTTCACTACTGCAGTGCTTCTAAAACTTTCAGTACTGGCGACCCGATTTTCAATCATAATTTTTATCGCCCCCTTATACAATAATAATGTATTGAATGCAATACTAATTGACTCTAAAACTTTGACTCTCACTTTGACTCTAAAACTACAATATGATCTTAATTATAAACCCTACATCTTCACAAGATAAGTGTTAAATTTTATATATATGTTACTTTTAAGTAATATATATTTAAAGTAAATTACTTTTAAGTAATAGGATAGTTATTATGCTATTTTTCTTTCTATAATTTTTAAATTAGAACAGATTGCAAAATGATATTTAATTACAGATTTTTTTCCTTCATCATCCATTTCTAAAGGTACAAATATCATTAGAAAAATAGTTTAGTCTATGTTGCTCTCAATCATATTCATCACATCTAGCAAATATTCTGGCGAAAGTTTGCGTGAGTCTGGGAAACCTATCGAACGTTTGCGCAAAACATGTAAAAATGCTTTTCCTCGTACAATCCCATTTAGTTTTGGTCGATATGATACTTCTATAGCTACCAAATCTGTCTTGAATGTACATTTTCTAATTTACGCCTTAGTTGTAAATCAAGGTATTAAGTATTTACGGCAGTATATTAAAACAAAATCATAGATATATTTTTAAGTCGTAGAGAACATTCGATGATAATAAAGTATCAACAAGTACACAGAAGAGCATGGTTCCAAAAATAAATCAAGGATATATTCTAATGAATATTTAAATTTTCAATTTACTATTACTTTACTGAAAAACCCTGTTTAAAACTTACATGTGTACTTACTATGTGTTAAAACTTACAAATCTGAAGAACAACATTCGGAAGTTGTTTTTAAAACCAAAGAAAATTATTTAGTCATGTTGGCATGGAATTTTAAAAAGTATGTTCTTGCTGAGGACAACTTGATAGCAAGTTACGAGTGGGTAAGGGATTCATTTCACAATACTTCAGAAGGCTCTCAACTGCTGAAAAAGAACTTTTCATACATTTCATATCCAGTGGAATAGTTAAAAGGAATTTTGAAATAAATAGCCCTTTGAATTTTGGGCAGACGTGGATGATGAATTTTCTGCACTGAAAACAAAAGCACTTCGTATACTATTACCATTTTCAACATCCTACCTTTGTGAAACCGGATTTTCTGCTGTGGCTGCTTTGAAGACAAAATATAGATCTCAGCTAAATATAGAAAAATAAATCAGAATGTCAATTTCAAATATTAAGCCTTCCTTTGAAAAACTTTGCTCTGCAAGACAAGCTCATGGAAGCCCCTAATAATTATTAAACTTATTCTTATACTGCCTTAAAGTACCCACATTTCACACGAGTTTATTTTTTTAAAATAATACATTATTCTGGATATAATAGCTTAATTGTAAGGAGAGTAATACGAAGTGCATGACAATGTATACAAAAATGTAAAATGATTTTTTGAAATGAATGATCATATTATAAATAGATTTGAACGAACTGTAATTTTAAGCCTCACAGAATTAGCATTTAGAATTAATGTTAAATCATATAAAAGAATGTAAAATTCCAATAAATGATAATTGTATTATTTTTAATATTTAAAGCGAGAAAATTTCGAAATCTTTTAGCCCGGGATCAAGTGTGCACTTGATACTAACGTTAATGTTCCCACGGAGTGACTCACACCAATCCTCTTTTTTTATAATTATTTTAACTATACACAATAAAAATCACAATTTCAGTGAATAATTTAACTAAGAGAAAATATACTCACCTATTTCAATGACTTTTCAATTTGTCTTTGATAATTTGAGAAGAAATCCAATAAAACTTAGCTAAATTATTTCAAATGTGCGGGACTTTAATAAAGGACACAAATCACAGACACGTTTCACTAAAATTCAGTGTATTCAATATAAAAATATGGATATTAGTTTTAAAAAAAGAATTGTGTTCAACGTTTTTTATTATGTATTATATGTTTCAGAATACTCATAAAAATAAATCTTGACCAAATAATTCTTCAAAGTGCCCAATATGCTTAGACATATATCATAAAAATCTTTCACATGGAAAAAGGCGAAACAGAAATAAATTATATATGTTTACAACTTCCCTAAAAAAAGGAACGGAGATAACCGTACCAGTAAATTCGAAGGTCAGCTTAAGTAATATTTTAGGTTAAAAGAAACGTAATAAAAAAATCTCTTATCGTGGAATTACAGTGAAGCAAACAAAATATTTTTTTAATTTGGTTATAGGATCAAAGATAGCTAATGAGCGTTTGAAGTAGAATCTTTTATTTTTGATGACGTAATTTTGCCATATGATATATATAAATCATATCAGTGTAAATCTATATTTTTTATTATGTTAGAAAGTATTTTATATGTTTAATTCTAGTAAATTAATTTTTTTAACCTGTTATTTTCGATATGCTCGAACCCCTCGAGGGGTGTGTGCCCCACAGTTTGAGAAACACTGCACTAGAGGCTTTCATTAATTCTCGATAACATTCTGTTGACTATTTCCACGGGCAATTTCAATTCTAAGCCGTGATCGCTGAATATCTTTTGAAAACATGCTTTAGAGTGAAACTCTTCACTTAAACGATGCGCAACAATCCCCTAACTAGATTGACTGTTTTTTCGATTTCTACACATTGACAACAGCGCCATCTCACCTCACGTATATCCTATTTGTACATGCCAGCTCTTCTGCGAGTTTCTAGCTTGCCACTATTAATTTACAACCCTTGTGTAACGATGAACTCAATGAATATGTTGTTCATCAAAACATTTAATTTAAATGGAAGGACTGCCCAGTGGTCGAATGCTTGCTGAAAGATAAAATTAAAAGCTTTAAAAATTGGATGAAGAGAATTTTCCTGAATTATATAATATCCGAGTAATTTACAAATTTTCACATATGCTCCTTTAGTTTTAAATGCTTCATTACAGTAACTAACTTACTGTCTAAACCTTTTAAATTTGTGCCACTTTTGGTTATTATATTGTTTTCTATTTCTATGTGCAAGTGAATAGAATTGGTAATTTTGATTATTTGCACACACAATATTTTTTTATTCATCAGAAATAATCTATTACATCATTTTTTTTTGTTTTCTAGCCAAATACTTTTTGCTTAGTTTAAATGCATAGCAATTCAGTTTCGTCATTTAAACCGCACTTATGGAAATTTGAAATTTCTCATTATACGGAATACTACAAAAAACATTTTTAAGTGCACTTATTAAAACAATAATTTTTTTCTTTTAGTGTGCTACAGTTACCAACTTTAAAAATAAAAAAAAATATGCCTCCGTTAAATATTTTTTAAACTTCAATGATATGTACATGTTCTTCACATTATTCTTAATGAGAGTCTAGTAAAAAAATTTAAAACCATAAAAGAGAATATTACGTATAAAAAATTTTCCTTGCTAAGGGAGGGGAAAATATAAGCCATCTAACCATTTTAATGGTCAGGAATAAATTTAATGGAATAATGTTTATGTGTATATAAGAAAAAAAATATATTGTTTTAAAAACAATATCAAATTTATAATTATAATATTATTGATAAATCCTTTTAAATACGAAGTTTTCTATAAAACAAATCAACTTATCGTTTTCCAACGAATTAACTTTTAATCACATGCATTTTAATTACGTAACTTTTAATTAACACAATAATTTCTATATTTTTATTTTAATGATTAACTTTTTGTTGTTTTTAAAACAAACTTATATTTATGTATGAGGAAGGTGTAGTGTCTTTGTATAGTATTTTACACAAAAAAGTTCAAAATACTTGTAAGGATTCGCTCCTAATACGTATAAGAATGTATATAACTCCCGTGTGATAGCATAAATCTTACATAATTGCAACAGCTTATAAGAGCGTCTCTCAAACTGTGGAGCGCTCCCCCTAGGGGCGTGACAACTCTACGAGGGGGCGCGAGCATATTGAAAAGTCAAAAACATAAGTTTATTTCGGGGAAAATAATTTACGGAAATTAAAACAAACGAAATAAAATCTAACATAATAAAAAGTAAATACACATTTGCACTGATTTATTACTCAGAAAAATGTTTCAGTGATACACAATGTACAATGTATTTTATAATTAATTTAACAATACTAAGTTAATTTAATTAATTTAATTACCAGTGACCCCATGGGATTGTCATACATAAAATTATATATCAAACACTAATCTTGATAATCTGTACGGTTTACAATAAGTCCTTTAACTGCTAAATAAAAGTTATGCTAGTAACATCCCAATGCCAACCGTTTTCGTACGTATAAGATATATTAGGGGGGATAAAGAAACAAATAATCTGAAATAAGTAAATCCTTCGCAAACATTCTCAAAGTCCTTTTATTGCATTCCAAAATTTTATGGTTAGTAGTGCACAGAAAAGATCATACTTCGGAAAGACGTATATGTACGTCTGGGGAAATTAATGATTTGGCAGACAGAGACGTTTATATACGCCGGTGGCACCTAAAAAGTTAAAGTCGTATCGTATTTTTAGCATCAAAGTATAGTATTATTGAATTCAATACATTGTTATTGTATGGAGGGTGGGCGCGATGAAAATCATGATTGAAGATTGGGTTCCGAATATTGAAACTTTGAGAAGCACACTGCCTTATACAAAAAGAATGTTTTTGTCAAACTTTATAGAGTTTGTAATTTAAAAAAAATAAGTTTGCCGATAAAAATTATTTTAAATTTGGGTCGGTGTCATTAAAATTAAATATGATTTATATATAAATATAAAATTTGTTTTTTTTTTTAATATTTTCCACTTTATTAAGCTTCATCAAATTCCTATAAGCGCATATCTCTAGCAAATTTAAATGAACTGCTTAAATAATGAAGATCATTTACGTTCTTATAACGAATTAATATACTGATTCATTTGTTTAAGCAACACTTAATATATTTACTAGATTTGTTTAAGAAAAGTATGATATGAAAGTTCTGAAATAGCAGCCCTTGGTAAATTACTGATTTCAGACTATCTGAGATTTATAGTGCTGTGTGCTACAGAACTTGTTGGCCTTAAGCCTTACATTATTGGAATAATAATCAAATATTTATATGGACCCTAAGCTTACATAATACTTTGTTTACCCGATTATAAGAGTCTTTGAAGAGAGAAAGAGAGAGCGTGGTATTAATGTAGATGCTTCCTTTGTAAATACAACGATATATTCTTAGTCACGCTTCTCCCACGTTGAATTTGTTTACACAAATCTTTCCAGGTTGTTTTACTGATTCTTTCCAACTTTACGCTTATTGTTTTATAGACATAATTAGACGCTATCCTGTTATTCTGAATCTCAAATTTCATGACTGTAAACGAGCAATTGAAGATTTTAAAAACCCAGTTAGATGGTGAGAAGTTCGATAAACAGCTTAAAATGTATTGTTTTTCAAAAATTGAACTGTGTTTTTAAAACAACATCGATATGAATGTATATATATATATTGTATATTTTAAATTTGCCAGAAAACTATTTTTTTTAATATGTTTACATCATTTATGTAATTTTGTAAAAAAATCTCAATTTGTATTTAAATATTTTTAGAACAAACTAGGCTATCATTTCTTTATAATATTTTATAAACACGAAACCAACGTTCATGACGTCAAACTAGAAAATGGATATCAGTGCAGAACTCATGATTTCGGGAAAGCTGTTGTTTTTTGTTGCCTCAGTGGGGAAAATCAGCCTTCAAAATGTCATTTTGAAAAAGTAGGACAACATGATCTATCGGAATCCATGGCTTGACCTATTACCGGAAGACTGGAATCCGGGAAAGCACAAATAAATGCAGCAGATGTGCTGTTGGAGTAGCAAAAATTGTCCTTGCAAGAATGTGGAATCGATTCCAAGAAACAGGGCACGTCCCACCTCGGCCAGGATAAGGACGTTCACGAAAATATTATAGCAAATAATAACCAATATTTTTGGTTAACAGTTCGTCAGGACAGAACTGCCATTGAAACGCAGATTCAAAGACTGTTTCTTTTAGCAACACGATGAAGGCTCTCAAGCCAAACAATCCGAAATACGCTTCATTGTAGTGCTCTGTAAGCACGTAGGCATGTATTCCGTTGACCACAAGCCGCCTTGCGGCCGGAAGTAAGTGGGCTGAGGAACATCGAGATTGGATCCAAAGTGTTTGGAGTCAAGTTCCGTTTATGGAAGAGTCTCGATTCAGTTTAGAGTGTGATATCAGACGTGTTTTGGTATGGCGAGACAGGAGCACTTGAAATAACCCTATATTCCTTTTGGAAACATCACATTGCAGACGAGGTGGTTTGACGGTAATGACTGGAATCAGCATAGATGGACGTACTGGCCTGAATTTCATTCGGAAGGGAAATTTGAAGGTTCAAAGGTATGCAGAAGAGATCTTTAGACTACCTTACACTGCAGCCAACGGTGATCCCTTTCTTTTAATTCAGGATAATTCTAGATCTCATACAGCTCGTCTTGCGGAGAACTTTCTTGAATATGAAACAATACAGCGCATGGAGTGGTCAGCACGATCTCTTGACCTTAATATGTTCGGGCATGTTTTGGAACACCCTCAGATGATGTGTTGATGCAAGACCAAGGCATCCTGTTACTGTCCAGAACTTGGAAATCACACTTGAACGGAACGGAACATTATTCCCCAAATCTCCTCATCGATAACCTCATCTCATCTATGCTAAAGAAATGTGCGGTAGCCTTAGCAGCTCAACGAGATAACACATCATATTAAAAATTATGTATCATTTCCAAACAATTAGGTTTTTGTCATGTACATGCAGCCAAGTTGTTATTCTGAAGCCTCATTTCATGTTCTGTATATCATTCCAAAGAATGAAACTTCCCATACAATTATTGTTCGCTCTTTTCTTCTGTACTATGTTTTTTCTGTATAGTTTTCCATTTTATATCCATAAATTGCTATCACACAACGATTTTTTCATGTTTTGTTTGCTTCTTTAATTTTTTTGAGCAATGAATATAAAGGTCAAGAAAAAAGGCATGGCACATAATTCACTTCAGGAACAACACTGAGGTATGATATTTGTTAATTTTGAAAAAGAATGTTCAGTGTAAACTATTTAATTGTACAAATTATTATTAACCTCTTACAATCCACCTGCGTGCGGGAACTAAAACTGGTATTATATTTGAAGTTTTAATTAAAGTTGCACTAGAATTAAATCATCGTAAATCAATTCACGACCATGATCTAGTGACAAGAACAGATTATCCTCCTTTATCAAATTTCTGGCCAACGAAACATGAAAACTTCAAATACCGGTTGAATGAAGCATGTAACATTTCTGTTTAGTTTTTAAATAGATTTAATGTGGAAACCAAATTCAAACTATATTTCTCCATTCTTTTCACGATCAAATCATTGTGATCTTAAATCCTTGGAATAAAGTAAAGAAAGTCCTTAGAATAAGAGAAAGGCGCTCCTAGAAAACCTTTTAACTGGATATTAGCTTGAAATTTCAAGAAATGAAACAAAAGCTCCAAGTATCCCATAACGATTTATAGATGCTTGTAAATAATATCTCATGAATACTGTTCGAAGAAATACAGCTCAAAAATTGTGAAGCATAAAATTTGCAACGCAAGGTTTTCATTTTGTCTTTTCAACCACAATTTTATCCCTCCAGAACTTAAGTGGGCTAAATATAGCTATGAAAAGAGACTGTGAAAAGGAAAAGCCTTTTAATCCCTTCAAACTTTCGCAAATAAATTGTAAATAAATGATAGGTAAATCATGCTTATTTTCAGAAAAACTAATTTTTGTGAAAAAATGCTTGAAATTAATGAACATTCTCATTGGTATTAATTATAAATTAAATTAAGCATCAAATGTTTTCCCTAAGATTATTTTTAGAAAGTTATTAATTTTTAAATTGAATAAATCTTTGATAATAGCAATATCCCGGTAAGATGAGATTAAAATTTCAACATCATTCATCGAAATATCGTTAGACATGACGTCAGAGCGTATTTATTTTATTTTGAGCGAAATTAATAACAGACGCTTTTTGAGTAGAATCAATTCAATAAAAGTATCTACTACGATTAAAAAGAAAACACGTAAAACCTGAAATCAAATTTTTGAATAGAATTTAGCAGACATTGCCCACTAATACTTCAAAAATTAACCTCTTATTTCATTTTTCATCAATTGATTACATTACTAAGATCATAGGTGAATCAGAAACGAGGTTTTGAATCATTAATGGAATAGAATCGAGGTAATTTAAATCTTAAGTTAGAATTATAATTTTTATCAATTTTAATGACACCATTCTCTTGAAGCGAAAAGTAACTGTTTATAATCTATTTTTAAAAATTGCTCAAAGGTATTTTTAAGCAATATTATTCCGTTCCTGCATAAATAAATGTGTTAGAATTATGATTTATATGTATATAATTCCAGAGAACTGCTTCCTCGTGTAATTAAAAGTATTTAGAGAAAATTTTATCAATTAATCAGTGATTCCTATATATATATATATATATATATATATATATATATATATATATATATATATATATATATATATATATATATATATATATATATATATATATATATATATATATACTATATATATATATATACATATATATATACATATATATATACATATATATATATACATATACATATATATATATATATATATATATATATATATATATATATATATATATATATATATATATATATATATATATATATATATATATATATATATATATATTTTGAACTATTGTTCATTAAAAATGCTTGCAAACAACGTGCGTTGTGTGTTTGTTTGTTGTCTTTGTTATGTGTAGTGTCGTTCAGGCTTTATGTTTATGGGTTTCAAGATGTGAATAAAATGGATTAACTTTCCAAACTGCCTCTTTAATATTGGTAAATACTACTAAACGTCCACTCGCCACGTAATACAGGAATCACTCACCACCGGTCACGCTCTGTCCTTTCGTTCGTAATAACATCCACTTGCCATGACAAATTATGTTCCAATGTAAGTTATATATATATACATATATATATAATCCTGGCAATACACCTACTATGGCCTGCCTGGCAATATTCCTACTATGTTGTGTATTTACAGGATATATGTTTTGCACATACACACACACACACACACACACATATATATATATATATATATATATATATATATATATATATATATAGTATAATAAAATAAAAATGAAGAAGTTCTAGAACCTACAGTGCTAAAGAAGGAAGAAATTGGAATTCACAAGACATAACAAATGTAGATACAAGAAAATCGTTGGACTAAACTGGAGACCTAGCATGATTTCTAAAACGGTCGCTGAATTAAGCTAGCGATTTAGGTTTAGCAATGCTTTATGGATCCAACCTTCCCCGTACAGCAGAAATGTTCGACATAATAGGGGGAAAAAATAGAGCTATGTTGAAAAATTAAGCCTATTTCTACCACGTGGATGAAGATCCTGACAATATAGTAAAATGAAATTAAGAAAAGGGAACAAAAAAAACTAATCTCTCACGGAGAGGAATAATAATAAAAAAAATTATGTAAATATTTAGGACAAAAAACTTACATGTAAAATAAAATTTTTTTGGAAATCAAAAAATCAACCTTCTTTGTTAAGATCCCACGCAAAATGACTTAAAAGATTGAAACAGCAACACAAGAAGGAAAAATCCGTGTCGCGACCGCGATAGTTATTTTGCATGTAAACTAACCACTAAGATATTTTAAATAAACAAAACATAAGAAATTTTAAATAAAATAATGAACAAATTTAAGAATAGATATTATCAAAAAGAAATATATTTAAAAGTAAATTCACTTGGATAATTATATACTAGATAGTTATATTGCAATTAAAATAAGCGCTTAAAATATTAAAAAAATCTTTTAAAAAATAAACTAAATAGAAGAAATTTTAAATAAAATATAGAACTAAGATAAAAATAGATTTAGTTTGAAATAGAAATATATATTTAAAAATAAGTTTACTAGGGTAATTGTATTCTAAACAATTATTGTAAAATTTCACAAAATTACTATGTTTTAAAATGTTATTAGTAACTAAATCATTGTTTCTTTTTATAAAATTTAAGATAATATTTCTAAATATTGATAAGTGTAAGTTACTACACCAGAAAGACATGTTTATAATGTTAAAATCAAATGATCCTCTTTTATCAAAAATATTACTTAATAGCAAATTATTCTTAACGTTTAGTTGAAGGTCCAAAAAGTTAGCTGACTCATTATTATATAGTTAGTTTTTAATAATTTTAAATATTGGGGATAATAATTAAAGCTAGGAACAAAGTCTTCTATATTACTAAATATAATTAAGTCATCTATGTATCTAAAAAAGTAACAAGATTGATAACTAATACTTTCATTTTCATAAAAATGCAGGTAAATATTTGCTATGCAGTTGCTAGCTGGTCCGCCTTGTGGTAAACCTTTGATTTGCTGATAATGAGCGTTATTATGGAAAATATACGTTTCTTTTAATACAAATTCAATAATAGAAATATATTTATCATATTTTATTATCTTATTCAAAAAATATTTGCTATATGCTATTTATAAATCTTAAACATGTCTTCTCTATATATATGGAGTTAAATAAATCTTCAAAATCATAAGTATAAATAGAAATAATTTTTTTACCTTGCAAATACTTAATAATGTCCATACTATTCTTAACTATAATAGATTTTTATCAAAATTTTGTCTAATGTAGATTGAAAGTATTTTGTACCTTCTTGCCCGGATCTGTAATATAAGTTTTAAAACCATTCGTAATAGTTCTAAATTTAACAGGATTTTTTTGTAATTTAGGAGTTAAGAAAATATGAGGGTATTTAATATCCAAAATATGTAAATCTATTTTTTTATAAAAGGCAGAGATTCGATTAAAAATTTCTCTGTTGCTTGAATTAGATTTTTTTAAAAGCAGAATTATTATGAAATATTTGTTTAGTTTATTAGTATAAAGCCACTTGCAAATAATTGCATAATTACCCGGTACTTTATCAACAAAAACGATAATAAAGTTCTTTTGTAGGTCTGCAATTTGGTTCTTAATTTTATTGTAAGTTATATTAGTATCAGTTTTATGATTAATGTTCAGTAATTCATTTAACACTTTTCATTTAAATTCATTGAAAGCTACAATAAGAACTCTATATATTTAATAGCTAATTTTGTAATGAAGTTAGTAATATCTTTAGAAATTTGATTTTTGATAGCATTGTTATTATTAGTGATTATTAATCTAAAGCTAGTATATTTGGACATTATTTCTCTAAGATTATTTATCTTTAACAATATTTAAATTACCCAGTTACCACATGCTTGTGATGATCATTTATAAAATCAGAATAATTTTACAATTACAAACGATATTGTTATTATTTTGCAAATCATTAATATCATTGTAATTAAAAATTGAGCTACCTATTTTTTATTACATTTGAAAGCCTTTGCAAAGGTTATTTATTGGCAGGCAATGACCTTACTTATTAAATATTTTTGAGAAATTAATGTTATATTAAGATTTATTCATGAATAGTATGGTACAATACTCAGTAGAACTATTTACTAAATATCTTCAATATTGAATTTATGAATGAGAAAATTAATAATATTCTTAATAATATGTAAAGCATGACAGTCTTTAAAATCATACTTTTTGAGGATATCTCTAGATACCTAATTTATTTTTGATTTAGACCAAATATATATATATATATATATATATATATATATATATATATATATATATATATATATGGTCTAATTCTCCACAAACAAGAGATAAACATTCATCAATCGCATTCGAAAAAAACACATAGACAGTAGAAAGACCATACAATGAAGGACACATGAGCAGCCGAGATTAAAAATTATAAAATGGATGCTGCAGTATTATAAACATAGCTGACTAAGTACAGCTAATATATAAAATAATTTATAAAAAAGTGCGGTAGAAGATGTTTTTTGGCCAGCCAATAACATATAACAGCCAATAATGTATAAATATATATTAAGCAAAGATAATCGTTAACAGTGTGTGTGTAAATAGATGGATTTTTCTGCGACCAATTAAAACTGCAACACTAGGAAAGAAACCAGATAATAAAACATATGTCCTGTAAATTTACAACATAGTAGGAAAGAAACGTGATAGAATTTGAAAGCAATTTGGGAGCAAACAGGATCCAAAATTCATACACAACTGCCTTATTTCGTAATTAAAACTGTTTCAAACCGTTTAGGTATGAAATCGAATTGGGGTCGTATGAAAGATATGGGTGAACCACATCTTGCTTCTCGAACTCATTTTCTTATTTCATCAATCGTAATGGGTGTAGAGCAATAGTGGTTCAGTCTTTCAGCATCCCCAGATATTTTCTGAGGGTGAAAGATGGGCTGTCTAGGAAAACACTCGAACGCCTTCTATCTACAGAAAATGTGTTCGACTTGCCAGATGACACACCTTGCGGTCTTTGTGTTACCATGCTGGAAGATGACGTCTCAAAAGCCTCGAAGAAAGAGAACAGGCACCGGCTTTAAAATCTGAGACATGAACATTGGTCTCTCAGATTATTACAAATGAAAAGGGTTCGTTTCGTGCACACTATGGCTGCTCTACCATTACATCAGGTACTGGTTCCGTTTCAAGATATCAAATGCAAGTAAGATATGTGAGTTCTCTTCAGTGCCCCTGGGCATGGATATATCCGTCTCGATTCTGCTTGCAAAATGGAGACTCGGCGTAAAAAATGATGCAGTTCCATTCGTGTTTCGTATTTTGTCACCGGGATTACTACAAACATCACGCAGTAAAGCCCTGTGCAGTGTAAAGAAATGACACAATAGTAGTCATCTTGCAGATGGTCTGTATTGATAAGTTATCACACGGTCTCTACTGATACTTTAAGGGATGCAAATAAGCCAATTTCCTAATTCAAGGTCTAATCCTGTAATCCGATCCGACAACATTCCTGTCTTTTGGGATGTTAGTAATAGGAAGCCTTTGGGAATCTGCATGAGAGAGAGAGAGAGAGAGAAGCTCAATAGAGAGTTCTCTTCTAAATCTACCAATTCCGTGTTTGCTTGGCAGTCATTGGATCCCGAGTAAAGCGAGTAGCGATATTCAGAAACGATAAATCACAATCATAGCATTTTCAAATTCTTCCATTTTCACGTCATAGTATTAGATGAAAACCTTTAAATTGCAAATTCATTCAGTTATCATCATATGGAATAGTCTGGCACTTATATAATTTTAAGACATTACGGATGGACTTATAAAGAGAGTTTATAGTAAACTATACATATTTTTATGTTGACAGGGTTCCGGAATTTTAAGCAGTCATTCACACAATGCAAGGCAGTTTTTTAGGAGCGATGAGAATTTATTGCCGAAACACATTGAAATGCAGGATACAGTACTCTAATTCGTTGATTAAATTTTAGAAATCCTTCAAGCATTCTACGGTGCTCAGACACAACTATCAGTGTTTAAAATACAAGTATGTAAAATATTATTCACAAGCCGCAGTAATAACCAATCGCTGGTTGACTCTTCACGGTCTAATCAATACTACTCTTCACTGGCCAAAACAAGTAAGCTTCGGTGCTTGACTCCCTATTTATATGCCTCAAGGATCTTTCGGGAAAGCCCGTTGGGCCATAGATCGTGACATTAGTAGATTTCCCCTTCAATTTCCAGAAGAATCCATAGGGTCATAAACTCGCCAATGTGGTCACCAAACTCGCTATGTTTCCATTGAATCACCTGTATAATGTAAGGAATGGTATTTCTTGCGTATATTACAACTTTAACATAAAATCTCGATAAATATAAAAATATTTTTTGGTACTTAAAATTTGATTTGAATAAGTTCAAAATAAGTGTTTTAGATGTTTTGAAATATATTTCTGGAAGCAAATAAAATAAGCATTTATTTTTAACCTTTTTTACTATAAATAGCCTGGAATGCCGTATTTGGGAATGTAATACTATAAAAGGCTTTAGTACACTAAACCTTAGTAGTTACAAACCCAAAGAGGCTGTGTAGATAGAAGCACAGACGAAAGCCTCTAAATTCATCAAAGCCTAAATAGGGAACCAAGCCTTGTCTTAGCCATACTCAATGAGATGAATTAAGCATTACGTGATTGCATGGCAGAAATTGTGTAATGCGCCATATCGATAATCCTCTGCAGTCTCTAATACTTAGAGTTACGTAGAGTTACTCACTGTTGATATTTTTACAGGATTACGCAGTCATATTATTAGATCCTATATATATATATAACGGGTGAAACTGTTACTGCGTGGTACCGTTTGTAGGATTATAACTACTGCTTGATGTTAATGGAATGGGTGGATATATAAGTAAAGAATCATTTTTTTTTGCAACACAAAAATTAGGAAGAAATAACTTGCGTATCACAGAGGTTCTCAAACTGGGGCACGTATCCCTTCGTAGTGGGCGTGATAACTCTACGAGGGGGGAGCAAGCATATCGAAAATTCAAACAAATATTTTAAAAAGTTATTAATTTATTGAAAGGAAACAAAACAAAATAGATTAGAAAAATACACATTTACACTGATATAATATTCAAATAAATGTATCAGGAGTGCACATTGTATTTGAGAATTAATTAAATCCCTACTATTAGGTCACACTCTGCATTTATTTATTTATTTATCTTGGTGGAATTTCGAACTCTCATTTGAGCTGAAATTTTATATACATGATTATTTTGGATGACAATACAATAGTTTAATTATACTTAATAAAAATTAATTGATAAAAACTAATTATTTAAAGATTTACAAATACAGCCACGTTGGCATCATTTTTGGTGACTTGTGTCAAAACTTTAAAAATTTTTTTTCTCACGTATCAAAGCATTTAGTTGAACTGAAATTTAAAAACACGATTGTTTTGGATGACAATACGATACTTTAATGATAATTAATAAAAATGAATTACCACTTAATGTTGTAATTCTGTCCTATGTGTATACACATTTATATTAATTGCAACTATTTAATAAAAAGTAGCCAAAATAAAACTTTTCTATGTGGATCTATAAGTAGGAATTGACTTAAAAATATTTTATATATATGTATATGTATTACTTGCTTATATTAATACCAACAAAAACAAGCTTGATAGTTACTAGTGACAATACAATATTTAATCTTTTGCATGATAATTTGTACGGCTTATAGTTAAGGTCGTATTGTAGCTTTAACGCCATAGTACATTATTATTGTAATGAATACATTGTTATTGCATAGGGGAAGGGAGGTGAAATAAAAATTATGATTGAAAATTGTGTCGCAAGTATTGAAAGTTTGAGAGGCACTGACGGATGATTTTTTATATTGTCTGAAATTTAAAGATTTTTAATTTTCCCTTCTTCATTTAGAAAGAAATTGAATATTATCTCTCATCGCCAGATTGTTTATTAAAATCATAAATATCGGGCTTTTGCCCACAGTCCTCGTAGTTTGAATTACAGTCGGCTAATGAGGCCGATAACTGAGCTGACACCCTACTCGCCTAATTTCTTCACCATACCAACATGAGGAGTTTGATCTTCGGCAGATTTAATGACCATCAGCTCCACTACATTACAAGTCTTAAATGATACCAGAATCCGAATCCGTGACTCGATAGAAACAATAACAGTAATGAGTTCGTGACCATCAGCATCGGCTATCGCATCCATGTTCATTGTCTTGAAATCTGTATTACTACGTTGTGTTAAAAATATATCTATAGTAAAAATAAAATGTCAGATTGAGTTACTTAAACTTTGAAATACTTTAAAGTTATGTAGCTCATTATTGTTTGAGTGTATATATGACTGTGTTTTCTCTATCTATATATATACACACACCGTACTTACTCGAATCTAAGCTGTACAATTTCTTCAGTGTTAATGCTACTGAAAATCGGATACGGCTTAGAATAGAAGGCAAAACATTTGTTTGATCTGGAAAAATGAGTTTCTATCCCTTCCTGCATTATCTCATTCCACAAAGGGTTCGATCTTAGGGGCGACCACACCCTTGGTGAAAATTATTTTGGTTGGCGATAATTGCGCCATCTTGGTAAGCCTGCTTTGATACACTAGATTGGGTAATCCTAACTGTTTCTGGAATTTTCATATTTTGTTGGCGGGCATTTCGAATTTCATCTTGTTGTTGGGCTCCGGGCTGGAAATATGGCTGCGTGCGTAAGGGAATATACTTTAGATTTTTTTACTTTGTTGAATGCGAAAGGTAAGAAAGAATTGATTGAATGGTGTATGAAGGAATGATTGATTGCTTCGAGTTATGAATGTCCTAAATGTAATGATCGGCATGATGTAACATGGTCGGCAATAAAACGCTTTATTCGAAATCGTGCCATGCCCGCCGAAGGTATGTTCCCGCGCGCGCGACCATTATCTCGCAGAATAAATATGGCGGCGCTCACACGATCATTCGCTTAGCGATGATACTTTTAAGGATATTTTAAAAATCTGTTGTTACGCTGAACCCTCCACTCGAAAAAGATCAGCAGTAAGAGAGTAAGTGAGGTTTTTAAATGTTTTATCTTAAATGTTTAATTTCTGTATTGTTGTCATATATTTTCATTACGCATCCCATTTATCCCGCTATATTCTCTTGCCGCCATTGTCGGTTTTGCTTGACGCTATGTTATTCTGTCTTGGTGCTTTCTTTCGGTTTGTCGCCAAGGGAGTGAGCTCTCCTAGGATTTTACCCTGCAAATAATCTTCAGAATTTAGTCTATCCTAAATATCGTTGTCGGCCAGCATTTAGGAAATTCTTTTGTATTCGATTTCTTTTAATCACTGGAACATCAAAGGTGAGTTCGCTATGACGCATGCATGGAAAAGGAGACAGTTTTATATGCGGGGAAAAAAAGGAAAGAGGTAAGTGGCCATTGTGAGAAAATTTGAAATGGATGAAACAAATGCACGATGATGGCGTAAACAAGTTGATATAATTTTTGCTTTTAAGTTTACAGCAGTCATTAATAATTATTTTACATTCCTCTATAATACATTCTTTTAAAAATAATGTTGCATAGCGAACAAATGCATTATACGGCAGGGAAGACGACACCGCGTGGGAACATGATGAAGCCACACCAATTCCAATGTTAGCTGTGACATTAGGAGTGACGAATCATTTTCGAACTATGACACTGACGGTTATAGTAATTGGAGATTCATATATGTATTTGAAAGTTTTTAATGCTGATAAACAAAGGCAAAACGTACACCACCACATCGCGGGGAAGGGAGACAGGATTCTAGGGGCCCATAGCTTGTCTGATGCCAAGTACAGCTTGGGGTCAAAAACTTGATTTTGTAGGTAGGCTCTAATATTCTAAATTACACCACTGATGGTAAAATAAATAAAAAAAAGTAACTAATTATTTCTAATTAAAAATGTCTTAAGTATCGGATATCGATTAACCTTCGACATATATTTTTAGAGAATTTGGAGTATATGTATATATATATATATATATATATATATATATATATTATACATGTGCGCGTATGCACATGCATACATATATACCCATATATATTTTACATCTAAAACCCTTGAAATGTTCGAACAATAAGCATCCATCAACAATACATGTTTATTAAGCTTTCTTTCACAGTAATAATGGACAAAATTTCTTTTTTCTGCTTTTATTCTTATATTTTTGTTAAACTCATGTTGGAACTGCATCCAGTTTATTAGCAACTAATCTTATGATCATTAACCACTGTAGGTATCTACAACTCCTGTGTCCAAAAAGTCATGATATTCTGTTGGCAATGAAGCTACACATTTACTGCTAATTAATTTATAAATATGCGTTTCGAAGTCTATGAAGGCATCTTCATGGGTTACTGGAGATTGTTGTGTATTAAACAGAATGAGACCTCAAAATTGGCCTTTGTTAATAGATCGTCTTTTTGACGTGAAACGTCTTTAAAATCGCGCCGAAACATACGGGTACCAGGTTCAAAAAGTGGACCGTAACGAAAAGGTCTATATCATCGTACCTTAATAATTACAAAACTAGTAGTCCTAGAAACAAAAATGTGGTGTGAATATTTCACTTATATAGTCAGCTCGTTGTTATGACCTTGAGTCCGGGTCTGGGTCGAGCGGGGCGGCGGGGGAGGGGTACTGCGTTAACTGTACGAAACCGGCGCTCTCGCTCGTTTCTATTCAGTGTAACTCGTGACTCCGACTTGATAGCGCGGTGATTCTTTCGTGTGTTTATCAAGATTATTGAAACCGATTGATTCATACAAAAATAAGTGTAATTTCGACAGTATTTATATTAAAAATAACCAGAAAGTGAAAAAAATATATAAACATTTGCTATGTCGGCCTCAGCTCGTGCAAGAGCCAGCCAGAAATATAAATCACGGCTATCGTTGGAAAGAGGGGGCTATGGGCCACACACAGGTACCCCATTGTCCGGCGCCGAGCGAGCGAGACGGTTTCGGGAACGTTGCAAAGCCGACGCCGCGAGGAACTTTTCTGCTGCCGCCAACCTCGCGAGCACCTCTAACACTGGAGTACCTGTACTTATGGACGTAACGAATATCGGTACGCTTAAGTATATAGAATATCTCACTGACGACGAACATGCAACAATCTATGGAACGACAGAAGTAGATGTTGAACCTCAGCCGTCAACCTCAACAAGAATTCGGAAGAGAGTGCGCCTTTGGCTGGAGTTTCCAAATTCAAGCATGGGCCAACTATGTAGAGTAAAAGCGAAGCCCCACGTTATGTGCAAACGTGATGTGTTAGATTTAAAATGGACACCTATTGTGACCAGAGCCGCCAACATATCGCTCGATGGGAATATCAAGTGTAGACGTAACCAATTTCCGGTTGTGTCCGCAAGCGCGATCACCATTCATAAGTCGCAAGGTGGCACATTCGACGAAGTCGTTTTCAACTACGATAAGTCACAACAGATACACCTTGTGTACGTTGCACTGAGTAGAGTAGCATCGATTGGCGGTCTGTATCTCACCAATGATAAAGACGATTTTAAATTTTATCACGGGCGAGGCAGCACGGCGCCAACGGTGAAAGATATTCGCGACGAGTACGATCGGATGGCCAATCATCGCCTTCCCACGTTGTCAATGCAAGCAAGAGCCTTCTGTAAGCGAGACGTCCTAGCCGAACGCGATGAAGACCAGGGTGGCTACCTACATCGACGACGGCAATTAATTTTGATCGTATCTGCTTTCAATGCACAAAGTTTGGTTGCCCATGCAGGAAATATCGAAAGCGATAATATATTGATGAACTCTGATTATATGGTATTTAGCGAGACTTGGATGAATTGCGCGAACACTGTGATGATCAATGACTTCGAACTAAGAGCAAGTAATAACACCGCACTTGAACATCGTACACGTTGTCCGTCTACCTCGTCTGAATTGGCAGTGCGAGTTTCTGCAGCCGGAGGTTCTGCAATCTACAGAAACCTACAAAGCTCCACAAACTGTAGCGAAATCATAGTAAATGTCAACAAGTCATGCGGAAATTCAGTCTTGAGAAAACATAATGTCGGCGACATATGCTTGGTGGACGTTAAAGTCGAAGATCTTACGCTGTTTATTCTCGGTGCCGTATATATACATCCTAAGGCGTCGGCTGAAGCTGTTAAGCTATGTCTTTATCAATCACTCCTGCCATATTCAGCAAACTTAACAAAATTAAATACCGAACTCTCAGCCAGACTTGGAGACTCTAATCGTTCTATGCGGCGATTTCAATTGCAATCCACAACAGAACAAATACCTTGTTGAGTTCATGAGGAATGAATTCGGCCTTAACTACGTACAAACATCACCGACAACATTAGGCAATACCACTATAGACTGTACATTCACCAGAAATATTAATGTTGACATTATGTCATATGTTTCTTATTTCACATATCACAGACCTATGTTAAATAAAATCGTTGTCAAATATTAATTGTAATAATAATTTATGTTTCTATTATGTATCTGTTCTTTTTTATTAAAATACTTAAAACACCGTCAATCCTGTTTTTATTTATTTCAATCTTTTACTTTAAAAGCGATTAGCTAACATAGACGTTTCACGTGAAAACCAACGGCTGTGTGCCCCAGCACAGCCCCACCCGATTTTTGTATCGAAGCAATTTTAAATGAAAATCAAAAAGAAGTTTATGAAAGATCGCAAATTAATTAGCATTGTTACTTTTAATATATCACGTGTTTCTTCAATATATCACTTTTAATATATCACGTGTTTCTTCAATATATCACTTTTAATATATCACTTACTTTTCGCTGTATTTAAAAAAAACTTCATCTTGATAACCTCTCTCTATGTACGAGGTAGGAATCAAAAGTTTCCATAATGAGTCATTAATTTAAAAAATATTGCCAGTTAAATTCTTGAAACATATCCTCCTTTGAAAAAAGACCCTTGAGTAACAAAACACTTTTGTCATCGCTTGTAAAGGTTATCGAAACATTTCTGGAATCAATTTTAGTCATGCCTTTTAATTTCATCTGCTAAATGAAATTGGCGACCCTGAAGGTGTGCCAGTTTTGCCAGTCGCAAGGGGTAAAATCAGGGGAGTAAGGAGGTTACGGCAAAATATTTGTTTTAAATTTCACCCCGTCGTTGTTTGAAGCTTGTTCTTACGTACCACAACAGAAACCGTTTCAACGTTTTATTTTTGACGGAAATTTGTGGACCTTCAGAGTGTTTCTTGCATTCGACACTTTTCCTTCCTTCCCTGAAACGTTGATGTCACTCAAAAGCTTGCATTCGCGATAAATTATCATTGATGTACATATGATTCAACATTTCGCAAGTCTCTGTAGCACTCTACAAAATATATTTTCTACAACATTTGATATCCATTATCTGTTCTACAAACGTCATTTATTTCAATCGCTGGATAATAAATGTATCAGCTCACAAAATACAACACCGTGGTGAGACACTGACCCCTTCATTTAGGACAAATCCTTTATAGAAAAGGAGGAGAACGCAATAACACAGAAATGTTATAATAGTCACTCTACTGCAGAAGTTTTTCACGTTATAGGCTCAGTCAGGGAATTTCTAAATCCTACCTCGTATAAAAAGTTCTTCGTGATGATGTAATAAATTTATTTCTAATAAATAAATAAATAAAGTTATTCATTTAAAATAAATAAATTCATTGTTTAATAATTAATATTATTTATTTCATACTCAAGATAAAATAATAAAGAAGCCAATAAGCCCTGATATTAAGGCATAATTTTCAGTTCACTCAATTCAAGTATTCCTTGTAAGGATGGCATTTGCCATGACTATTAATAAATCGTAGGGGCAGAGTTTTGAAAAATTTGTTTTATACGTAACATCGGAAAAAAACAATATTTACTTATGGACAATTATATATTGTTCTGTCAAGGTGAAGAATAAAAGATGAAATAAAAATTTTATGCAATTAAGAAGAAAAGGTGATAAGAATATTGTTTTTCAAGATGCACTAAATTGAAGTACAAAGTAAAATGCGGAGATGAAGATTTGAAATTTATTATTTTTTTCCCACTTACAATATATTTTTTTAAAAATAGAACTGCATAATACATGTAAATTACAATTTTACAATTGAAGCAATGAGTGTAAAATGTGTACAAAAGAGGGTGGTCCACCATTCGGTGGACAGGGAGTCCTTCCTAGTCCTTCCTTCCCCGTCCTTCCTAGTTTATTTAAAACATTTGAATCTATTGGAACGAAGTAATAAGGCTAGTATGCGTAGTGAATTAAAAGTCCTGTGATAAATTTCGAGGAGTTTTACATCTTACAATAAAACAAAAGATTTTGTATTAAAACGTTTTGGACGTGGTGATCTATGTTAATAAAACTATCCCAAAAACTAGATGTAAAAGTCTATTTTCTTTCTTCTGAAGGCATCTGATAGGATCGTGTATGAGATTCCAACCCAATCTCTGAAAGAATTTTAGTAATTGACTCTTCGCAATTGAACGCGTGTGAGAGATACAAGATATCTTAGAAACTTACTCCATTGCACTGTTCAGATCCTATCACGGATATTAAGTATTAATTGTAATCATTGCTGTAAAACATTTACTTTGCTAAGATGTTGAAAGCGTGTGTAAATATTGTTTTTCCCTTCACATCTTACTTATTTGAATTTGTGCTTTTGCGTGCTTTTTGCAACCAAACAATTTTTTTTTAAAAAATAATAAATGCATTCATGGAGGTATATTACCTCGCAAAATTCATCGATGATTTTTCAATTTCGTCTATGTACCATGTTCGTTCTTTAATGAAATGAAAGTGCTAATAAATTTAAAAGAATGTAAATTAGAAGACGTTGAATATTTACGTATCAAATGCCGACATTAAAATTAAAGACTAGTTTGGCATTTCTCAAACAGTGGGGCGCAAACATTTTGAAAAGTCGAAAATAAAAAATTATTTTAAAATATATCTTGATTTATATATTGAAAGGAAGCAAAAAATACATTTTGCTGTAATGAAAAATAAAATACACATTTACACTAATATAATATTGTTGCGATAGTACGTAAGTACCTTATATTTCCATGCAATGAGTAAAAATATACGAATTTATTCAAAATACGCAATCAGTCTTGAGATTATTTGTTCTTACCGTTTGATCTTCAAAATGTTACTTTTTGAATACTCTCTCTTCTTGGCATGTTTTAGAATTAAAAATCTCAATTTTATTTTTATATAAAATACATGCATGGTCACTTAAATAACATTTCCAATTAAATAATAACAAATTGACAAGTAAGAGAATATGTTCTGGTTGATTGATACATTGATATATTTATACATTGATAATTATTGTATTGTGTGATACATTTATAAATATATTAATAACTCACCAAGTTGGCAACACCAATTTCCTATGTGTCGTAAGCGCTGAATTAACTTACATGTGTTTCGTTTCTTAAAATGTCGCCACTAGGTAGCGAAAATACGCAAGTACCAAATATAAATACTACATCAAGCTTATATATCATATGATCGGATGAAAATATATATGTTTGATTCTTTCATTTCAATTTTATTTCAATCCAATAATTTGTTTTAATGCAACATTTCCTCTCTTATTTTTTTTTCAAAATTGTTCATAATCTGGTGAAAGCAAACATGAAAGATGACATAAGTTTTATTATATTTATAAAATTTCCCTTATCAATAACAGTTTTCATGACCTATATTACTTTTTTGAAAAGAAATCTGATTTTCAAAATAATGACTTCAAAAATAACGTTTAGATTTTATTATTGAAACCTCCCATTGAAAAATCTGGAAATTCTTTTGTGATGTTAAGATATACTTCGTATTTCCGAAATAAACTTCTTTTAGCAAACAAAACATTCCTCCGAATAAAAAAAATATCCTCTTTTGTAACCCAATAGTACGTCTTCGGTGAAAAGTCTTTTAACCGATCTGAAGATGAAACGTGCCCCAAGCAATCAATTTAAACCGGATGAGGTTCCAGATATTTTACAGAATAGTTTCGAGGACCATTTCAGAAGATGTTCATATTTCAGAGCTCTGGATTAAAATTAAAATTAAACTATTGGTTGATAAAAGGAGAAAGTAACCTAGTAGTGTTTGTTTTGTAAACGGTATATATATATAAATAAACTTTTAGATGTTTAAAGTAATAAGATAGATAAGGTTTTAATGTTTCAAACACAATCTTCCGTTAATTTTTTTGCTTGTTTATCAAACTGTCAGAATCCTTCTTATTTCGGTGGATTTTTGGTCCCTTTTTTGTACTTAATTATTATTGCAACGGTATTTGACTGCAATATATAAAACGAAGCACAGGGCTGACATTTGGAATTTTAAGCAAAGTAAACGGCTCTCAGGGCTTAGCTTTTCCTGGTTTTACATAGTATACGGCATTATATAAGTTATGTAAGTGATAATTACGTATTTTTACAACCTATTGGCGACTTTATATTAAATGAAGCACATGGTTGCCAATTCAGCCCTTACCACACATAAGAAATCGGGGTTATCAAATTGGCAAGTTATAAATAGAGTTGGAAGTTGTTGGGATAATACGTAATACCGAAAAATTACTTTTGTAAATCTAAAAATGTGCGAAGTTGTCATATTCCTTATTCTTAACTTTAATCAACATATTCATATTGTGAATTTTACTCCTGTCTAAAAAATAAGAAGAAATATTGTCAAAAATTACTATATTTTACATAAGTTTAGCTTCCAACATGCTTAATTTAAAATTAAGTAAATTTTCTAATTTCACGAGAGCTACGACTTTCATTTTCTACCCACTGCAGATAATTGCTACTTTTCTTACCTCAAGTAGCTAGAGGATAAGTTTTATAACGCTTATACATAGATTTACGAATATACTACTGAAATAAGATAATATTTATTTAGTTCGTCTTTGGTCTTTTGTATATGACAGGAGTTCGGCTAACTTTGTAATAGTGAGGTGGTGTGATATCTATATAAACCAGTACTGGTTCCCATGCGAAGACGATCGTTTTAGCGTGATCGCTAAAGTACTTGTTTACGGAACAGTAGGTGCTCAGATCAAACCTTCCTTCCTTTAATAGTACAATTGTGAATAAGATGAGATATCGTAAAACGTATGAATCTATCAAAAGGTCATAATTGCTTAAACTTTTGATGAAACTATTAGTGTAAACACTTTGAGAAGACACAAAATATTGTTGAAGGTATGGTTAAACTAAATTATTCCGAAAATATAGTAGGTAACATTTTAAATGGTTCTCACGCAACTTTCTATTACATAATCTCTGAGGTTAATGAACTAAGTTGATTATCTTCTCGTATAACCACGCCTTGTAAGATTAGTATACAAGTAAGCAATAATACTTAAGTACAAATCATAGGGAATGAAAGTGAGAAAAGATAGAGGGAAGTTTAGTGAAAGAAAGATTAACAATGGCGTGATGGAAATATTACTCGGGTGAGTGGAGCCTTACCGGCAAAAATTCAGAAAGCAGGATCCGACATTCGCTGTTAGGAGACAAGTGTTTAAAGATAACCAGATAAGTGTACTTTATTGCAGTAATTATTTGATTAAGTGTGGTTAACTCAAATCATTCTACATATCTGATTTATTTAGATTTTAATTATTCCGAACTTGAATAAACGAGTTAAAGATAAAAAGAAACCTGTTTCGTTTTCATATTAAAAAAAAAACCTACCCCTCCAAGAATCGTCTTCAGTGACGGATTTAGGCTCGATGGCACCCTAGGCCCAAGTTAATTTGAAGCTCTTATATGTACAACTAACATCATAGGTGAAACAGCCCGTAGGGTCAATGCCTAATGTGCCTATCTCAATATTCTTGACCTTGGGCACTGAGGTGCATGAGAGCAAATGCTCCGATCAGGTGGTCAATCTGACACGAAACCCTACGTGTTAAATTCTTAAGCAAGTTCGGTACTCATTTATCGACCCACTGAAGGATGAAAGGCTTAATTGAACTTGCCCAGATCGGAATTTGAACCCCGAAACTATGGAGTGGAAGCGCGATACAGTACCACTCAGCCACCGGGCTTGATCTTACATATTTATAATAATAATAATACGAATAGTAATAATGGATTCGAATTAAATTTAGGTATTGAATTTAGGAATAAATTTTAAAAAAATGAAGGCAAAAAAAGCATGACAAATTTAGCATGAATTAAAATTTATGAAAAATCTAACGTCTGTAGCTAAATGCTATAATTAACGAAAGGTTTTTTTAGCACCTATTAGTTAGATATTTAAAATTTTACTACTTACACGATTAATTGCTTTAAAAAAATAATTCTCCTCTTTTGATATAGACATCTTTAGGTTTTTAAAGTAAGAAAAGGAGTAAAACTCTCTCTTGATTTTAAGATCGATAAAAAACAAAATCGACTTCAAATTTTCGCCAACTCGGAAAATTTTGGCACCCCTAAAAATTTGCCGCCTTAGGTCAGGGCCTCGTGGACCTAAGCTTAAATCCGTTACTGATCCTTTTTGAACGTAAAACTGAAACATCACTGAATGTCAGTTAATGCAGGGGAGGATAAACAACGACCTGCAAGGAAATTCTTTTGGTAGCCCACGAAGACAATCAAAAAATCTATTTTGAAGCGTGGTTAGGTGCATGAACTTGGATACTGAGTAATGAGGGTTTCAAAAAGTAATCTCTCTCCTGATTTCTAAGAAAAAAAGTAGAAAATTGTGATAGGGTATGCTTGTCTCGTTCAACTACTAAATATACTCGCAGCAATGGATGATATGGAATTAGCACAATAAATAAATCGAATAAAGCTGCCACAAATTTGCTTAACTTAAGAATTAAATCTTGATTAACTTATTGATGTCAATTTTTATGGAACATTTTTTCCTTTTCTGACATGCAAAGTTAACTAAAGAACGCGATCATTTTAAAAATGTGTGGCCCTCCTGTTCTTTTTGCTTCCGCAATGGGACTTTTGAGCCACATTAATTATCCTGGTTTAAGGAATTTCTTCCCAGATACGCATATCAATTTTGAAGTGAACATGAAATGGAAGAATTTCTACTGCAGACGTTTAAGAAGAAAAAAAAATGAAAAAAATGGAAATATAAGTGGGTATTCTCTTTGATTGAAAATTGACTTCAGAAGCGGATTTCGATATATTTTTTCAGACACATTTCTTGCAAATTAATGATAAAGACCCGCTTTGAGTGTATGGAATGTATCATTTCTTATCAAGAGAAAAAGAGGGATTAAAATATTAAGCATTAGAAACTAAAAAGGGTACTCTTAAGTAGAGAGAATATCATTTTTATTTAATGACATTATTTTCATTGTTAATGCAGTTATAGCAATAAAGGTTAAGTGTATAATCACAAAGAGTAAGTATTAGAAAAATAAAAGGTCAAAATGTTAAGGTATCAGACTACGTTCGGAACAGTGATTTTAAAAAAAGAGTATAAATGGATAATTTTCATGATATTTAGTGTCACTCAGATTAGAATACATATACATAAAATTGTTTTAGGGACATTTTGACAAAAAAATATTTAAATATAATATTTCGGAAAAAGTTAAACTTAGAATAATCTTTTTTCCAAATGTTCTCCTTTTGTAAAAAATGGTTCTATTATAATAATATTTTGTCTGTATATAGCTCAGACCTCTGTACAGAGGCTCAACTACAATTTTTGAAAAATTCACATTATTTTCAGAGTTACAACTAATTGCAATAATTATCGGCGTTTTTTTTTCTTAAAATTTCTCCCCTCTGTTGTCGTAAAACATGTATAAACCCACTTCTAAGTTATATATTTCATATATTCTTGTTGAGCCACTGTACAGAGGTCTGAGCTATATCCAGGCAAAATGTTATTATAATAGAAGCATTTTTCACAAAAAGGGAATATTTTAAAAATGGGTCATTCTATGTTCATTTTTTGTCAAAATATTGTACTTAAATAATTTTTTATTATAATACTATTCTTGAAACAATTTTATATACATTTTCTAATCTAAGTGACACTAAATATCATAAATATTATCCATTTATATGCTTTTGCAAAATCACGGTTCCGAACGTAGTCGGATACCTTAACTGCATAACCACAAAGAGTAAGTATTAGAAAAATGCTAGGTAAAATTGTTAAAGTATAATACAAAGTGAAAATCTCTTAACTCAAAACTGAGGGGGACTCAAATATTTTTGTATTACTTACTTAGATATGTATATACACATGCATTTATAAAAAATCAATGAAACAAAAGCATTAACTAGAACTTAAATAAATTTAATAAAAATGTTCCAAGTTTTTTTTAAAAAAACAAAATATTTATTGAGTTTTTTTAGGGAAAAAATCTGATATTTTTCATTGCATTGTCTTTTTTAACATCAAATTGTCAGCAATTTGTTCGATGTCATCCTTTTTGTTATACATTTCACCATTGGAATGTGAGTCTAAATAAAAGCGCATACTTTTCATATTTCTTATTTTGGATGACATGGAACAGGACCTGCAATATTCATTTTATTTTAATCTTCAGAATAAGAATCAATGATATTTTTTTAGCTTTGGACAAACTATAAAATGTCTTTGCCATAATTGGGACTGTACACACATTATCATCATCAACTGCAACGAAAGCTTCCCATGATACAGCAGAACTGGTATTTTTCAAATTTTCTTCATTCTCCCAGGAAAGAATTTTTTTCGAGTAATGCAATTTTTGATTTGTGTTAAGAGAAAAAATGGCAGTTTGTCGGGATCGTTGTATTATTTCGTGTTAACAGATAATTCGTTCTAAGAGTTTACGTGTTAAACGTATTTCACTGTTTGTCCTAGATTGTTTAATCAATTCCATTGGATGTTCACTATGTGTGGTACAGTTCTGTTACAACTAAAGGGCTGCAATTTATTTATTTTAAAGCATTTTTATGCAAATTTATTCATTTTCAACACTAGCATTTTAATTCAAATATGTAAAAAAAATATTGCGCATACTAAAATGCAAAAAATTAATATATGTAAGCATAGATAATGTGCATGACAGGAAAAGTACGTCATATGAGCTCCATTGTATATACTAGATGATAAAGTGTGGAATAAATAGAAAATAAAAATTAAATAACCAACGTTTGCATGCGTAAAAAAAATTGGTCTCAAGTTTGGATGCTCTTAATTCTCAACGAACACAAATCGAGAATAATTAGAGATGAACCGTGAGCAATAGTCATAAATTGTGTATATTAAAAAAGTTTCAGGTTTATAAAGCATTTACAATGATATTAATTTTTGTGCGTTTTAAATTTCTGAAATAAATGAGTAATTTAAATTGGAAATTTTTAAATAAACAAATACTTAATCTCTCTAGAAAACTGTTTTCCAAAACTATTTCTTAACAATTACTAATTTTTCAAAGTTTCTATTGTAATTTTAAAAACACACATTTCTCTTATTACTAAAGATTAAAGCTTCAATGATGGGTATTTGAAGGTAGTTGAAGTTTAATATTTCAATTTACACTTTTTTACACTTTTTACAGATTCAGCAACCGCCAAATCCGCCCTATCAATGATACGGGGCTCTCACGCTTCAGGGGTCCCAAAATGCATAAGCAAAAAAATCGTAAATTGTTAAGTAGCCCGAGAAACGAGCCCCCAACCAAATGTAATACAGGGCCCATTCAGGACTACCTACACCAATATCTTTTTACCACATGAAAGTAATTAGTAATTAATCTGCACAGTCAAAATACAACTATTTGATTAAAGAGGAAAAACAAAAATATTTCTTTCAGATTAATTTTTTTTTCAATGATGAAGTGAATATTTAAGAATCAAAGAATCAATTAATTTTAATTTCCTTTAGAAGGGATTATTGTTATTGTATTATACACAAAAATAAAATATTTTTCTTTTCAAATGATTTGCTTTTAAATGATAAATTGTCTGTAGAACTCTCAAAGTGCATTATTTGTATTTAAATGAAAAATACCTTTACATTTAATATCAATGAATACATTTTAAACACGCACACATACGCACGCATGCATGGCATAACACACACATACACATATATATATCGCATAACTACTTTAATATAAAATATGTTTGAATCTGCTTTATTTATAGATTTACATAATAAATAATCATCTTAAATTAAGTTCTGTATTAATCAAAAAATATTAAATAAATACTACATATTTTATTTCATTCAAAATAATTTTTTGATATATTCCTTCCAGACTTTCTCTTCGTTTTTTAAAAATTTCGATCAGTTTCCGTCATTACTATAAAGCTTGAACATTGAATTAATATAACTTCCACTAATTTCCAACTATATGAAGCTAATAAAAATCTCATAAATATTACACACAATATTTACATTATTTAAATCAATTTTACATTACTTTTTGTATTTCAATATTCTGAACTGTATTTTTAATACCTTTTACATTTTTCCGTAAAAAATGAAAGAATCAACTAATATCTTATATTAATCTATTAATCTTGTGAATCAACTAATATCTTATATTAATCTATTAATCTTGAATCAACTAATATCTTATATTAATCTATTAAGGATTGATGTAGATGTCTCGTATGATATCAAAAACCAGGCAATTGACATTGGTTGTATATCAGTATGACTAAATAAAACTTTTAACGAAAACAACTAAGTGTATAAGTAGTCTTTATTTCCTTGATTATTACTGGTTTTATTTCCTTTCCCCCAAAAAAATCTATTTCATCCAAAAATTATTCATGTAGTTTACTATACCAAAGATAGAAACATAAACAAATGATTTTTAGCTGCAAAATCCAGAAACAAATTAATAAGAACATTATCTCCTTTCGATGCAATAAGTTAAACTTAATTATAAATGAAAACAATCGTATTTATTTTCTAAATGTTAAATTCTTTCGGTTATCACTCGTTTAAGGAATTTGCTTGGTACAAGGAACCGAAAGCTTTTCGAAACTTCGTATATAAGAAGTTACTTAAAGTTCAAAAGGAACAACAATATTAAAATAAAAGAATAAAAAATATTTAGAAATTTCTTCAAATAAATATTTATATCAGCTTCTTTATATGTAACATTTTTATTTCTTCAGAATTTGTTCGTGGAATTCCTTAAAGTTATTTCAAGATTTTATCTTATGTAACTTATTAACTTAATCACTATTTTGAAAACTTCTAAAAACGCATGAAAATGTCATTTTTAAACAAGATATTTTAGGAAATGAAAGAACGAGTAAAAAAATGCGTAAAACTTATTTTGAATCTTATAAGTGTTAAAATATCATCAAATAAATGCTTATAATAGGTTTTCCTTTTTTTTTTTGTAAGATCCATTATCAATTGCCTCTAAAAATATACATTTGTTTATCATTGCTTACATATAATTTTCTTATATATCCACAATTAAATACTGATTTCTTTAAAATCAAATAAAAACTTTTCATTTATTATTCATCATTTCATTTGAATTTTTCCTCATAAAACTTGAAATGTATCCAAAAATAAATTATTTTAAATTCAAATATTTCATACGATTGAAATATCTTTCAAAACCAATAAAAACCATTTCTAAATTTACTGTCCTTTTTAATAATAAAATCTATCTTAAATATATAATATTTTGCAATCAACATTTATTAAAATAATGCAACGATACAAATAAAAGTTCAAAACAAACAAAAGCATACCTTCTCAACAGAACTTTATAGTACTTGAGCTCCAGCGAATATTCTAGCCACTGTGCACCCAACGTCATCTGCTGATTTCTGAGAAGTCCAAAAAGTCCGCACACACTTAAATCGAACCTTTCTTTTCCCCCTGATTTTTCGTCAGAGAATCTCGGCCAATCTGTTGCACGTTCTGGAGAGCACGGCCTTTTTTTGCGCCTGCGCCGTGTGTTTGAGTGAGGTCCTATCATCTTCTGCCGGACGACTGAGTCGGATTTCATTTTCCGGCCTCGGCTTTCCGGATGAGGTGAAGTTGCTGAGGTGATCCGGGAGTTTTGTTTTCGATAATCCCAAGAAAGTGAAGGAACTTGGAGAGAAATTATTTCGGTTTTTAAAGGGGATGGGATATAAAGACTCTCCGTTGATTTCATAAAAAAGTGAATGTTTCCTTAAAATTATAGTGTTCTAACGCTTATGATTTAAACATGCATTTTTTTTCCATAAATCACTTACTGGTTTCATTCGGTATTATATATTTCCGTCAATGAAAGTTAACAGCGCATTAATATGATAGAAATATTTTTAGAACATAACTTAATAATCGAAACACAATTACGTTAAATAACTTTAAAAAAATAAAGAGATATAATTTAATTACATATTAAATGAAAAATTACTGTGTTCAGATATAAGAAACTATACCATTAGTTTCTTAAAGTTATTTAAGGAATTTATCTATTGAGGTACTTGAGTACGTTCAGAACCGGGATTTTGCACAAAAGCGCACATACGAATATTTTTTGAAAATATTTAAGTGTCACACACTTAAATTAGAAAAAACGTATAAAATATTGTTTTAAGAATACTGTTACAATAAAAAATTATTTAAATGCAATAATTTGGTAAAAAATGAACTTAGAATTATCATTTTTCAAAACATTCTCCTTTTATGAAAAATGCTTATTTAATAAAACATTTTTACTTATATATAGCTAACACTTTCCAGAAGACCTGAACTGTGACTTTTGAGAAAATTCACATTATTTTCAAAGTTACTACCAATTGAAATAACTATCAATGTTTTTCTGTTAACATTTCTCATTTCTGATGTATTAAAATATTGATAGGCTCTGTACAGAGGTCTGAGCTATATATAAGCAAAATATTATTATTACTGAAGCATTTTCAATAAAAGAAAAATAGTTAGAATATAAATAATTCTTTGTGTTCACACACACACACACACACATTTTTTGTCAAAATATTGCATTTAAATAATTTTTAATTGTCATAATATTCTTAAAACTATTTCATACGGGTATTCAAATTTAAGTGACCCTAAACATTAAAAAAACTCTTTGTTTGTACGCATTTGAAAAATCACGATTGAGAACATAGTCCGATTCCTTAATGTGACGAAATACGATTTTAACCGCGATTTTGAAAAGGCGAATAAATGAGTATCTTTTCTTATATAATATTCATGCTAGTTGAATTAGAATGTACGTATAAAACTGTTTTAAGAATATTATTACAAGAAAAATTCATATAAATGAAACTTTTTGACAACAAATAGAGAAAAATGACATTTTTTCAAAACATTATGCTTTTATGGAGAATGCTTCTAAAATAATAGCATTTTACTTGTACATAGCTCAACTTCTATATAAAGCCTGAGCTAAGAGTTTTGAAAAATTCATATTATTTTCAAAGTTATGATCAACTGAAAAAATGAACAGTGTTTTTTGTTAAAATTTCTCTTCTCTGATGTATTTAAATATGAATAAAACAATTTCTACATTATTTATTTCAAAATCCTAGCTAAGGCTCACATAGATATGAACTACAAATAAGAGAAATATTATTATAGAAGGAAAATGTTTTGAAAATTTATTATTTTTCCTTCATTCTTTGCCAAAAAAAATTGCAATTAGATAATTTTTCTTGTAATAATAAAACAATTTTATATCTGTATTCTAATTTCAGTGGCACTAAGTACCCAAAAAAAGAGAAATATCCATGCATATGCTTTTTCAAAATCACGATTCCGAACGTGTACTCAGAATATCTTACTAATATTATAAATGCAAATGTAAGTTTGTTTGTTACACTTTCACGCGAAAACTACTTAACCGATCATCATGAAACTTTGTACACATATTCTTGGAGGTATTAAAAGTAACATAGGATACTTTTTATTAAAAAATATTTTTAACATTCCCTTCTAATATTATAAATGTGAATGTAAGTTTGTTTGTATATAATTGCCATAGAATTATATCTTTATATAGTATAAAAATCTTCTGTGCGCGTGTATGTGACTAAATTCCTCCTAAACGACTAAACCGATTTTGATGAAATTTTTTGTGGGGGTTCCAGTGGATTCGAGAATGGTTTAGATTCACAATTCGGTTCGATATCGCAATTAGTGAAAAAGATATTAATTAAAAACATTAAAACATACAACTCAATATATTCACCTGCATCGTTGTAACAACGTTATTGTTATAAAAATGACCTAAGTTGGCGTCGAAAATCGATTTTCAGCAAAACTGGCCAAACCGGGTCTTTATTGTTACAAAAATGCAGAGGAATCATGCTTTTTAGCGTTCTTAATTAATATCTTTTCAAATAATCTTTATATATGTAATTCTTCTGTGCGTGTGTATGTGACTGAACTCCTCTTAAATGGCTGGACCGATTTTGATAACATTTTTTGTGTGGGCTCAAGTGGATTCGAGAATGATATAGATTCATAATTCAGTCCAATATTAGAATTACTTAAAATGATATTGATTAAAAACCTTAAAACGCATAATTGTTTTCCCCATGTGTGATGTTTCTTCTGCTAAAGCGCTGCAAGAAAAAAAAGAAAGAAGAGGAGAGAGTTTTCTGATATTTTCACCACTTTTAAAATTGCAATCTAATTTTTCTATCAAAATCAGTCAAAAAAATTACAGCATTGGAAAGATTATTCTTTTCGACACGATACGGCATATATCTTTATATATATAATTCTTCTGTGCGTGTGTATGTGACTGAACTCCGCCTAAGCAGCTGGACCGATTTGGACGATATTTTTTGTGTGGGTTCAAGGGGATTCGAGAATGATTTCGATTCACAATTCTGTCCAATATCGCAATTAGTTAAAAATGCGCCAAAATTATACAAGGACATGCGATTGTTCATAAAAAATCGTGGCCAATATTCTTGAGGCCACTATTTTGAGCAGCAAACTTCTAGGTGAAGTTGTACTTCTACCACACACAGATCCCAATGATTCTTTCAGACTCATCTACCCATTCAAATGTTTGCAATTTCCAATTCGCTTGGTATTTGCTATGACCATTAATAAGCCACAAGGTCAAACAATGGCAATTTGTGGCTGAGATTTTGAAAACCCTTGCTTTTCCAACTACCAATTATCTGTTGCAAGTCCAAGGTTTGGCAAACCATCGCATTTTTTTGCTTATACCCCTCAAGGATTAACCAAAACACTGTACATTCAATAGCCTTACGATATTTTTTTTTGCATTAAAAAAATATACCTGTTATGAAAATAGCTCGAGTTTTATATTTTTTACCCTTGCATCAAAACAAGTTTAAGTTGTGACGGGGTCACGTGTTTTTTCATTAACATGTCCTTTTGGGTTCTTTGGGGCCAGAATAAATGGCAATTCTTTTCCAACTAATATTATAAATGCGAATGTAAGTTTGTTTGTGACACTTTAACGCGAAAACTACTTAACCAATCATCATGAAACTGTGAACACATATTCTTGGAGGTATTAAAAGTAACATAGGATACTTTCTCTTAAAAAATCATTTTTCACTTTCTCTACTAATATTATAAATGCGAATGTAAGTTTCTTTCTTAAACTTTCACACTAAAACGAAAGATAAACAATAAACAATTGACTATAGTTTTAGCTGTTTGAAATTTTTCTATATTTATTCTTATTTTCTTCTGTCATTTCTATATGCAGTATAAAACTATTTGAATTTTTGACGTTAGATGTCATTTTTGTGGTTAGATGCCACTTCTCTTTACACGCTAGAACAATCGCAGGCAAGAATCTTTAAAATAAATTTAATTTTTCACTGGAAGAAAAATAACAATGTTTTTTTTAAATTTTATGATGACTTATCAATTCTGGAAAGAAGTATATAATACAATTTATAGAATCGGGGCAGTTGGAGAGAGTTTTGTCTCCCTGTTAAGATGATATTTCATAAATAAGCAGCGTGAATATTAACGACTTTTTTGTTTTGCACTTACTAAAGTGAACATTTAAACCGTCGACACACAGAGAGTTATGATTGATTACAAGCATTTGTGCCAAATGTATGCAATACTACTCTTTCAATGTAAATAGGAATGCAGTCCTATTTCCTGCATCATGTTTTAAAAAGAACGGATAGCGGATTTTGTTTTCATTCACTTTTCCAAGTGCAAAAATTGACCTATTAGTAGACTTTAAGGAACTTTGAACACGTTTTTTTTTATTCTTTTTAAATTACATACGACTCTCTAGAAACATTTTCTCTTACAGAAATAGCGAAAATGAGTGCATTGATAATATGTATTTTTTAATATAACGAAACTACGCGTATCATTTCAGTTTGTATTGTAAAGAAAACAATATGAACTCAAGTTGTAACGCAGCAGTTAGATACTTCTCACGTGTAACAGTTTCGAAGATTTCGTGATTATCTGTCTTTCCTGTCTGTCGTGATTTTTGACGGCTCTGTTCTTTAAAAATGCCTCCGAAGTGGAAATCTGGTCTATCCAAAAATTCGTCGCGGGACCGTGCAGCAAAAGTTGCACGAAATCAAGAATCTTCGGTCCACGCAGAGCTGAGAAGACAACAGCAAGCACAGTGACAAATTATTCTGAGAGCAGCTGAAACGCCTCTTCAGGAACGAGTTCGTTCAGAAACACAAGCTGAGCTGCTGACAGCTAGAAGATCCATAGAAACGCCAGAACAATCGCAGGTGAGAAAAATTCATAATGCAGAAATGCAGAGCTCGCGTCGTCGAAATTTCATACGTAAAGATTGGTCTGTATTTAATGGTACTGGATTTCAATATCATGCTTCAAATGAATATCATAATCATCCTTTAATTGTTATTGGCTCAATGAATAAAAAATGTCAGTATTGTGATGCTTTCAAATGAGCGATGAAACTGCTGAAATGTGCTGTTCCAATGGTAAAGTTTCACTTCCATTACTTGGTGAATCAGAAGAGCCTTTAAAAACTTTATTGTTAAGTGTTACAAGTGAGTCAAAGCAATTCCTAAGAAAAATAAAAAAGTATAACTCTTGATTTCAAATGCCATCCTTTGGAGTTGATAAAGTGATAAGAATCCCCTGAGTTTCACCAATTTTTATAGTACAAGGGCAGATATATCATCAAATTGGATCTCTATTTCCAGAAAGTAATGATCAGCGTAAATTTTTGGAGGTTTATTTTATGGGTGATGAACAAAATGAAGTAAACCGTCGTTGCTAGTAAATGGAAGGAGTAGAAAGAGAAACAGTATTGAAAATTCAACAAATGTTACACAGTCACAATGTTTTGGTGAAGATTTTCAAAAGTGCAATAGACAATTGGCCTTCAGATAATTACAAAGTTGTCATTCATGCTGATCGAACTCCATGTGGTGAACATGAACGGCGTTATAATGCACCGATGGTCAATGAAGTTGCTGTTTTAGTTACTGGTGAACCGTGCTCTCCACAAGACATAGTGTTACGGGCACATGATAATACGCTACAGCGTATAGCCGATACTCATAAATTTTATAATGCATTACAATACCCTTTAATATTCAGTAAAGGTGAACCAGGATATCATTTTAATATTGCAGTCGTTAATCCAACAGCAGAACAGCCAATTCCAAGTAAAAATGTTTCCTGTATGGACTTTTCTGCGTATTACATGATGCTTCGAGAGCATAACTTTAATCTCCTTCTGCGTACAAGGCAACATTTCCACCAATTCTTGGTAGAGATGTATATTAAAGTAGAGAGAGAACGTCTTCGTTACATTGCTGTAAACCAGAAAAAATTACGCGAGCTGAAAATTATATACATCTACAAGATGCGATTAGCGCGGATGATAATACACTGGTGTGCCAAAATTAAGGACGAGACGGTTTTTTCAATATAACTTTGGACATAAGCTTTTCAAATCAACACATTTAATACCGTAAGATCCCCAATACGTAAGGACATGTGTAATGTAAGCAACACTTACTAAAAGAGGAATCAGAGGGATAAAAAAGAAGATTTATTGAAAAAGTAGCATAGAGCGCAATGCGACTGAAGGCCGAAAAACATCCCTGTGATGGGTGTCCAGCAAGAAACATCCAGCCTTTAGTAGGGGACATGATCTCCCTGAATGCTAGGCAGGTTTCACAGCGTCTGCCCATGCTGAGAATGAGGGTGTCAATGAGTTGTTGAGGCATTGCTGCCCATTCGTCTTGCAGCGCCAATCGAAGCTCCCGAATCGTTACTGGTGGTAAGGTACGAGCAGCCAAACGTCTGCCTAGAAACTCCCATACATGCTCGATGGGATTGAGATCCGAAGATCGTGCCGGCCAATCCATACGTTCAATATCCTCACTCTAAGAGAGCTGTTCGGCAGCTACTGTGCGATGACATGGTGCATTGTCGTCCATGAAAAGAAACTGTAGACCCATAGCGCCTCTAAAAAGACTTACATATGGAAGAAGAATCTCGTTACAATAACGGGTCCCGTTGACTGAACCTGCGTCGAAGATGTGAAGGTCTGTACGACTACCAAGCATGATGCCTCCCCAAACAAGAACACCGCGACCTCCATACCTGTCCCTTTCAATGATGTTCGAGGGATGATTGCGGCTTCCCGCTCTCTCCAGATGAGTATGCGATGAGAATCTCTACTCAAACTGAATCTGCTCTCATCTGTAAAGAGTACTCGTCCCCATTCATTGTCTCTCCAATTCCGGTGTTCCCGGCACCACAGAGAACGCCTTCTCCGATGGGCAGGCGTTAAAGGTACACACCGTACAGGGCGTCGTGCAAACAGACCACCACCGTGCAGTCTTCTGGTCACGGTAAAACGCGATATAGGTCGTACAGTCGCCTGTGTCGTGTGTCTAGCGATTTCTCCCGCTGTCTGCCGCCTGTTTCTTCTGGCCTGTAAGACAATGTACCGGTCATCTGCGGGTGTGATTCCTCGTGGACGACCACTACTGAACCCCCGGATAGCTGTTCCTGTAGTTTGAAAATGTCTCCAAAGTCGTGAAACGATGCTGTGAGCAATTCTGAACTCTGCAGCCACACTTGTCACACTGCGGCCTTCATCCAACTTCCCAATGATTTGACCTCGGGTAAAAGCATCCAGATGTCTTCTAACAGATAGATTATTCGCCATTTCTCCCTGAGGCAGCAATTTGGTGTGATTTTAACTGCTATACGGCGTGCAATATCTTTGCCAGAAATACTGATCTTACACCGACAACATGCTTTATACTACTCATACACTCCCCCATTACGTCTACCTGCATATCTGCGCATGTGCTACCGTACATCACTTTACTTAATCTCTTGATTGGTTTTTCTGTCCACTCTGCCTCTTCGTTCAGCTGATATGCTAATTTTTCGACTTCGTCCTTAATTTTTGCACACCAGTGTATTAGACCTAACGACATTGGGAAAATGGTTATTTTGCCGTCCACTTTTGTGAACAGTCCCCGTTATCTGCAAGAGTACACTCAAGACGCATTTACTTATGTACGAACTTATGGAAGGCCTGACCTCTTCGTAACTTTTACCTGTAATCCTTCGTGGCAGAATGTAACTCAAGAGTTTATGTCTGGGCAAAAAGCCACAGATCAACATGACAGAGTTTCTCGCTTATTTCGTTTAAAGGTTCAGAAATTAATGAACTTTGTGACAAAAGGAAATGTATTTGGAGACGTCCGGTGTCATATGTACTCCAATGAATGGCAGAAACGAAGTCTGCCATATGTGCACATATTAATTTGGCTAAAACAGAAGCTACTTCCTAATCAAATCGACAACATAATTAACGCTGAAATTCCAGATCCAGAAGAAGATAAAAATCTGCATGACATGGTTATTAAAAACATGATTCATGGTCCCTGTGGAGCTCACAATCCAGCATCACCTTGTGTGATAGATTTAACTGCAACCAGTTAGACTGTTAACTGTGACTGAATGGAGAAATGTATATAAATACCACACAACTATGAGAAATTATCGGTAATTAGTAATGTGTTGTACTGTGAAGTAAGATAGATATTTAACTAATATAAGGAAGTAAAATGTGCATCTAATTATAGTTTGAACTCACGCAACACAATAGTTGGTGACGTGAATGGGATGAAATTTTTGTTTAATTCCGCGTGCTTTGAAGAATTTTTTTTGTGAAGAAAAATTCTTAAATTCTCAGTTAGAGATGAAGTAAGAAGAAACAATCTTTTTATTTTGGACAAGGCATTGCCTGAATACTGCTCAAGTTAAAAAAAAAAGTTTTTTTTCTCTTTAATCGGGAGGAACCATGGAACAGCAAATTGCAGACTTGCTCCGGCAGAATCAAGACCTGATTCGAGCGCTGCAAATTAGAGACGATTCTCATAGTCATAAAGTAACTGTACAATTTGAAAAATCTGATGAAGAAAATGAAAATTTCGATAATTTAATTGAAAGATTCGAAACTTACTTAGATGTACAGAATGTACCAATAGCAAATCGAGCTAAGGTTTTTGTTTCGTCTCTTAGTGCAAAATTGTAGCAGTTACTAAAACATTTGCTTACACCTGACATTCCTTCCGACCAAACGTTAGGTAAGTTAAAAGATGCACTTAAAAACATTTGACCCCCAAACCTTTGATTATACCTTCTCGTCACAAATTTTTAAACAGAAAACAGACTGAAGGGGAGGGTGTTAGTACATACATTGCCGAGCTTCGGGCTCTAGCAATGAATTGTGATTATGATAAAGATATGTTGAACATTATGTTACGCGACGTATTTGTAAGCGGGTTGCGGGATGAAATGATTTCAGATCAGTTATTTGAGGAAGATAATATTAATCTCAAGAAAACGCTAAATATAGCACTGGCTATGGAAAAAGCCTTTTAAAGGGGCAAATGATATTTTGGACCAAGGAATAAATTCAATGCAATCTTTTAAAAAAAACAGATGGATAAAAAATCCAAATTTACAAAAATCTGAAAGAAAACATTGTATTGTTCACGATGTGCAGGTACCAACCATGCAAAAGAGAATTGTAGGTTTATTTCAAGTAAATGTATTTTCTGTGGGAAAATTGGACACGTTAAGCAGGCATGCTTCGCATCTAAAAAAGCAAATGCGAAATCGGTTAAACAAAAACAGGTAACTCTATTAGATGAAGTTGAGGATAAAAATAGAATTCCACTATACGAATTAAAAATTCAGGATTGTATATTACACGAGGAAGAACCGAAACGACCTTCAATTATGATAAATTTAAAAATTGAAAACAAAAGTTGTTCTATGGAATTGGATACGGGGGGAGCGGTTTGTGTAATGAGTATTGGAAATTTCAAATAAACAAATTAAAGCTACAAATATAGTTTTTAAAACATATAAAGGAGATTCATTAATAACACTAGGATATGTTACTGTAAGGGTACAATATAAACATCAAAAAGTAAACTTGAACTTATACATTGTGAAAGAAAATTTAGATACTATTCTGGGTCGGGAATGCCTTTATAAAATTCATTTTGATTAGCCGGCTATTACAGGTTTTAGAGAAAAAACTGAACAAAATTTAAATAACCTGCTAAGAGAGTATAAGGATATTTTCGATGATAAATTAGGAGAAATAAGCAATTATCAGGCTAAATTAAAACTCAGACCTGGAGTAAAACCTATATTTTGTAGGGTTCGAACGGTACCCTTTGCTCTAAAAGGTACAGTTGAAAAAGAAATTGACAGACTTGAAACAGAGGGTATCATAGAAAAAGTCGACAGCTCTGAATGGGCAACCCCAGTAGTTCCTGTTGTTAAAACCGATGGTAGTATAAGGCTATGTGCTGATTATTCAGTAACCCTGAATCCAAATTTAATTGTCCCTCAGCATCCTTTACCAATATTGGAAGAAATTTTTGGTAGTTTAAATGGGGGGAAAACAATTTACAAAATTAGATTTTAAGCATGCATATTTGCAAATGAAAGTCCATCCCGACAGTCAGAAATTAATGACTATAAATACACACAAGGGATTATATGTTTGTAAAAGACTTATGTATGGATTAAATGGGGCACCTGCTATTTGGCATCGCTATGTTGACGGACTATTTCAGGGTATGGATGGAGTCAAGGTATTTATGGATGATGCTAGAATAACAGGGAGCGAGATGAAATTTAGCATTTTACAGCTTTAGAGGAATTCTTTAAGAAATGTAGAGAACACGGGCTAAAGCTTAATTTAAATAAAAGTAAGTTTTTCCAAAATGAAATAAATTTTCTTGGGCATAGAATCGATTCAAAAGGGATACATAAAACTGACGAAAAAATATCAGCCGTTGTAAATGCTCCTGTACCCCGGAATGTTCATGAAGTAAAAAGTCTCTTAGGGTTAGTTAATTTGTACGGGAAATTTTGTGAAAATTTAGCTACTGTTGCTAATCTTCTTAATAATTTGACAAAGAAAAATGTTAGATTTTTAAGGTCGAAGGATTGCCAGGTTGCCTTTGAGCAAATAAAGAAGGAAATTTGTTCACCTAAAGTTTTGGTGCATTATGATCTTAGCCTACCTTTAACTTTAGCTAGTGATGCATCTCCAGTTGGTATTGGTTGTGTTCTGTCACACATATATCCAGAGGTTTCTGAACGTCCGAACGCGTTCGCATCAAGAACTTTATCTGGGTCCAAGAAAAAATACTTCCAAATTGATAAAGAAGCTCTTTCAATAGTTTGGGCATTAAAAATGTTTTATCTATATTTGAAAGTTAGAAGATTCACATTGATAACTGATCATAAACTTCTGATAGCTATTTTTGGTTCAAAAAGAGGTTTACCAGTGTTGGCAGCTATCAGACTTTTACATTATGCGCTCCTTTTGCAGTCATTTGAGTTTGATATAATATTCCGTAAAACGATTGAACACGGAAATGCAGACTTCCTTTCTCGGTTACCGAAAACATCGGGAGAGCTTGAAGTTAAAGATGACGTCCCAATATTTCAGATGTCATAAATTGAAGCATTACCTGTTACTTCTAAGGAGTTACGACAGGAGACGGGTAAAGATATAGAGCTGGGTACACTCTTAAAAGCATTAAGGGAAGGTAAAGATTTGCAAGGGAGGGAAGCCCAGTATACCATTGCGGATGGTTGTATTATGTACGGATAAAGGGTCTGTATTTCAAGGAAATTTTGGAAAAATGTTCTGGAAGAATTACATGCTGGACACTTAGGAATAGTAAAAATGAAAGCTATAGCTAGATAGTTTGTCTAATGGAAAAATATAGATAAATATATTGAAGAAGCCGCAAAAAACTGTGTCGATTGTGCTAGATATAAGGCTGATACCCCCCAAAATCTAAAGTTCATTACTGGGAATATCCCAGTATGCCCTGGGAACGTATTAATGTAGATTTTGCTGGACCAATTTTTGAACACACGTTTTTTCTGATCGTTGACGCTCATTCCAAATGGTTAGAAGTATATCCTATGAAGGTAACCACAACCAAGAAAACCATCGAATGTCTTCGAGATAGTTTTGCAAGCTTTGGTTTTCCTAGGGTACTTGTCTGTGATAATGGATCTCAGTTTACATCCTATGAATTTCAGCGATTTATGCATAAAAATGGAGTTAAGCACAAAAATAGTGCACCTTCCAAGCCTTCTAGTAATGGACAAGCAGAACGCTATGTTATTACTTTAAAGCAATCATTAAGAGCTACGCATAAATATGAAGGTACTATACAACAGAAATTAAGTACATTTTTAATGCAATACCGATAAGCTCCTAATGTAACTACAGCACATAGTCCAGCCATGTTATTCCTAAAAAGAGACATTAGAACCGGGATAGATTTACTTTTACTTTTATTGAAAAAAAATTCAGGATAAATTACGAAGAGATAATTTCGAAATCCGATATAGGAAATTTGATGTTGGAGATCGAGTGGCTGTGATAGTTTACAGAGCAGCTAATACTGGATGGAAGTTTGGTACCATTGTAAACCAGGATGGCGTACTCCACTACATCATTGATGTTCAAGGAACCCTGGTGAGACGACATGTTGACAAGATCCGTCCAGTGGGGAATAAAGTGCAAGAAAATATCCTTCCACTTATTCACCAGAGATTTCCATCAGCAGAGGTTCGAGAAAACAACTCTAATATTGAGCATGCAGAAACGGCAGGAGATATTTCTAAGGATCTGAACAAGGTATTGGGTTCATCTTCCGTACAAGGAGTGCCATCAACTGATGTTGCGGTTCCAGATCAATCACAGTCTTCAGCTAAAGAGACTGACTCCGAGACGAGGAGTCCACCAGTTCCAGACAGGCCATTTCCTAGGCGTTCCGGGAGAATCAGGCGACCTCCGGAGAGACTTGTTCTTTAAGGAGAGATGAGATGTGGTATATTTAACTGCAACCAGTTAGACTGTTAACTGTGACTGAGTGGAGGATTGTATATAAATACCACGCAACTATGAGAAATTATCGGTAATTAGTAATGTGTTGTACTGTGAAGTAAGATAGATATTAAACTAATACATGTTACATATAGACGAAAGGCGCCTACGGATGGTGGTAAACAAGTTGACATACGGACTCGCAGTGGGGAAATCAAGAGTTTTGATAATAGCTGGCTGTGCCCTATTCACCGATTTTGTGTAAATTATTCAACGCCCACATTAATGTTGAATCCTGCAATTCTGTACGTGCGATTAAATATATTTACAAGTATGTCAATAAAGGAAACGACCAGGCGATATTCAATCTGTGTAATGAAGGTGTTGTACAGGCCCTCAATGAAATACAAACTTATCAAGCAGGAAGATATGTTAATAGTAATGAAGCAGCATGGCGGCTTCCTGGGTTTCCATTACATGAAATATATTCCACTGTTACACATCTTGCAGTACACTTAGAAAACGGACAGCGTGTTTTTTTTAATGAAAATACCATTCAAGACAAGATTTTATCTCCTCCTAAGACCACGCTGACTTCCTTTTTTCACCTTTGTCAGAATGATACTTTTGCAAGGACATTATTGAACTCTGAGGTTCCCCGTTATTATACATGGAACTCCTCTAAAAAAGAGTGGCATCGTAGTATTCAAGGTACACCTGTTGAAAATCAACCTGGGGTTAAAGCATTGGATGCTCTTGGTCGTGTTTATACCGTACATGTTACAAATTTAGAATGTTTTTTTCTGCGTTTGTTATTGCATCATGTTAGAGGCCCAACTAGCTTCACAGAACTTAAAATTGTCAATGGCCAGGAATGTCAAACGTACAGAGAAGCATGTGAAGCTCGTCAATTGTTAGAAAATGATTATCATTGGGATGAAATTTTGGAGGAAGCCGTACAATGTCAATCACCAGATAAAATCAATGAACTTTACGCTACGCTTTTATCTTCTTGCGGTCTTTCTAACCCTGAAACTATTTGGGATAAGTATAAAGAATACATGGCTGACGATATTTTACATCAACTGCAGCAAGTACATACATATATGACTTTCAATGAACATATCTAGAACGAAACGCTAATTATAATCGAAAATAAGGTTTTTACAATAGTTGGGAAAAAATTAGATAATTTTGGAATGCAATTTCCTCGACGAGACTACAGGGACAATTTTAATAATGAAATTGCTGAAGAGCTAGATTATAATTTCATAGCACTGCGACATCAAGTGGCAGAATTAGTTCCTCAATTACTTCCAGAGCAAAATCATGTTTTCCATCAAGTGTTACGTAAAATTGACTCCGGCAATGGTAGACTTTACTTTCTCGACGCACCAAGATGAACTGGAAAAACGTTTTTGCTTAACTTATTATTAATGTCCGTCAAAAAAGACAAAACAATAGCAGTTGCTGTAGCTTCTTCGGGTATTTCCGCAACGCTATTAAATGGTGGCCGTACAGCACATTCCGTTTTAAAATTACCATTGAATCTGGCACAGGAAGTTCACCCATTTGTAATTTCAGTAAAAATAGTCCTCGAGGTCAGATGCTGCGAGAATGTAAGCTTTTAGTGTGAGATGAAAGTACAATGTCTCACAAGAAGGCAATAGAAGCTTTAAATCGGACTCTTCAGGACCTGCGAGATAGTACAGATATAATGGGAAGAATGGTAGTTTTATTGGCTGGTGATTTCCGACAAACCCTCCCAGTCATTCAGAGGGGGACAGCAGCAGATGAGATTCAAACATGCATTAAATCATCACACTTATGGTCGAGAGTTGAAAAATTCAGCCTGAAAACAAATATGAGAGTGCATCTTGGGATCAGTGGTTGTGCGCAAGAGCAATATTAGCACCAAAAAATGAAGTAGTTTCTAGGATCAACACTGAAATTTTAAAACAGGTGCAAGGAGAAATGAAGGAATATTTGTCAATGAATAAATTATCGATATGGAACTTAGTACTTCATATCCAGTGGAGTTTTTAAATTCACTCGAACTATCGGGTGTACCGTCACATAATTTTCAATTGAAACTAAATGTACCAGTAATGCTTATGCGAAATCTAAATGCTCCTTTGCTGTGTAATGGAGCAAGGCTTCGGATAACAAAATTGGGGCAAAATATACTTGGTGCTACTATTTTAACAGGTGTCGGTAAGGGAAAAAATGTTATTATATACCTCGGATTTCAATTATTACCACTGACCTTCCATTCCAATTCAAAAGGGTTCAGTTTCCCGTCAAGCCTAGCTTTGCTGTAACTCAGTGCTTCTCAAACTGTGGGGCGCGATAACCTTACGAAAGGAGCACGAGCATATCGAAAATAAAAGATTTAAAAAATAATTAATTTACTGGAATGAATAGAAACAAAATACTTTCAGACACAATAAAAAATGCACTTTTACTCTGATATACGTTATAGGCGATATTGTCCTTAAAAAAAACTTCTTCAATACTTATATATATAATTACCTATCTTTGATCCTATAACCAAATAAAAAATATTTTATTTAATTTGCTGTAATCACATGAGAGAGTTTTTATTACGTTTTCTTTTTTAAAGCAAACATTCTACTCTTTCAGATAAAAAACAGATCCCAGATCCAGAATCGAAAAAATTTAGGAACATAAAAAATTCATCACTGTCATTATTTTTGAAATACTGCACATTATAGCTGTAATTTGTTTGACCTTGTAAGTTATTCGTACAGTTAGTTATGACCCCTCTCCTATGTGTTTGTTTCTCATTTAAGGAAGTTGTGAGTAATGTATTTCTCTGTTGTGCTTTTTTCCATACAAAACAGTTTTATGATATTTGGAAAACCATGGAGAGCACACACACTTTGATGGATTACTTGGCCAAGACTTAGTCCAAGATGAGTATTTTCAAACATATATATATATATATATATATATATATATATATATATATAAAGCATAACAATTGTTTTTAGCAGTAACATACATATTATCACAATGAATACACTTTTTACCCGGAAGTGGTCGCGCGGGACACACAGATCACGAAATTGTTAATTCTGGCAAAACTGCTTATTTGTTACCAAAGAAAAATTGAAAAGTCCTTGAAAGTAGGTAAGTAAACTTTCTCTTAATTAAATTATTCACTGGAGTAACGATTTGTATCGTGTACAATAAAATAATTATAAAGAAAAGGATTGGGGTGACTCAATAACCCCGCTCGGCCGTATCGAGTGCGCGCCTGCTCTCAGGTTAAAACATGTTAAAGTCTTTTTGCTTTAAAAATATTAAAAACAATACAATTATTCTTCATCGTAATTTTATATTATTGTTCATTATTTAACAGCAATTACAGATGCTAATTCTGTGAGGCTTAAAATTAAAATTAGCTTAAAACTAATTATAATTTGAGCAAACATTTTTTAAAAAAAGCATTTTATATACACACATTTTTGTAAACATTGTCACGCACTTGGCTTTACTCTCCTTCCAATACAGCTATTATATCAAGAATGTTTTATTTTCTTATAAATGAACTCCTGCAAAGAGCGGGTACTTCGGCCGGTATACTTTTAATGTATCAGTGCTGCACAGATTATTTTATAACTAATTAATTAATACTAAATTAAGAACAAGTTTAATAAGTATTAACGATTTCAAAGCAAAGCAAAGTTTTTATAAGGAATGCTTATGACTAGAAATTGACCCTCTGAGTTATTTTTCTATATTTAGTATATTTAAATATATCCATATTTTGTCTTCTAAGCAGTCACCGCATTTTGCAATATGTTCAATTTAAAAATTAGAGAAAGGAAAAATAACATAATAATTATCCTATTACTTAATTAAGTTATTTTTTTGCTTAAAAGTAGTATTCAAAATTTAATAATTATGTTATTAATTGGTACAGTTTTTATAAGATCTCGTATTGTATATAGCTTTAGCGTCAAAGTGCATTATTGTTGTATTTAGTGCATTATTAATATATAAGGGGGGCGTGATAAAAATTGTGATTTAAAAGGGGGGCGACAGTATTGAAAGTTTGAGAAGCACTGCTGTAACTATAAACAAAGCACAAGGGCAGACATTACAGGTAGCAGGAGTGCATTTAGAAAAGCGATGCTTCTCTCATGATCCACTATACGTAGCCAGTTCGCGAGTGTCGAATGCCCGGAATTTACACATATTTGCACCCAACGGAAAAACTTATAATATAGTCTACAAAAATATCCTAGGTTAATACTCTACATTTTATCTTTATAAATTGTAAATTCAAAATTATTTATTTTTGTTACAGTGAAATACATTTTAACATTTGTTGCTGTTATTCAATAAAGCATATTTTAAGTTTTTGAAACTTCATTGTATGGCGTAATTTTTAAAAATTCATAATTCCAGCCAAGATATAAAATATTGTTATCATATTGATTCATTTCTATTGTACCGATACTTATTTAATGACTTAAATGCGAGAGAAGGCGTGGGTAAAAGCTAGTTTAATATAAAATAGCCATAATTTATCAAAATGATATCAGAGCTTTTTTTTCATCCATAGATAATTTCTTGCTATTTCATATAAAAGCACTCTTTTAGTAACTAATTACATAAACACGCTAAAAAAAATTCAAAATTTTTTTATTCTAAACTTAACTGAAACATAAATTCAAGCTATTTAAAAAACCTTTGTAACAATCATTTTATCAAATTAAATAATAAATTTTAATTTGCAGTGTTATACCTTGAGTGATTATATTTTTCTTGTGTGTGTGTGTGTGAATATTTTAGATTTCATAAACCTTTTCAAGATTAGTGTTAAAATATATCATCGATTGCTTATACACATCTGTATGAAACAATTCATCTTGTCATAAAGTATTTTTAACTAAGATAATATGACATTTAGGAATGAATGAATCCCATTGTTACAGTCGTTGTACTTATTTATGAGGATACATATTGCTATTTCAGAATCACATTTCGTCGCCCATCCGGTATAGTGGTTAGTGAATCTGACTACTTTGCCGTAGGGTCTGGGAAATGCCGGAGAAAGCATGGATGTTAATAAATATATAGTGCCTTCACGGCATGGGATACTCTAATTAGCCACAAGTCCTCTCATGAGGTTGGGTGAAGGGGAAGAGAGAAAGGAGGACCCTGACCACTCCCAAGGTGCCCTCCCTCAAAATTGGGATGCAAATCGTACTGTCCCCTGTATACTACCTAAAGCTACGGTTAATGACAGGCATTTCTTAGCCTTTTGCCATGATGTATTTCGTGTACCTTGATCTAGCCTTTGCGTATATGTAGGTATTTGTCACAACAAAAACAACAAAGTCACATTTATTGACAAACACAAAGACACTACACGAACAACAAACATGCTCAGAGCAATTCCAAAAAACAATTACTTTCCTTTTTAGCTCCAGGGTCTCGTTTTTATTTTTTTAGTAATGGTCAACCTTATATAAGCTATGGAAATCATATGATTTCCTGTAAAGACTTCTCTGATAGATTCGTATTCGTGGATGATGTAATATTGCATCATCCTGATTTAAAATGTTGGAGTTTCAATTTTTGTTTAGGTAGTGATTATTTTCCTGTCAGGCTCGTAAATTAAAAATTAATTATCACGGATTGTGGTGGAGGGGCTCAAGACCATTATGTGCTAAAATTTTTGGAGAATAATCTAAGGTGAACTCTAGGTATATGTATATAATAAAATAAAATAAGTGTCGATGAATTGTAAATTGTACAAAGATAAGAATAGATGAAAATAGATTTGAAAACTTATAAAAACCTGCAAAAACGTAAGTAGACATATAAAAGGTCAATAGATCAAAATGACAAACTATTATATTTTCTAAAGGTGTTACAGATTTAGAACAGTGAAGTAGGGTTAAGATCGTTTTACAGGATCCAGCCTCTTTCCACAGCAGAAAATCTCGTCTTAGTAGTGCAATGAATATTTTGCAAGTAAAATGAAGTAAGGCTTAAAAATAAGCACGTGTCAACTATAGTACTATTTAAAAGAAATAAACTGAAACGAATGTCTACTGAAAAATTGTATAATGTTACGTATTGGAACAAACAATAATTCGACATTAAAATAATTTACCAGAATTCTTAGAGGTCTCAAGTAATAAAAATATATGAATACATGTCTACTGCATGAACACCATCTGCATAGTGGTGTTACAAAGAATAGGCGTTGTACTTAGGGCATCCGGACTGTAAGAACAGTCCTCAATCCCATGTCAGGATAAGTCTGCAATATTGTGCATGACGAAAGTGGAGTTTTGCATTATGTTGAGAGGCATGATGGTGATTGTTTAAACGATGGGATCCGGGAGGCGTGGCTTTGGTTCTTCATCTGGGCGAAAAATTTGTATGATTTTTTTAGCTTGGGTGACAGCTTAGTGGCTGCTCTCTTATTGGTTACTGGGTAAAGTGAACAGAGACTCCAATTGGCTGCCCTGGGGTCTGTGATGTAGAAATTGGATAGGCGCTTGTCCAGCGGGGTAAAAGAATTTAAGATTGAAAGAATTTTAAAGAAAAGTGAAATTTTAGCATTCTATGGTGCAATAAAAAATTTTTATTACATGAATTAAAAAGTTAAGGGGAATTATATGAATTAAGAAATATTCTTCTTGGCCTTCTCTAGCATTGTCATTAGGAGTACATGGAAATAAATTGAGCATATATGAATTATTGGTATCAGGTACAGCATTAAAAAGGTTGATAGCTATTTTTGGAATATGAGATTTAAAACTTAATACTTTTAGGGCGTTACGTATGTCATCATTGCGTATATATCTTGTGGCTTCGACAATCATACGTATGAGAGAATTTTGCACAGTATCTAGATGTGTTCCAATCTATTAAGTGTGCTTATATAACTCTTAATTTCGCTATGGCGCCATCTACATGATTAAATAATATAAATAGTAAAAAATTATTGTAAGTGAATAGAACAATTGAAAAGAAATTGATGGAAAATGTAATAAACTGTTTGATTTTATTTTTATAAATACTATTGAATGGAGAGCTTTTTGAATATTCACAATGCACAAGCAATATATATATATATATATATATATATATATATATATATATATATATATATATATATATATATATATATATATACTGGTGTGCAAAAATTAAGGACGAAGTCGAAAAATTAGCATATCAGCTGAACGAAGAGGCAGAGCGGACAGAAAGACCAATCAGGAGATTAAGTAAGGTGATATACGGTAGCACATGCGCAGATATACAGGTAGACGTAATGGGGGAGTGTCTGCGTAGTATAAAGCATGTTGTCGGTGTAAGATCAGTATTTCTGGCAAAGAGATTGCACGTCGTATAGCAGTTAAAATCACACCGAGTTGCTGCCTCAGCGAGAAATGGCGAATAATCAATCTGTTAGACGACATCTGGATGCTTTTACCCGAGATTGAATCATTGGGAAGTTGGACGAAGGCCGCAGTGTGACAAGTGTGGCTGCAGAGTTCGGAATTGCTCACAGAATCGTTTCACGACTTTGGAGACAATTTCAAACTACAGGAACAGCTATCCGGGGTTCAGTAGTGGTCGTCCACGAGGAACCACACCCGCAGATGACCGGTACATTGTCTTACAGGCCAGAAGAAACAGGCGGCAGACAGCGGGAGAAATCGCTAGACACACGACACAGGCGACTGGACGACCGATATCGCGTTTTACCGTGGCCAGAAGACTGCACGGTGGTGGTCTGTTTGCACGACGCCCTGTACGGTGTATACCTTTAACGCTTGCCCATCGGAGAAGGCGTTCTCTGTGGTGCCGGGAACACCGGAATTGGAGAGACAATGAATGGGGACGAGTACTCTTTACAAATTAGAGCAGATTCAGTTTGAGTAGTGATTCTCATCGCATACTCATCTGGTGAGAGCGGGGAAGCCGCAATCATCCCTCGAACATCATTGAAAGTGACAGGTATGGAGGTCGCGGTGTTCTCGTTTGGGGAGGCATCATGCTTGGTAGTCGTACAGACCTTCACATCCTCGACGCAGGTTCAGTCAACGGGACCCGTTATTGTAACGAGATTCTTCTTCCATATGTGCGTCTTTTTAGAGGCGCTATGGGTCTGCAGTTCCTTTTCATGGACGACAATGCACCATGTCATCGCACAGTAGCTGCCGAACAGCTCTTAGAGAGTGAGGATATTGAACGTATGGATTGGCCGGCACGATCTCCAGATCTCAATTCCATCGAGCATGTATGGGATTTTCTAGGCAGACGCTTGGCAGCTCGTACCTTACCACCAGTAACGATTCGGGATTCGATTGGCGCTGCAAGACGAATGGGCAGCAATGCCTCAACAACTCATTGAGACCCTCATTCTCAGCATGAGTAGACGCTGTGAAACCTGCCTAGCAGTCAGGGAAGATCATGTCTCCTACTAAAGACCGGATGTTTCTTGCTGGAAACCCATCACAGGGATGTTTCGGCCTTCAGTCGCATTGCGCTCCATGCTACTTTTTCAATCAAGCTTCTTTTTATCCCTTTGATTTCTCTTTTAGTAAGTGTTGCTTACATTACACATGTCCTTACGTATTGGGGATCTTACGGTATTAAATGTGTTGATTTGGAAAGCTTTTGTACAAAATTATATTGAAAAAACCGTCTCGTCCTTAATTTTTGCACACCAGTGTATGTTCACCTTTCACTGTACCTATTTTAAATTCATATTATAGTTAAAGGTCTTAACATATTTAAACAAGTGTTTAAAGAAATAGTTACCCATTTATATTTACGGCTCTTTCGAAAGACTTCAATGAAACACATTTGCACAGTGTGTTAGGTTTCAAAACAGGATGTTGAAATCTTTTAAGCTCCTTGTTTGAATAGATTTTAAAATATATATAAGGCTTTTATGAGAATAAACGATTACCATAAGCATCAGCATTTATTCAATTTAATTACTAAATTTTAAAAGTTTCATATAAATGCATTTGAAACAAGCTATTTTCATAGCCAGTCCAACATGAAATTTTAGTACCAATTATATAATGTATTCATAAAATTTGCTTAAGATCAAAGGATTAAGCGGAGAACGAGTATTAAATAATTTCTAGCATTCTGTATTGTGTTTTTAACTCAGATTAAAATGTACTATCTATAAAATAAAGAAACAGAAAATCCAATGCACAAACTTCTTTCAAGTATTTGTGATTATGTGAAAAGTATGAGTGTATGTTTTTAATGACAAAAACATAAACGCAACAATGAGTACAAATTGAGAAAAGTACTGTTGACTCTTAGTGCATTACATATTGAAAATACAACACCAATTAAATGACAGTGAAGAAACTCGTCAAAGAGACAAAGATAGCAATAAATAATTAAACATGTTTAGTAGGAAATTATACTCCTAACGCAGAACGAAAACAGCATCAGTTCATTAGGTTGTAGGATCACCACTGACAGCAATAAAGGAAGCATCACGACTACATGCATTATAAATCAGAATATTGAAATATCCTATGGTTGTTGTTTTCACCGCACGTATTACCCCTTGTGGAAAATTGAGTTTTACAGACAAAGTTTGCTTCCTAGCATGCACTTGAAAACTTGGACTATGACAGTCCTAGAAGTCATGAGCAGGGTTACCGGATAGGTGACTTTCTCATTATTTGTGACTAATTCAGCAAAAATACGATATGGCTAAGGAACCTTCCAGAAGTATCTGGGATCGACCTTTCTGGAAATTTCTATGAGGCTATATAAGATACCTATGAGACAAAGGACGAATCTTTCGAGATCATAGTTCAGTCAGTCAGAGTTCAGTTAATTACGATAAGACAAAGACACCTTGTCTCAGTTCCTGTTGGTGGAACTGTTCTAGAGAGCTGTTTCTAGAGCATTGTAAAGCTTATTATTAGTGAGACGTTTCTCACTTCCGTAAATAATCTATTATGATATTGTTTGTGTAATACGACGATTTGTCTTTGTATGATCAATTGTTCGTCTTCGTCGACTAATAAATATGTTATTATTTTAGTAATTGCTGTCGTAAGCTGCCTTTCTGTCACACAAGTTTTTAATAATATTTTCCTGTCAATTGTTTACTGCAGTTAATCTTCTGAACATGGTGGTAGCAGGGCATGGAAGCGTTATCCCATCTCGTTCAAAGGGGATCGATTGTTAAGAGATCAGAAGAGAATGCTGTGCAGGGTATCATCTGCTTATCTTGCGTATGTCTCTTGCATGGAATGTGCGGTCAGACGTTGTCCTAATGGTAAAGTGTGTTTGTCCCCTTTGATTAAAAAGTAATGTCATCAACTACAGCACATCATACACGTATCGTTAGACCATTAGAATGTCTTGAAAATGCACCAGGCATGATTTGCTATCATTCTTGATGGCCTTCCAAACCATGATGTAGAATGATCCCGGGGTGGCGTGTCCCACAAATTGCCGTGTCTTAGACCTAACACCTCATCGACATCACACAACGATTTCTAATGGGGAAACATGACTTTTCATCGTCTGAGAAGAAATCCCAGTGTTATTTCATCATCCACATCGCTCCAACTTCAGCGAATTTCTGACAAAATCGTCTATGTTTCGGACTCAATCACAGTTTTAAAAGACGCTATAAGCACAATCTATTAGCAACTAATCGACAGCTAATGGTTCTGATCGGTGTGATTACGGGTGTCTTGTACATTTTGGAAAATGGTGGCATAAGTAGCTTGAGGTTATAAGCATTATATTTCACGCAAAGGTCGCTTCGCTGAGTTTTACATCACTTTACCACAAATTAAGAGAACAAAGAATTGCTGATTGCATGTTTTTTTTTGCTTTTCCGGTACAAAAAAATGCAACAGGTACTATTCGAGTTTTTATACCCAATTCTCTTAGAGAAACTATTCTAAAACTGTGATTTTAGTTTAAAAACCGGTTTTCGTGAGATCGTGATTTTATGCAAATATGATTACTATTTTAACCCTGACACTGAGTACGTGAATTTAGCGGTTAATCTTTAATCGTTAAGCCTGGAATCTAAGAATAACAAAAGGTGAACTGCGACAGGAGGGTCGCTCGACCTGAGATTAATATGAGTCTTAGAATCCACCAGGAATTTTGGAAGTAAATAACCTTGGTGCTGGCTAAACTATCAGGATTCGAGAAGGATCGTAACAAGGAGTTCCAACTGTGAAGTTAAGTTAATTTCAATAATCTAGTACATTCGATTAAGTGTGATGTTTTCAGATTGCCCCCAGAATTAAGCTATAAAATTGTATATTCATAAAATGTTAGATAGAATAAAAGTAGGTATTTTTAACATTATGTCTATTTTTTCTTCAAACCCTCTTACATCCGCGACCTTCGAGCCACGACAAAATGAGTGCTAGAAATGAATTGTGACAAAAGATGAGTTATAGGTTATGTATTGTAACATAAGACATTGATGAATTGTGAGGGGAGTTTCTGAACAGCCTGTATAGAGGTCTAAATCAGAGTTTCATTTGAAGAGTATTACTTTGAGTGTGGTAAAAATATTCTGGAAAGTGCTGTAACCAAACTAAATCACTAACGCAATTTTCTATTGCCTACAGTTAGACGGACTGCGACCAGCATTGTGCGTAAATAAACGAAGAGTCATTAATTAGTATATTTCTTCCAATACCGGTAATGCGAGGTCTGCAGCTGTAGTCATCCCTCCCAAAAAAGTATTGAGTATGTGGTTAGCAATTTTTGATACCCTCTCCTTATCCTCCTGGATTAGCACCTACCGACTATCCTCTGTTTTATAAGGTCATCTTTTTTCTGTAGGAAGGGGTTCCTTTCGTCTCAGTCATCCAAGGCGTACACTTCGGAAATGAAGGTGGGTAGTTCAAATAACACAGCACCCAAACAGCACTCGAAATTATAATGGGATCTTCCTCCCCTCCGTCACCGATATTTTGTCCCCAATGTGTTGGGACACAGGAATTAAACTCTAGATGACCACACAGCCTAATAATACTGGTTGATTTCGAATTCATTCCATAGAGAATCTCAGGAAATATCAATAAATCATGACTATTAATTCAAACGGAATGGCGAACGCGTCAACAAGATCCACCATCTCAACAAGAGATTGCCTTAATGGAAAAACGTTCCAACGACACTCAAAACCCAACTGGAGATATATAAAAATTGCAATAATTGGTTGAAAAAACAACTTTATCTCAGTATCGTTCAGAAAGTCAAACAGAAAAGACATATTTATTCTTCATGGGCAGGCATGCAGCGGCACCTCCACCTGCAAGTGGCAAACCACACAGAACAAGACTAAAACCCTTTAACAACTGGCCCAAATAAAGATTCTTTTCATCTTAGTTGTCTATGACACGTACGATGCAGTTGAAAACTCTTTGAGCAAGGAAATCACTGAAAAATTGGTGAGGACCCTGATGATGTAGTAAGACTTTTTTACACCAAACCTGAGGACGTTTACTAACACGAGATTCATCCCCTCTTACAACAAGAAAGATAGCAAGAGTTTATACATAGTAATTTACGACTATGCACTATCATAGATTACCATGTAATACGCCCTTTTAACACGAGAAATGAGATCGAATTTCATGAGTGTTCGTTCTATGCCGAAAATAAAAAAAAATGATAGCTTTAAGGGAACTTGGTACCCTTTGAGCAAACTTCTTTATTTACGTATTTAAAAATTATATTTTAGCATTTTATACAATGTTTCTATTCAAGAAAATGTTACCAGATGAAAATTTTCATATATTATTCACACAATTTTAAAAATTTTAATTTTTTGAAGAAAATTGGGAAAATTTTAAAATCTTACTCCTTTTGTAAAAACTAATTTTTTGACCTGAAATTTTTTTATAATACTCTTATGGATGATCTAAACAACTTTAGGGATCGAGTTTAGAATAACTTCATTCGTTTTCGAGAAAAAAATAAAATGTTGATATACAGGCTAAAAATCAACGAAAAAGCGAACATGTCTTACATTTTATTTTTTTAAAAAAAGTATTCAGTTTATAGCAAAACGGACTCCTAATTTTATTACATGCTTTATTTTCAACACGCAAGAAAACAATGGAAGTGATTGGTAAATAATTGTCGAAGGGGTAGCATTTTGAATGCACTAAGGTTTCGAAAAACACAAACTGAGAAAAACCAGTTTAAAGTTTATAATTCTGAAAAAATAATTATTATAAGCTTAATTAAACTTAAAATACCACTTTAAGATATTAGTTATACGTTTTTCTTTAAAATAATTGCATTTTCATATTTTTTCAACCCACACATTTTTAAAAATGATCAACTTTTAGTACTAATTGCCCATGAAAATTCAAGAAAAATGTTTAAAACAAATTTTTTTCTGTCACGACAGAAATTTTAGCTGTTTTTCTTCTTATAATATTAAAGTATTACATTTGTATTAAAAATATATCAGGAAGAAGAGCTGAAATTATAAAATTATTAATATAAAATGCCTTAATTTAAAAATTTTACATGCACACATTTCACAAGGAAGAAAAATTACATTATTGTATTGCCTCGGAAATATTCTGCTTTTAATACTACACATTCTTTTTTATAGTTATTATTTCTATTTCTAAAATAGATGTTTTTATCATAAAGCATTTTTTAGCTTTTTTCTTCTAAAAACGGGGTGTGGCTGAATTGCCTAATTTGTTTTCAAATGAAGTTTTAGTCAACTTCTAACTTTCCGACATGCACAAGTGATATATCAATCGAAAGATAATAATGCAAAGAATAAGATTAAATGAAATTAAAAAAAAACGATAGGTTTGTGATTTTTAGGGTACCAAGTCCTCTTAAAAATATAGAAAAAAGTTGAGTACAAAAAATAGATTTCTACACACATACATGTAAACAATGCTTATTTAAAAGAAAAGACATACCTTATGAACTTTAATTATTGGATAACATTGAAATTTTGTCATATTCGTTTTCCGTTATATTTATCACGCCCGTCAAGAATTTTTTTCTTTTTTCCCTATCATTATTATTCTGATGCATAAATAAATATAGTCTTCCATTCCATGTAGAGCAGTGGTTTTTAAACTTTCAATTGCCACCTCCCCTTTATGTATCAGCCTGACATCAAGCCCCACACCCAAGATTTTGTACACCCCTTCCTGACCACCAATGCATGATTTAATGTTTTATGTGTGTTCCTCAATTATCCTAAGATTGCCTCTCCTACTTATATAAAACTTTTTAACACTTTTTATGTTTCAGAAAAAAGAGTAAGCATTTAATTAAAAAGTGTTACAAAATATTACTTTCAAATAAGTAATGTACTTAACTGTATTAATTAAAATTTTTTTAATGAGAAAGATGGTGTAGCATTACAAGTAGTTATTTTACAAGTTTTGTTATATCAGGTGTAATATTTGAAATCTGTAATCTCAATTTCGGTTCTATTCTACGAGATGATGCAATCGTTATCGTATTGCCACGGTATGAACTCAGTTTTTAATATTTACTCATATGTTTCACCAATTTTTTAAACATATTACATTGTAGTAATGGCTATACAGTTGCAAACCATAAACATACTGAATTACTATTCTTGATCAAAATTCATGCTTCTTCCGAGTTTTTTCATTGAGGCAATTTAATGATCTAGTCTAGGATGACGCAACTTTCAATTTTTACGCAATGCCTTTCAATCTGTAAAAGAGGGAAAATTTAACATTAAATGAGATATCTTTGCGGACCCCTTAGAAAGGCACTGCTTACCCCCAGAGGTTCACGGCACACAGTTTAAGAACCTCTGATGTAAAGTTTTAGATATACTACATATTTTGCTTTAAAAAAAGTAGTATAAGATTGTGCAGTATATGACTTTGGAAGTCAGGTTTATACTTTCTTTCCATGCTTTCATTTTGCGCTCATGTGCTATAATTAGAGCATTGAGCATGTATATCTCATGTTTCTTCTTACAGAAGATAACGCATTATACGTGAATATACCTAAAGCTTACAAAATCCAGTTTGAAAATATAGATTCGCGTTATGCTTTAGAATACACGGTACATACATTTTGAATTATTTGTACTTATCATCTTAACAAAAAGAATTTACAGTTATCGATTAAAAACAAATGCATGGAAAGGGTTTTACGCATGTGAATTCAGAAGAAAGCAACATAAATAAATGAATCTGTTTATTTGTAACATATTTGAAAAAAAAATATACTTATCTTTATCTAACTTTTCTCAAATCAGTGATATACAGTGAAAATCCCTAAGCACGAAATTGAAAAGACGAATAATTTTTCGTGGTAAAATAATTTCCGTGTTAACGACTTTTGAAAAAAAAACATAATTTCAGCAAAGTTAAGTTTATTACAGCTTATTTTATTTGCATAAGTATGTATATAATCGTATATTTAATAAAAATCAATGAAAAAAAACATTCACGAGAACTAAAGAAATTTAATACAAAATTTTCCAATGTTTTAAAAAACAAAACATTTATTGAAGTTTCTGGAAAATAATCTGATGTTTTTCTTGTCACTGACTTTTTTAGAATCAAATAGTCAAAATGTTGTTCGATATAATCCATTTCCTTATTCATTTCACCATTGGGATGTTCGTCTAAGTAACTGCGCATACTTTTCATGATGTTCCTCATTTCGGATGGGACACTGCCTTATTCATTTCATTTCCTAGGCGGAATCTGTATCAATAACATTTTTTGAGCGTTGAAGAAGATCCAAAATGCCTTTGTCTATTATAATTGTGGTTTTAAACTTTCCGTACACACACACATAACACACAAACACACACACACACACACACATATTACACACACACACACACACACACACACACACACACACACAACACACACACACACACACACACACACACACACACACACACACACACACACACACACACACATCATCATCATCATCATCATCTGCTGCAATGAATTCTTCCGATAATACCATAGAACAGTCCAATCCGGCTCACGTTTTCCGCATTTTGTTCATTCCCAGAATTGGAATCTTTTCATGTTAAGCGATTTTCGTTTCGTGCTAAGAGAAAAAGTGCATGAAAATGCATAGTAGTTTGTTAGGACCTTTTTAATATTTCTAATATTCCAATACGAATTCGGAGTTTTCGCGTTAAACGTATTTCATTCCAGACACTCTGCTTCAATATGTCTGCATTTAAACATTCACTCTAAAAGAACTTCGTTTCACGCAAAATCTCAGTTCAGATTCTTAAAAATCATGTACTTAACTATATAAGTTCACAAGTATGTACGAATAAAATATACGAATACTTTTCAAGTGAATTTCTGAAAAATTCAAGTGAGCAAATGGACTCCAATATTGACACATGAGCTGTATTTATGATTACATTGACTGGGTATTGAATGCAGTACTTCTATAAAGTATTTCATATCACATACTTTGCATTCAAATATGAATCCATCTAGGTGAATAAATTGTACATAACTATGTATATAAAAGTGGTTAAGTGTAATAGTTTAACGTCAACTAGACTAAAGAAATTTGGAATACATATTGCATTGTTAGAAAAGTAATCATATCATGATGTTGCATATTATTATATGCAGTATATTATTTCATATGAAGTTTTCTATATCATTAATTGCTTTCCGGATACATATTTTCCGTAAATAAGGATTTAAATATTTTTTGTTACGATATAAATCAAGGTCTTCAGAGAATTCTCTGAAAACATTCATATTCCATACAGAAAATATGTATTTGTGATGTACCAATAAATAAAACTCACGGCAAATTTTTTTTAAAGACAAATCAGTGTTTTATCCAAGTTTTAGATGCAGTCTTCACGGCGTATTTTATTATTTATTTATTTGGGAAACATGTGTATTTTCTTCTGTGTTTATCGGGAAGTTTCTTTTAGGTTGTTTTTGTTTGCATATATCATGAATTTGTTTATCTTTGTTTTGAGAGAAATTTCTCGAGAAGAATTCAAACCGGAATAATATTATTCTTAAGGCATTGGGAAATTTAACACAAAGCTATATTTTATTTTTAAAACGCACAAAAAAAATTCTTTGAAAAAAATCCTTTTTTAAGAAAGAATAGAAAAATCTTTAACTATATGTATAATTTGCCATTTTCTTTTCGAAAGATGCTTCATTTATTATTTCTAAGAAAGGAATAAATTCATCCTACTCAAAAAAATATATTAATTTCTTTAAAAAAATATTTTTGTAATTAGAGTATTAGTTTACTAAACGATGCGCTTTAATAATTCTAATGAAAGACGATAAACATAGCAAAAAATAAACAATTATTTCTTTAAAGAAAATAAGGTAGTTTAATAAATTACAATAACAAGAAACCAGAACAAATTGAGTAAAAAAATCAACAAAATAATCTTTTCATGGGTTTTTTTTTTCATTTTTAAATAGATTTGATTTAATTTGATTTAATATTAACGTCGCACTGTTCAGCTACACGAGGGCTTTTGGCGACGGACCACGTAATTTTTTTGAACCATGGTCAAGTGACGTGGACGACACCTGAGCTGGCACCCCCTCTCCTAACTACCACACCACACCAACTATTTTTAAATAGAAAAAAAAAAAGTTAACGCATGTTTTTTTTTTTTTTTTTTTTTTTTAATTTATTTTCTTTCAGAACGAACAGTGAAAAAATAAATATCTTCCTGTATTCAAAATTCCCTGAAATTAAATTTCCTTTCGTCTTCTTTTAATGCAACGAAACGTTATTTAAATTGTATACTTACTCATTTTTTCAAACAAAATTTAATCATTTACTAGTTCATGTGTTTTGTTTTCTTTAGTGTAATTAAATCATCCTGTTATATCTTAGCTATTCTAAATTTACTTCAATTTTGATTTCAAAACATTCTTATTTCTAAGATTTTGTATAAGAAATTCGTAAAACCCTCACTTATTTACATAAAATACGTTACATTATAGCTCAAAAGTTTTTTTTCACTCATTTAAATGAAAGTAGTATAAATTTTGTAAGACTACTTTGAATATTTACGTTATAGTGACCCCTTCATCCGCTAGGGAAAACAAATCGGAACAGAAGTACATCATCTAATACAAGGACTATTTAACCGTGATCCGTGGATCCGGGGGTTCCTCAACCCTTTTCTAGAAGGATCTCATTTAATGTTACACCCCTCTGTGCTACGAACTTTATGTAAAGAGTACTTAGAATAGTGTAAGTAATATATATAGGGGTGTGTAATACGTTTATATTACTCTATGCTGTATTTATTTTATGGTTAAAATTGTAATATTCGCACACACACACACACAAGCAACGTCATTCCTTACATTATAATGGTGGTTCAACGGAAGCGTGGTGAAATCTTGACGATAGAGCCAAGTTGGCATCATTTTGGAAACCATGTTGGCGAACTTTTTTTGACGAGTTCGCGACCTGGAACTTTGTGGAGTGACTTTTCTAGAAGAATTCGTGAGGCCTATACATAGGGAGTCACTCGCCGAAATTTAGTTTTGTTTTGCTCGTTGAAGAGTTGTATTGATTTGACCGTGAAGAGTAGACCATCGATTAGTTATAAATGCGGATATAATGTGTGTAAGATGAGGGAGAGCTTATCAAAAACCTTTTACATACTTGTGTTTTAGATATATAATTGTGTTGTCTGAGCGCCGTAGAAGAGGTGAAGTCCTTCTGATATTTATTAAGCGAATTTATGCATTTTCCCCTGTATTTCAAGGATTGTGTTTCGACAGTATACTTCCATTGCACCTGAAGAACGGTCTTGCTCTTTACGACTGATTGCAGAAAATCCTCGAACCACGATCAACGTAACACCTCTTTTATAGACCCAGGAGGGTCTCCGGGAAATATTGAAAGATGTGCTCTTCTAGATTATATCATTAAATTTCCTCAATGAAAAAACTCAACGTGAACATGTGCTTTGACGAAGAATATTAATTCAGTTTTTTTTATTGTTTGCAGCGGCATAGCCATCGCTGCAAAGTAGTTTTTTTAACTAGATTATTATATTTTTTAAAGGGGAAAAATAGAGTTGAAAAAAATCTAAGTAGCAGAAGAACTTTTAAATCATTCAGCTAAATGTTGAGAAGGAGGAATGTTCAAATTCTTGGGGGGTCCTCGATGTCAGGCTGATACATAAAGGGAGCCCTCCGCTATAGAAAGTTTAAGAATCGCTGACCTAGTAACTAACTAGACGGAATATAGTTTTTTTTAGTGCACTTATTTACTCTGGAGAACCGAGCTCACCCAAAGAATTTCGCTGAAAACCGATCCTCCGAGAAGTTAGTTTATTTATATACATACACAAAATGATCCCGCATGAGGGACCCTCCCGAAAATTCTTTAGTTTAGGCGGAAGAATTTAAAATGCAGTAAAAGTACTTTGCAAGAAGTGACCAATTACCGGAAGCCAGGGTAAGATTAATAACAACCATAATAATGTAGATACTTTAAAAAAAGCACCTACACAGATACTGTTTCACTCATAATACAAGAAAGTTCTTGAAAAAGAAATAAGTTACACAAAGGTAGCACTCCTAAAGGGGAATACAATAGCAGATAGGAGAGGAATGCAAGATAAAAGAGAGTAAAAAAAGGTACAAATATTTGCTTTCAATTATATTTTCAGAAAGAAGACAAGAGACAGTTTCCGTGTAGCAACAGATGTGAAGATCCCCTCAAGAAAAATAAATAGCCGTAGGGGCCAATGCCAATAAGTGCGGATAAGGATAAAACCCGTGTCGAAAGGTCCACAAGTGTACATGTAATCTACTCACTCCTTCAATATCTTTGCACACCAATGCAAAGTAAGAAATAATTGGAAATGAATACTAGCCAATAAATGAGGACCCCCCCCTTCTGAAAAGCAGAAGGAAGGGAGCGATGTTTGTTGACACTGAGAAAAAGACAGGTGTGGGCGAGTAAAGAGCCTGAAGAAAGTAGTCAGAGTTGCAGAAAGGTGTAGTACGCTATTTATTAAGGTCAGGAACTTCGGGCCGATGGGGCACGAGTTCTACTCCTGCTGCTGCTGAAGATTCACTGATAGAAGTTAAATCTGCCGAGGTCCAAATTTCTTTCTTTGGCGTGGTGGGCTAGTTTGGAGAGGGAAGTTTGCAGCTCAGGAGTCATTTGATATAGGTTAAAAATAACGAGGGTCATCACCAATAGCCCTTGACTTATGATGAGGTGTTAATAAGCTCTCTCAAAGGCACAGGTCTACGGGAATTTGAATTTAAGTAAGATATTTAAGTTTTGGTTTTTACTGAAAGAAAATAAGTTAAACCAACATTAATTACTTTGTTTTAAAAGAATATCCATGAAGGGATTGGTAAATAGGCATTTTGAATCAAAACCCCCAAACAGCAGCAGTCAAGATCAAAGCTGCCATAGAAGTGGCAAACAGAAAAATTGAATTCTAAATTCAAAACATACTAGAGCAGCATTTGGAACATATTTCTTATGGATAGTCTAACTCTGACACTTATTGCGCAAACACGCCAAATAAACCCGTCATATCACCTAGAAACTGCCAACGACAACAAAAATGTTCGGAAAGATTGTCTTGTTAACCGGGGCTATCGAGACAGACCTTATAATTTTGCACCATACTATCCAACCATACCCCAAACTTACACTTCACGCTATCTGTGGAACTGAAGCCACTGCAGATTCAAAGCGTATCAGACCCTCTACACAGCAAATCTTTAGTGTCATCAGTACTCTAATCCACGACTCGGCTGTAACAATTCTTACCAGTAATTTGTGACCATGGCCAATCTATAACCGAGGTCACAGGAAATGATCGAAACGACTTTCGATACAACAATGCATGAAAATCAATTGCAGTAATGGCGATTAAACAACTATCTCTAAACAATGTTTAGAAAGTTCTTAGATAAGAAGAGATCCTTCCTTCCTTAAAAGAAAAAGGAAGACCCTCCTTTTTTCTTAAGTAGAACTGAAAGTAAATAAAAGAGCTAAAGAAATGTTTCGAGAGAAATTCCTGTCCAACATAGTTGTCTAAGGCGCAGATAAGTATTATTCCAAGCACCTGAGGGGAATTCAAACCATAATTTCAAACGTTTCCTAGGTCAAAATATTTATAAAAAATCCATAAAATTCTATATTTAAAATGCCATTTTATGTCACATTAAATTTTCTTTCTTATAATTATGTTGCTTCAGTTCTCATAACACCCCCAGTTAATTAACCAAAGTTATATTTGGTGCAAAACATTTTGAAAGAGTGAACTTACTAGAAATATTGCAAGACTTTCCTCCTTCGATATTGATAATGGAATATGGAAAATTAACCAAAAATGTATACTAATTTCAGTTTTAACTATACAAAGCAAAATCTGCCATAAGCCTATTAATAAATTTGAAAATGAGAGAAATCAAATTCTGCATTTTTTATAAAATGACATTTTTATATAATTTAAAACGTGTTTTATATTTCTTAACTCCAATTAAGAGTATCATGTTAACAAAAGAGGGATTGAATTGTGTTATCAAATTCCTTACAACTGTAAAATTAACAGCAGAGAACAATTAGAAAAACTAAAATAACCTTACAATAAATTGATTTAAATAATATATTGTTCACATACATGTCTACAAAAACTAATGTAGATTTTATTAAAAAATATATTAAAATTATATATTCTAAGAAACTCTTAATATTTCCTAAGGCGATTCAAAATATTACAATATTATAACATTTTTAGACTGATCGGGGTTAGTAACAAAATTTGCTCAAGAGTTTCTTATATAGAGCTAGTACGCATATATAGGCTTGTTTGAAAGTCAACTTTAGTTAGTAGGTGAAAAAAAACCCATAAGACACATTCAGGAGCGTTTTGAGGTATCCGACTACGTTCGGAACCATGATTTTAGAAAAGCGCATAAATAAATAATTTTCATGATATTTAGTGTCACATAGATTAGAATACATGTATAAAATTACTTTAAGGGCATTTTGACAAAAAATTATTTTAATACAATATTTCGGCAAATAATTAACTTAAAATAACCTTTTTTCAAAATGTTCTCCTTTTGTGAAAAATGCTTATATTATAATAATATTTTGCTTGCAGAAAGCTCAGACCTCTGTACAGAGGCTCAACTATGAATTTTGAAAATTCACAATATTTTCAGAGTTAAAACCCATTGGAATAACCATCGGCGTTTTTTTCTTAAAATGTATCCCATCTGTTGTCGTAAAACATGGATAAACCCACTTCAAAGTTATATATTTCAAAAATTCTAGTTGAGCCTCTGTACAGAGGTCTGAGCTATATACAGGCAAAATATTATTATAATAGAAGCATTTTTCACATAAGGAGAATAATTTGAAAATGGTTATTCTGTGTTCATTTTTTGTCAAAATATTGTACTTAAATAATTTTTTATTGTAATACTATTCTTAAAACAATTGTATATACATTTTCTAATCTAAGTGACGCTAAATATCATAAATATTATCCATTTATAAGCTTTCGCAAAATCGTCGTTCGGAACGTAGTCGGATACCTTAATGCCCGGGCTAACTGGGATCGGAGCCTCCAGGGCCTAGGTCTCGAAAGAGAAGGTCTATTTCATTTTTGACTCGGTCTCAATAAGATCAATATCCAAATACATAAATATAATTGTTAAGTGCTATTATTAAATTTATTTTCTGTAAAAATGGGAATTTCGAACTATACGCCAATTGGCAACAGCGGCAAGTCTGCATTATTTTGCCATGTTCGTCGTCCGCGTCTAAGCCTAATCCTACCACCACTCATCAATACTCATTAGCCCTCCGCTTGGCACACTTCAAAAAGTGCCATCCATAGGCACGCAGTATGTCTCAGATGCATCACCTCATACTTACGTTTTAAGATGACAATATCCTTTTATTGGTGAGATTTGACATAAAAATATATTTGACAAAAAATATATGTATAAAATAGAATCAGAAATTGGGATATTTAATCGAGAAAACATCAAAACTATAATGATTAGTTAACACTGTGTCATCACTTTTTACATTTTAGAATGCCTTGTTTCATTCTTCAAAAATCATTTTACAATGTTCAAGGGACATGGATGTTTCGTATAGTACATTGAAAAATATTAATAATCTTTACTTGATGTACCTTAAAAGAGTGAACAATACCTTCTTTTCCAAGTTCCTGGTGATGTTTCTCTTAGTTTTTCGTCTTGAATGGGCGCTGAATATTAGATATTTCTTCAATCCTGAATAAAAATGAACAAGACATGTGAATGTTACACTCAGACCATCTTCGCAAGTGCTCCTTCAAAAGTTCACGATCTAGTTTCCTAGATATGTATACGAAGATCTGAGTGATTTTGATTCCCATATAGATATTTTGGGAGTTTATTCCAGCTACATTGAGGATTGAAGGAAATACGGCCACTAGCTAAGAGCGCAGCATCCCTCAGATGTATCTCAACCCCCTGCCAAAAAAATTAAAATTGAACAAAATATTACGAAGTTATAAAACTGACGTTGTTAGGCGTGCTGCATTTATCAAATTCAATGGCCCTTGCCACCCGAAATAGGAAGAAGTCACCCTCGTCCTTGACACTGAATTCTAGGGCTAGGGACAAAAGGCAGATAGAAGAAGGATGGTCACGTTCCAACTCACCGTGTGGACGTAGCACCGAAACTATTTTTACTACGCATACTGAGAGACCCGCGCACTTAACGGAGGCTTAAATCAAAAGGAGGTAGCGTACTGTGGTTCGTGAGATCATTAATCACGCACATTCATTTTTACAGGTTTACATTCGTACGAGTATTTGGCATCGTATGCTGTGTATTTTCTTCTTAAAAAGGTCGCTGGTGGAGCCCAGGGCCTCAATCAGTCTTAAGATGTCACTGGACATAATAGAAAGACTGTATTGGTGAATCTAGGGAATGGTGACCTTAGTCAACGGACGATTAACGATAAGAATAATTGTTCTCAAAGAACCTAGAGTAGAATTTTTTTCTTAAAATTATTCTTAAAATAAAAATTTTAAAAATAATCGAGTAGATATTGGTTGCACATAAATGAGCACATTAAGACAAGAACAGAATGCTGAAAGAGACTTCCTCAATATCTACCACACTCAGCAGAATCTATAAACTGGATTTTCAATTACATATGCCGAACACAAAGTCGCTGCTTACTTACAAACAAAAAGATCTCGAGTGCAGGGGTGCAAAGATAAATTGCAGTGGGTTATTCAAGAGTGAATAACTCACGTTTTAGCAATAAATCGATGATTTGTGTTTCTCATGGTCCTCTAGGCCTTCGTGTCGGAGTTACAAATAAGAAGCTTTAACTACAGATTCTCTGAAATGCTCAGTGAATTTTAACATTGTCGCTATGATTTGGGGGTATATAAATTCTCGGGACTTAGAAAAGCCATATATTTTAACTAGAAAAGTAAAGTATAAAATTATATAAATGCACTTTTGTTCGTTTTATGAAGCCATAATCAGAAGAGCTGTCTGAAAATGACTTTATTTTCCAACAACTCTGAATCTTACCATAAGTTATTACTTGACTTAGAGAAAGGTACAAAACCAAACAATTTCTCTGAACGACGCATTCGCCCAATTTAAAACCCATGCAGAATATGTGGGACTTAAATGAAGAAGCCCCTTTAAATAAGGAAAGCTGAAAATATGTTTGGCTAACAAACTGCTAATTTTCTACAAAAAATTAGTATGCCATAGTATGCCACAAAGGGATTTTTTTTTTTCTGTGTGCATGACTGTTATGGTCAAAGAGGATGCCACTAATATTAACTATTCACAATGGGTTTTTTTTCTGTCAAAGGAAATTATACTATTTTTTTTTTTCTTGGCCATCTACATTCAGTATTTATGTTTTTATCCGAATACTGTAACAAACATTCTAATTTAAAAAATATTCCTTGGAACCTAAAAAAAAAAAACTTAACAATATTATGTACAACTTTTCAAAAAATTTAATGTCATTTACAAAGCATGTACAAGTATTTAATACTACATTAAAAAGTATCAAGCATACACTTTTTTTTAAAAGTTGCACATGTAAATCTCAGATCACGTTTTTGTTTAATTTTTCATTTTTTGTACTATTTTGGATTGTCATTAGTCGTAGAAATAAGAATATTAGTAAGCATGCATCAGGAAAAGTTAGCAGAAATTTTCTTAGTTTTTTTATTTTTATTTTACATTTTATTATGTTCTATCGATTTTTCTTTATCATTCAGTGATTTTTTCCTTCTCCATGTTTTTCACCGAGCTCGGATCTTAGATATCGAATACATTGATATGTAGAACATTTATATTTAGATCTATTTTTATTATAGGTGCAATTAATTCGATCTTTGGGACTATTCTGCTGTTGTATAATCAAACTGGGTCATTCCGGTGTCCGACCAATCATTATATTTTTATGGAACCTAAAACGTATAATTATGTATACCACTATATTCATTATTTAGACAAAAACCCCATTTTAACTTTTTTGTATTATAACTATATTGCTACATATATATATGTTTAGGTTTCTATTTACATTACGATATCACTAAAAGGAACCACGAAAAGCAAGATCAAATCGACAACGTAATACGAATAAAGGGAGAGTTACGTCGCCAATTTACCATTGTTGCCAATTCTCGCTTTCAAATGTTGTTAGGTGTATCTGCAAAAGTCACTAAACTTAGAAGAATTTCCATTAAAAAGTTGCAGCTAAAATATTAAAAAATTGTGATCCACATTCCCTAATAAGTTTTGTTTAATTGTCAAGTTTTAATATTTATAAAAATATAAATAAGGCTATAACTTTTCTGCAAACCATCAAACATTTTTTCATGGGACTCCGGTTGGTGGACGTTGTTTTAATCTATCATATCTCTTTTCAATAGGACAAGCTTATAAAGGAAAACATTTTAAGATTTTATTTCTTTTTCAATTTTTTTTCTCTATATACACATTCGGAGAATGGCAACGCTGGAATAAGTAGATTTAATTTAAAAGAAACCCTAAAAAATTATGTAAAAAAAAGAAAAAAAAATCTTAAACTTTTGCTCCATATAATTTGTTATTTTTTAAGACTGAATAGAGTAAAATATATATGTTTTTTTTTTATTAAATCAAATTGCATTTTATCAACTCGATTAAGAGTACCAGGACATGCAAGATAGGGCAAAGTGCCAAAACTAAGATTCTTTGTGTATGGTACATATATCTTTAAATATTTCCAATAGAGCTTGGATTCTTTTGTGTTCTTAATAAAGGTATTTTAATAATTTTGTTGAAATACAAAAAACATTTTATAGCTTAAAACACCCTTTTTTTTGTTTAATTTATGTTGGGTGAAATTTTTGAGATCTCATATTATACGCTTATGTTTAGGTACCACTTCTTTTAAATATGTAAAATATTTTGAACACATATATAAAACAATACACAAAATATAGTGAACCCATTTTTTTAGTAAAATTATGACAGTTTATTTTAAAAAATGATAAAACTTTGTAACTTTGAAAACGTTTACTTTTTTCTTCCTCTTTTTTATACATAAAACTACTTTTTACAAAATTATGTACCACTTTGACGAAAAAAAATAGGTTCACTATATGCACAGGTACCCGGCATAGAAGTATAAAAAATTTGGAATCATATAGTGTACCTAAAAGCAAAAATTGCTTTGGAAAAAAGTGAAAAAAAACTAAACATTTGTTTACATTTTTGTCAATAACTTTTTCATATCTTAAGGTTATTTTATCAATGAACATAGAAGTGGAAAACAATTTTAGGTACAGAAAAATTTGCCCTATTTTTAAATACTCAAACTCATTGGCCCAACAGCCCATCAGGGCCTGGACCTACTGCTCCCATCCCTAACGTGATCATTTGACTCTGAGGTGCATGAGCAGGTCTCCCAATAAGGTGGTAATTCTGAAGGGAGACCCCCAGTGTTTAAGTTCTCAAGCAAGCTTGGTACTCATTCATCGATACACTGCAGTAGGGATGAAAGGCTGAGTGGACCTTGCCCAGCCTGGGAATAGAACCCGGACCTGTGGTGTGGAAGTGCGATACGCTACTGGGCCTTCCATTTTTCAATACTAAAATTGAAAAATCGATTCTTTTAATGTGTATGATGTTTTAGTTCCCATAATATCAGTAGTTTCATTATTAATTTTATAATTACATAAAAAAGGATATTAAAATAAGAATAAAACACAAATGCAAAGTTTAACAATAATCTTTCGATATAAAATATCTTAACTTGGCAATGAATTCTAAAAGAAAGTAAGGCAGAGTAACAATTTTAAAAATGAACAAGGAGCTAACTCAACACTATAAAATTGTGTTCGTTGAAAAGAAACAAAATGTGACGAAAGCAAGAATGAAGCGAACAATTTGAAGACATTAATCCACGACTATTTATACCTAAGCTCCTAAAAGAAAACAAAGAAAAAACCCACAAAATTCAAAGTAGAGGTCTTGAATGAAACTCTTCAAACACTACAAGTATAATCCAACTGTTGAATAATGAGAATCTAAGTGTTGACACGAGACCACAGAATAAAGAAATGAGAATTAGAAATAAGAAGAGGAATAATGCATAAGTGACACAGATACTTCTAATCTCCTGAAAGCTTCTTATCAGACTCCTTGGATGAGTTGTACCAATCCTGAGGAGGGATTATAATAGTTAAAGAGGCAGAATAAAAGTTTCCATTTTTGGATTGGCACTTTCGAAGAATATAAAGGAAATTGAAAAGAAATTGCACCTTGTAGCATTTGTATTCTATTGTATCTCATTGGTGGATAAATTTAATTTTAGATTTGTAAGCAATGGTAGAAAAAGAAATGTTCAGCAGAATTTAATAGGCATTAGAATCAATTAGAAACTTCTGGAGTTTTTTCTTTTATTAACATATGAACTACTCATTCGATCATTTTTCAGAATAAGTCGATAGTTCTAAAAATATCATTCGGACGATGAATTTTATCGCTCGATAATTATAATTATAAAATTAGAATATTTTTGCTTAAGAGAGGTATCCGACTACGTTCGGAACCGTGATTTTGCAAAGCGCATGAATGGATAATTTTCATGATATTTAATGTCACTCAGATTATAAAATGTATATACAATTGTTTTATAAATAGTATTACAATAACAAAATTATTTAAGTACAATATTTTGACAAAAAATGAACACAGAATGACCATTTTCAAATTATACTCCTTATGTGAAAAATGCTTCTATTATAATAATATTTTGCCTGTATATAGATCAGACCTCTGTACAGAGGCTCAACTAGAATTTTTGAAATATATAACTTAGAAGTGGGTTTATCCATGTTTAACGACAACACAGGGGAGCAATTTTAAGAAAAAAACGCCAATAATTATTTCTATTTGTGGTAAGTCTGAAAATAATGTGAATTTTTCAAAAATTCCAGTTGAGCCTCTGTAGAGAGGTCTGAGCTATATACAGGCAAAATATTATTATAATAGAACCATTTTTCACAAAAGGAGAACATTTGGATAAAATATTTTTCTAAGTTAATTTTTTGCCAAAATATTGCATTTAAATAAATTTTTTTGTCAAAATCTCCTTAAGACAATTTTATGCATGTATTCTAATCTGAGTGACACTAAATATCATGAAAATTATCCATTTATGCGCTTTTTTAAAATCACGGTTCCGAACGTAGTCGGATCCCTTAAATAAATCATTTGATACATTTGATAAATGTTTCCGTAACTAGCTTGTAGAGTAGAAAGAGTAAAAAATAAAAATTCCATAGTTCGACCTTTATATTGGATTATGTAATTACAATGTTGATTTAATGGTCATAATAATGTTTGTATAGTAAAATATACGTGTAGCCACAGTAACTTAGTGGACAAGATCATGAGTTCGAACCAAGTGCCGCTAAAGACCCATTGTGTAGAGGGGACCACTGCTCGTTAAATTTGTAGATGATCATACGTCCTTCCATTGCTGTGGTGAGGAACATAAAAGAGAGAGGTGCCAGCTCAGATGTTGTACTCGTCACTCGACCTTCTTTCAAAAATACAAGGTCTGTCACTAATAGTCCTTTGGCAGATTTACAGTGAGCCATTAATACAACTCTTTCATTCTCTAATATTAAAAGACATGTTGGACAAAATTAATTAATATTGTGATTTTTATTTTGTAAAGTTTATACGGAGCAAAGACAACAGTTGTTAATGTGCATCATAAGAAATCTCCAAACATACTCCTATTTATTCGAAATAAATATACAGCTATAAGAAAGGTATTCTTCATTTATAGGTTTATTGTTATTACTTTAAAAATATATTATTATTTCAGCAATAATTATTTTTAATTTTTAAAGTTTATGCAGACCAAAAAGAACAGTTACTAGTGTGAGTGATAAAAAATCCCCTTTGAACGATCGAAAATAATTCCATTCCTTCGAAATAAATATGCAGCAATAAGAAAGATATTTTTAAGTTATAAGTTTATTATTATTAGTTAAAAGAATATGTTATTATCTCAACAAACTATGCTTTAAGTGGCTTACTCCCATCATTAAAACCATTTCCCAAAACAATTTTTTAACGTAGCTTTAAGGTCTTGAAAAACTTCAAATTGTTATAATTTAATATTTAACCGTTAAACGATAACATGGATAAAAAAATCCCTTCATATAAATGGTTTTCTAATAATATTAGAAAAACAAAATTACTGATAACACCGATTTTTTCTATAATCATTTATGGCGTCAGTAAGGATACTGTTACCATAAAAAAAAGTTCGCCTTTGTTACGCTTTGCATTAAAGACAAGAAGAAAAAAAACTGATCCGGGTTGATATTTCACCCATGATACCATAATTGTTAGTTTTTTTTAAAAAAATAACTAGAAGATTTAATTTGCTCTTAAGTGCTGTAGTTAAAATTTTTGCTTCTACTAAGATAACCAAAAGCTCAGAGGTGTGAAAATAATTATTGTACGTTTTTTATTCATTTTATTTTAGATATTTTATAGCTGTGAACAAAAATTTTATGATAGGGTGTTTCATAAAAAATAAAAATGGAAAACATTATGCTAGAAATGCATGTTTATGAAAACAATATAAGCGATTATAAAAAAGATAATATGGAAGACAATGATGGATCAAAAGATTATGCAGACTTAAAATTTTTAAGCAAAAATTCATTTACTCGGGTACCCATGATACTATTAATGTGACTTTCTTAGATGAGACTTTTTAAGGGTTAAGAATCCGATAAAGACGTGTTGGTATTATATCTAATTAAAATTAACAGTTTAAGCGATCAATTTTTTTGCTAAAAATGTTCCAAAAAATAGCACATTTTTTAATGCATATAACCAAGCAGAATACTTAACAGAATGCGGAAATAGAAGAATTTTATTTAAGTTTTAAAGTTTTCACACTATTTGTTTGTTTTATAATTATGGAACACAAAAAGCCCTAAATGTTTGCTTTTTCTAAGTACATTCTGCATGCCACAAAGAATGTATCATACAGCTTAAAGAATTTCTATCGTATTGAGGAAAAAATTCCATGTCCTTCCTCTTTTCCAAACGGTTGAGGATTGTATGTGTAAATATATACACTCACTCACAATTTGAAACATGGTGTAATACTAAGTCTTATATTGCAATAAGGACAGAAAAAGTATCGGTTTTTTGGACTATTTTTCCATTTTCATTTTTTCTCAAGCAACACATTGCACATTGTATCAAACATTTTTTTTTTATTTCAATAATCTAAGTTTCTCCATTTTTCCATGAAAAATTTCCGCTTTCTCCGGAAAGAAAATCCCAGATTAGAAGCATTTCAGCACCATGGACAGTGTTTGGATGGAATTGTATCTTTCTATTATTCAAATTTTATTTTGTTATTATTCAAGTTATATTTTCATTATTATTCAAATTGTATGTTTATTATTATTCAAACTATATTTTTATAATTGGTGTGCTGAATATGTTCGTTTATATGCTATATTTAATTTTTATATATACATATTCAATTATTATTATTATTTACTAGTTTTATTTTATATATATTTTGCGTAAAATATTTAGCTTTACTGCCATGTCTCTTACCAATGACATTTACTATATTTATTTTTGGCCGCGGTAGCCGAGTGGTCAAGGTATCGGATCGTGGCTGGCCTTGTCACGAGTTCGAGCCCAGTACCACTGAAGTCCCGTCATGTAGAGCAGAGATGCACGTTAAATCTGTCGAGAGCTCAAACGTCTTCCCGTTGGTGTGGTGTGGTAGTTAGGAGAAGGAGATGCAATATCAGGTGTCGTCCACGTCACTTGACCATGGTTCAAAATTACGTGGTCTGTCAGCAAAAGCCCTCGTGTACCTGAACAGCATGACGTTAATATTCACTCACTCAATACTATATTTATCTTTTGCGCGATGGCAACAACTTGTTTGCTTAGACTTATTTGTGTAACACAATCTGAGTGGAATGCTCAGTTCCTGTACTGTCCCTCGTTAGAAGAGGATTTCGCCGCTCTAAGCTGTTGGCATTTGTCTTATATCTTTTATATTCTAAATCAGGGGCGGGCAGACTTTTTCAAGGTACGGGCTACTTATTTTTTCCAAGGTGTTACGGCCTATCCAACGACGATGGTGTAGTGAGCTAAAGAGGTATACAATACCGTCAAACCTCCTTTTGCGTATTACTCTATTTAGCGAAATTTTTCCTGGAACTACGAATATTTTACGACTGTCTTCGTAAAATAACTTCCAAATAGCGACGAGCATTTTCTTTTTGGCGAACTTTCCTTCTTGTTCGATTTTTTTTTCTTCATATCTTAAAAATATTTCTAGACCTTCGTATAATGAAATGACTATCAAGTCTTTCTGAAGGCGGTCATCCAAAAATGTCTTAACGCTCCAGTGGTCGACTGCGATCGACTTAATGCACTCCCCGGTTCTAAATTAAAGTTGTTAAACTTTTAAAAGCAAGAGTCATATTTATCAGTCCCGTGTGACGCGCGGGCAGACAGATTGCATCTCTTGAAAACACTAGCACTAATAATTACAAAACTTTGTACTAAATACTATGTAATATATTTTAACATTAAATACTATGTACTAAATAATATACTAATATTAAATACTATGTACTAAATACTATTTACATAAATAATAATAATTAATACATTAAATAATATGTACTAAATAATATACTAATATTAAATACTATGTACTAAATACTATTCTAACATTAAATAATATGTACTAAATACTATAATAACATTAAATACTATGTACTAAATACTATTCTAACATTAAATACTATGTACTAATTACTATTCTAACATTAAATAATATGTACTAAATACTATACTAACATTAAATACTATGTACTAGATACTATACTAACAGTAAATACTATGTACTAATATACTAACAGTAAATACTATATACTAATATACTAAAACTAAATACTATGTACTAAATACTAGAACTAAATATTGAACTTATGTACAAATCAAAGGTAGGAAGAAAGAAAAAACAGTATCTGTACATCGTACTGGCAAACCGGTCGTGACCAACTTTCGGTAGCCCTTACCGTGTACAGGAAAAACAGTTAAGGGGATAATGCTACGATATGGGACAAATATGAAATCTTTTGTAAAAGACTTTCATAGTATTACTCAGGGGTGTCCAACAAGCGGGCCGCATGTGCCCCACCAGTACGTAAATTGCGGCTCACCGACTTTTTTAAAAAAAATTTAAAAATCAGGCTTTTAAAGTTTTTTTTTTCATTTTGAAATTTATTTGAGGGAATATATATATAAATCTATATATATTACCTTCTCTTGTTTTAAAGAAATCTTAAAAAGTAGTAGCAGTTAAGAGATGTCTTTTAAAGTTAAAAAATATATATTCAGGTCAGTTAAGATAATGGACAATGTATGTAATCGTTTTTTTGATAATAGAAACGTCCTTTAGATTAAAATAGATTTATATTTTATCAAATAGTTACGTATTATTTTACTATAATAAATTACTTTTTTAATAAATTTCGAATTGCATTTGCATATCCTTTACTATGGATGGTACATGATTATCTGTGTGTGAGAGACTTTAGCTTCTCCTCCTCCTTTTCTTTTTGGAGTGCCCAAAAAGTAAGAAGCAGTTAGAGATGTCTTTTAAAGTTAAAAAAAATATTCAGGTCGGTTAAGATAAAGGACAATGTATATTTAATCGTTTGCGAATGACAGCACTATTGAATTTCAACAATGAATAACGAAAGATCAATTCAATAGGAACACAGGAATTTTCAAGAAAATGGGAACTGTGTGTGTGTGTGTAATATTTTAAACATTATTTGATCATTGTATTATTATATTATATAAACATTACTATATTATCTATGTCTGTATATATGAAAAATAATGAAATCAATAATAATAATTCATTCTGTTTTAAATTTTCAGTCCAATAAATGTTTTTTTTTTGTTTCCAAATCTGATATAAAGGTACATATTTTTATGTGCGGCCCACGAGATTATAATGTTTGGCCCGCAACGTCATTTGGGTTGGACACTCCTGGTATAACTAATCATTTCTTTTACTAAATAATTCTTATTATTTCTCTCAAAAATATCTATTTTAAAGTTCTGGGAAAAATTTGTTTTCTTATTTATGGGCTAGAGTACTTAAAGTTGTAAACAAGTAAATATGATCAAGCAATATCTATCATAATAAATATTATTTATACTGTGAATGTTAAATTGAAACTTCCAAAGAAAATATCTGTTACGTAGAGTATTTATATGAAAACATCAAAGGCGTGTTTCACATTATCCTTTTTAATACCTTCTAAAATGCTTTGTTGAAATACAATTACCAAAGCTTTGATCTCAGACCAAAAATATTCTTTACTTTTGCACTCTAAATGCAATTTATCTGCAGTTATCCAAAATTTCTCAAAACGCTTTTGTCAATTTAGATGGGATTTCGTCTCGTGTTTGGTTTTGGAAATATTTGGAATAATCTAGAGAATTATAATTTTCGTTTATTATTCAGTTAAAAAAAAGGAAAATTTTCATTTATTCGTATGGGTTTTTTTTTTAAATTAAGAAATCGAATTTATGTAATTGAAATACATAATACATTCAAAGCAAACAGATAAAGTATGAAATGAAAAAAAACCCATATCAGATTTAAATTATTTTTTAGTTGATATAAAATAAAATTTTCATATTTAATTTTTTAAAAATTGCGGGTCTATTGTATAAAATATCTGTGAATGTAGGAATTAAAAAATATCATTACGAAATAAAAATTCAAGAAAGTAATGTATTATCTGATAATGGGAACCGAAGGTTCTTGCAATAAGCCTTAATGTAATGCATTTCTAAGTGTAAATGTCATGGTATTAAACATTCAATTTTAATAAAAAACTTTCTTACAAAACTTCTCTTAATTTAATGAGGATCGGACTTCTAAATAATAATTTCTTATAATCTCTTAAATTAAAGTAGAATTACCTTTTGCGCTTCATTAACCTCCATTCTTAAAGTGGATTTCCGCAATATCCATTTTAGAGGATCTCTACTAAAAAAATAAACAGGCTTGCCAAATTTCTAGTTTAAATCTAATAGCTCAAAGAAAAACAAATTTTTATCAACAAGTCTTATAACCCTCCTTAAGAATCGATGTCCGTAAGACTTTCTCACCGAGTTTCATTTTAACAAAGGAAACATGCATACCAAATTCCAAGTCTGAAATAGTTCAAAAACAGGAAAATTTATCTGTAACGCCCCTTAAGTTTCGCAACGCCTCTTGGGATTTGAGTTTTGTAAAATCCTTTTGGCAAGAGATCTCTAAATTCACGGAAAGTGCCTACCGAATTTCAAGTTTGTAGGTCCAATAGTTTAAAGAGTGCCATATTTATCTATAACGCACTTTAAGCCCTGAAAATGCACCTTGGAGAGTCAATTTTCGAAAAACCTCTATTGTAAAGAATTTCTACTCCATGCCAGGAAAGTGGCTACCAAATTTCAAGTTTGTAGGTCAAATAGTTCTAAAACCGGAATATTTTGTATCTATAATGCCCCTTAAGTTCTCAGAATGCCCCCCGGGATCAATTTTCTCAAAATACCTTTTGTAGATTAATTGTAATCATTGAAAGGAACATGCCTATCAAATTTCAAGATTGTAGGCTCAATATCTCAAAAGAGATAATATTTATCCATAACTCTCCCCTTTAGGGGTCGATTTTCTCAAAATTGTATTCTAGCGTATCTCTACTCCATGACAGGAATATGCCTAACAAATTTCAAAGATGTAAGTTTAATAGTTCCGGAGATATCGTGATGAGTGAATGAGACACTTTTCTCTTTCATATATACTGCTGTTCATAAAAAATACAAAGCCATAAAGGAATCATCAAAATTAAAATAAATTTAATTCTGATGATTCCTTTATGATGTATTAGTACAAATAAATGGCGAAATTTTCAAAGCAAAAAAACAATATTAAGTGTTCGAAATCTGTATTTGATGTAGCCACCACGAACTGCAATAAGTGCTACTATACGATATGGCATGGAGTCAAACATATTTTGAATGTCTGCTTGTGGAAGAGAATTCCATATTGCTTGTATATGCAACAAAAGTTCGTATATTGAAGCTGCAGGATGCGAATGAAGAGCGAGACGCCGAACAACCAAATCCCACCCGTGCTCAATAAGCGACATATCCACCGAATAAGCAGGCCAAGGAAGAACTTGCATGCGTTGGGCTGAACAGAAGTCTTGAACAATCATTGCAACATGTGGACGGGCATCATTATCTTGCTGAAAGATAGCTCCAGGGATGCTTCGAAGAAAGGGAAGGATTTCGGGCAGCAGCCCTTCACGTACGTACCTGATGTTATTGAGATTAACCTCAATTCGTAGCAAATTGGATCGTCCATGTTACGAAATCGCACCCAAACTAAAACTTCGGGTGTTAGGCCACTATGTCGTTCGATAACGCACTCTGGAAAGCAGCGTTCACCGGCATAGCGTCTAACACGAATGGGGCTATCATGATCCCACAAATTAAAGCGTGATTCATCTGAAAAGACATCTTGATACCAATCAGCTTGCCAGGCTCTGTGCTCATGAGCCCATTGCAGATGCAGACATTGATGGTTTGCCGTGAGGGGGATCCTGTATAATGGCGCACCCTTGTACGTAATCTACGGTGCAGCAGACGTCGACAAATTGACGAAACCGATATTTGTACACTTGTAGCAGTAAACCAACGTGCTTCCAACTGCCTGTAGGAAGCTGTAGGTCATTCCCCACCCTGCGGAGCAAGTCTCTATCGTGGCGCGCTGACATCACCTTCCGTCGTCCACTGCCAGTTTTTCGAATTGTTTGATACTCATCGGTCCACTGCTTCCAAACTCGCATCACTGTGGAACTGTTCCGCTGCCCACAGGCTCATATAGCGTGATAAGAAAATCCTTCTTCTCGAAGGCCGATAATACTCACCCGTTCAAACTCCGTAAGTTGTAGAAATTTCTTATTCCGTTGTGGACACATCTTAGGTCTCACTAAACGTTCTCTACTAACAAATAATCATTAACTATTTTAACGTCCCGCTATAGCCTTCTATTTATACGTTTTCAGTATCAGTTCAGAGGCGGCTGCGCGCCACGCATGCGCTGTGACTCTGAAACATTACTATTTTACGTAACATCCTATAATTTATTTTTGCTGCAAAGTTCATTTAATTCTGATGATTCCTTCATGGTGTTGTATTTTTTTACAAAGAGCAGTGTATATGCATTAATATAGTAATTAATCAACTTTTAGACAGTGGGTTAAATTCATAACGGTCGCATGATAAATGCAATCATATGTTCTACACTAAATTTTAAACTTTCATTGGACTCGTATTTGTTATTATACCAGTAAAATCCAGATACGATTCCCATTTTGATTGTTGGGTTCAGATTATTTTTATGTTTAAAGTTATATAGAATAGTTTTTCAGAATTAAATACTCTGTATTTTAGGTAAGGTGCATTTTCTTTATTTATGTACGTAATGAGTGTTGACAAATATGTACTTCTAAAAAGTTTCTGTAGAAAGTAAAAGTTGGCATCGGCGGAGCGTATAAGCTGATCGACTAGAATCACGTGAGTGCAGTTATCCTCTGACGATGACGTCACATGAATTTAAACCATTTTATTATTTTTACAAATGCATAATTGAAGAATCCAATGATGATCCCTTTTTAACAACTTACCTTACTTTATCTGGAATATTTTTACCGCTAAAACCCTCGATTTAAAATTTATCTCTAAAGCGTTTCTCATAGTTTGAAAAACAAAATAAAGAATTTTTCAAGAAGCAGAATTTATGAAAGTTACAAATAAAGGGAAGTGTATGAGACTTTTATAGTCATCTTGATGTCAAATATGAGGAAAATAAGCATCGTACGGGAAATTATGGGAACCTATTTATGTGAGTCAGAAATATTACTAAAAAGCACTGAAATATTTTTGAGTTACAAAAACGCTTGTAAGAGGCTATATTGAACGATATTGCTATAGACATCTCAAGTACCATTGAAAAATATATATTTAGCATTGAAATAGTGCAGATGCTTGAAAAAACGATGAAAAAGAATTTCATCATTGAAAATATTATGTATTCTAAAATAACTTTAAAGTGATTTAAATGAAAATTTCAGATGACACACAAACAATTCCAAAATATCGCTGAATATAAAAATTCACTGTAATAAAGATCATATTTGAATTAGACTAATCAAATAAAGCATTTTTCATTCGTAGCTGAAATCGTTGCATTTTGGACAAACCCCTCTACATTCTCCAATTTCAAATTATGGCTGTATTTCTAATTGTTTTGTTTTAGGCGGCAACATTAATTTTAGATTAACTGACAGCCAATTTTAACCAAGAAGTTTTGAAACTATTTGTTGGAGAGACTTTATACAGATGTTTAGTGAAGTAAAACAATTCTAATTTAATTCGTTGCGGAATTCCTAACTGGGTCAATTTGTCTCCCAGAAATTCCAATTAGAGGAAAATAAACTGGAATTTGCATAGCAATTAGAGCAGTTTCGGATAAACAGTAACTATGGAAACCGTGACTCCTTTATGCTTGTTTACATATAATACTCGATACAATGTCACAATATATTTACTTCTTTAAAAAATGGAAATACGCTTTTTTGATTGAATTGTATTATTTATTGTTTTGAACAGAATCCTGTTTGGACTTGGAACACTTTAAATTATATTTGCATTATTAATACTGTTTCTCTGATAAAGCAGTTTGGCGTGGATATTTTTTTGTCTTCTATTTCGTAAGTTCCAGACACGAAAGTTCTTACTGGCTTAAATAATTGTATTATTTTTTCCGAATGCTTCGCTTGAATTTTGTAAAAATCTTTTTTTTTTAAACTTAGTATTGTTCAGTGAAAATTCAATTTATATTTAAACACAAATTTAATGTTCGCATATAAAGAAGAATAAATGAATAAATAATAATCTTGCTTTGCATATCAAAATCTAATTCATTCATTAAGCAATTACAAAATTACATTAAAACTTTTCTAATACATATTCTACATACGAATTAAATATATATCAAATTTCTATAATTACATACTCAAATGTCCATAATAAAATATATCAAATTTAATTTGCTTGCTCAGGTAGGATCCAATCTGAATTTTAGTGCAGGACCTTTTAATTATGACCTACGTAGACATTTTTAATTAACTTACTTTCTAATGTTAATTTCCAAATGCGTTTGGTTGTCTTTACCTTTTTTTTGCTACATTTTTATTTTTTGCGATATGTTCTAGTTACTAACGTATTTCGGTACTTTTCCGCTTCACCGGAGCAAATTCTCGCCAAGCTGGCTTATTGACGACAACAACCAATATGCAGATTTTTTTAAAAAAAAATGTTAATAAATATTAGTAAATTAAAAAAGTAAAAAAAAATTAAAAAAGAAAAATAAACGGATGTGACTTGTTTTGAAAAAGTGGCGATAAAATATTAACAGCTGGAATGTTCCGTTTGCATAGGTTGTATCATTTTTGGTGATCTTATAACATGCTTCGACGAAATCGAAAAGTGCCCATATTTTCTCTTCCATTCCTCTTTCTACTATCAATTAATAATATATTAATAGCAACAGAAATAACACATGCAGTAACACTATAAAAAGCTATGTGAAAATTAATATAACTGGAAATTTTATCTTTCTCTCTCTCTCACCAAGGGTTCACATTTATATATTCTTCTACATCTTCATGGTTTTTAAAAATCATATTTCGACTATGCATAAAATTTAGAGCGGTGCATCTCAAACTTTCAATAATTGCGACCCCATTTTCAATCATAATTTTCATCGCGCCCTCCCCATACAATAATAATACATTGGAAACAGTAAAAATATACTTTAAAAAACGCTAAAGCTAACATACAATAATAATTATAAACCATACAAACTTGCAAAATATAAGTATTGCAGTTTGTACATGACAAGCCCATGAAAAGCAATAGTAATTATTAAACTTGTTTTTAATTTAATATCGATAAATAAATCATCAAAACATTGTGAAGGTACTGACACATTTATAGGTGTATTGTGTATTATATTAGTGTATTGTATCAGAATAAAAATGTGCATTTAATTTTTATTATGTCAGTATGAATTTTGTTTTATTTCCTTCCAGTAAATTCATACTAATTTTAAATCTTTTACTTTCGACTTTTCAATAAGCTCGCGTCCCCCTTACAGTGATATTACGCCCCCTAGGGGGACGTGCCTCACAGTTTGAGAAACGCTGATTTACAGAAATAAAATATTTTGTTTTATGAAATATAAAAAAAAATACATTTTTCACATTAAACACTCAGAATTTTTCTCTTTTTTATCATTACATACTTTTTTATCATTACATATCGCAACCAACTACAATTATGTTTCCGTTGTAAGATTACTTTATTTCCAACCTCTGTATGTAATTTACGCCAAGGCGGCAGTCATATGTAAAAAAATTAGTTGAAAAATCATTCACTTTTAAAAGATTATTTCTAATGGGCTGAAGATTGGTGTTTTACCATTGTAGACCAAGTAAAGGGTGTTTTTTTAGAGGTATAGAACTTTAAATTGCAATAAAACAACGATGTATATTATTCGATTGACATGAATTTTTTTTATTCTAAAGATAATCTTGTGGCATTACATTTTAAGTATAACTTCTGGCATAGGACTCCCACGGCTGGCTCGGATGTAGTCCAATCTGGACGTCCAATTTTCGATGAATTTTTCCAACATTTGTGGCCGTATATCGGCAATAACACGGCGAATGTTGTCTTCCAAATGGTCAAGCGTTTGTGGCTTATCCGCATAGACCAATGACTTTACATAGCCCCACAGAAAATAGTCTAGCGGTGTTAAATCACAAGATCTTGGAGGCCAATTCACAGGTCCAAAACGTGAAATTAGGCGGTCACCAAACGTGTCTTTCAATAAATCGATTGTGGCACGGGCTGTGTGACATGTTGCGCCGTCTTGTTGGAACCACAGCTCCTGGACACCATGATTGTTCAATTCAGGAATGAAAAAGTTAGTAATCATGGCTCTATACCGATCACCATTGACTGTAACTTTGTGGCCTTCATCGTTTTTGAAGAAGTACGGACCAATGATTCCACCAGCCCATAAAGCGCACCAAACAGTCAGTTTTTCTGGATGCAACGGTGTTTCGACATACACTTGTGGATTAGCTTCAATCCAAATGCGGCAGTTTTGTTTGTTGACGTAGCCATTTGCTTCATCGCTAAACAAAATTCGCTTATGAAAATCGGGAACAACGGCAATCTCGTTTTGGGCCCATTCGACGAATCTACGCCTTGCTTGATCATATTTAAAATGTAATGCCACAAGATTATCTTTCGAATAAAAAAATTCATGTGAATCGAATAATACATCGTTGTTTTATTGCAATTTAAAATTCTATACCTCTAAAAAAACACCCTTTACTTTATGTTAAATTGTAATATTCGTAAGAAACGCCGTTCCTTACATTATAGCGGCGATTCAATGGAAAGATAGCGAAATTTTGATGATACAGACACGTTGGCATCCTTTTTGGTGATCCTGTTGGCAACTTGGTGATTGATTGAATGGTGCAGAAATTGATATGCTATAGCACCATCTGGTGGGAAGCTGCAACAAACAGGGTAGCACAAAAACCCCTATCCACAAAAAGAAACATATTCATGCTAATTTTCATAGTGATCGGTTAAACAATGTTGGAGTGAAGACTGAGAGGTAGGTCACATATACAAACATCCATTTATATATATATATATATATATATATATATATATATATATATATATATATATATATATATATATATATATATATATATATATATAAGATGTAGAAATACATTTTATGTAATTCGTTCACTTCTATTAAGCTTGTTGTAAAAAAATGATTTTAACTGGATGTTGCAAAAAATACTCAATATGAAATTTTATGCTCTAAGATAATTTGCATTTTTGTTAATAATTGTGCGTAAAAAACGGATTCTGTCTACATATAAAAACACAAGGGTCTGCCACTTTGTAGCTGTGATGTGCGAACTAATCTGTCAATATGATTCATGGCGCCAAGCAATAAGAAATACTTGAGAACATTCCCGTGACAATGCATGAAATGTTGAAGAATAGAGGTCAAGAATACAGATTTAAAGTTTTATATTTTAATTTTGCTTTATTTGAACATAAATAAAAGAAATAAATTTTGCATGCATTATTTATATTTTAAACATATTTATCAATATAAGAAATAAAAATCATATAAAGTATAAATATCTCTGTCTAATATAGTTTAAGAAAATATATGTTTTTTATTTCAAATATTGTACCTGTGTGCGCACCACTCTACTTCATATTGCATTCTTAGGAATATTATTAGTGGCTTTCAGTTTGACATGATTCAGAATGTTCAGTCGTTAAACAACTGCTTTGAGGAGTCAAAATATATTTCATACTAGGAAACATTTGTTCGCATAAATATGTAGATCCCAAAACGCAAGCAGAGTTCATGTAAATTTCTTCAAACTATTAAACATCTCCAGCAACGACATCCAATAGTTTAAAATAGCTGTAGATTTAGCGTTAGATATCCTCCAGATCATTTTTGCAATTCCGTATATCAGTGGTTCTCAAACTTTCAATATTCACGACCCAATATCCAATCAAAATTTTCATTGCTCCCCCTCCATGCAATAACAATGTATTGAGATCAATAATACTATAATTTGACACTAAAGCGACAATACCACTTTAACCTCTTAAGTGCCACCAACGTATATAAACTTCTCGCTCAGCCAAAGCATTAATTGTCTGGACATATATATACGCCTTTCCGAAGAACTATCTTTTCTGTGCACTACTGTCCATTAAATTATTCCGAAGTCTTTGGAATGCAATAAAAGGATTATGACAGTGTTTGCGAAGGATTTACTTATTTCAGAGGATTTGCTTATTTATTCTATTTCTCCCCCCCCCGAAAAAAACATCACATATGAGAATCTACGTGGAAAGTGGTAGCATTGGGGAGTGAATCACGTAACTTTTATTCGGCAATTAGGGGATTAATTATAAACCGTACAAATTATTATGATAAAATTTAATAGAAACCCATAAGGGGTCGCTGGTAATTATCAAAAATTTGTTCTAAACTTAGTATTGTTAAATTAATTGTAAAATACATTGTTTAGACAAATACATTTATAAGTGTATTGTATCAGTGTAAATGTGTATTTTATTTTTTATTAAGTTAGAATGCATTTTGTTTGTTACTTACAGTATATTAATAATTTTTCACAATAGTCTTTTGTTTTCGACTTTTTAATATGCTCGCGCACCCCTCATAGAGTTATCACGCCCCCCAGGGGATCGCGCTCCACAGTTTGAGAAACGCTGCCGTATATTTTAATTCCTGTAATTCCGAATTACATTATTTTCATAGTTACCACCAAATGAAATAATTATTGGCCCTCTGTTGTTGTAAAATAGGAATAAACCCACTTCTAAGTTATATATTTCAATAATTCTAGTTGAGCCTCTGTAGAGAGGTCTGAGCTATATACAGGCAAAACATTAATCTAATAGAAGCATTTTTCACAAAGGGAAGACATTTGGAAAAAAGATTATTCTAAGTTAATTTTTTGCCAAAATATTATATTTAAATAAATTTTTTTTGTCAAAATCTCCTTAAAACAATTATATGCATGTATTCTAATCTGATTGATACTAAATATCATGAAAATTATCCATTTATGCCCTTTATTAAATCATGGTTCCGAACGTAGTCGGATACCTTAAAAAACAGTGATTATATTCACATAAAGAACTGTAAATTTTGTAATAAAACAGTGATTGATAAATCACTTTGATTCATTTTGGTGTAACTATATTTTATTCTGAAGGTATATTTAAATGTAACTAAATTAAAATTGAAAAATCAAAACGATCTAAAATATAAACAAACAACGTCGACCGGTCCGCAGCGATAAAAAGGTTGCGGAGCACTGGCTTAAAAGAAGGGCTACGAACGTATTAGTATACCATAAATTATTCACTCAATGCGTTTATAGCTATGGAATTACCAAGCGTATCAAGTGTGGGTGTTAATAGCTATTTCTTTTAATAGCTTACGTTTGAAATCACTGGGTGCTAAAACTGTAATACTTTTTGGTCCATTTTTCTGAATCTCTAAAACTTCTGCCAAGAAAATACTTGGATGCGTCATTTTCCTTTTCGCTCTGCTTCAGTTACAGTAGCAATCGCTTCTTCGCACGATGTATGATGAAATCGATAAACTCCGCCAACCGATGGACAGGATATACTTCACATTTCGGACAAAATTCCCAACACCGTTTAATGTATCTTTACGTAGAAAGAAAATATCAATCAGAAAGATATTTCATCTTCAAAACCGTTACTCAAAGTTAGAATGATATAAGACACATGCCAATATTACGCCAGAACAGGAATCAATTATGAATTAGTAGAAAAATAACAATTTTTAACAAACAAAACATGAAACACTGTGATTATTTTTGAATACTCAAAAGCCTTAAACTGATATTAAAAAAAATTTAAAGTAAAAAAAAAAACCTTTTTTAAAACAAGCTTTTATTTAAATGCTCTAAAATATAAAAAAAACTTTTCTTTTAAAACTTTTAATGCTATCAACTTATAACGTCATTACACAATTTATGATATAAAAGCTTGTCGCGACATTTAAGTACATGTATTTACTTAGTTTAAAAATTTTAAAAGAAAAGTTTATTTTATTCTTCTTAGAGCATTTAAATAAAAGCTTGTTTTTAAGAAAGTTTATTTTACTTTTAATTTATTTTTAACTTTTTAGCTATAGCTGGACAGGTTCTCAGTCTATTCATCTCATTGAACGCCTCATTGTGGCAAGGTATTTTGCCAGTTAATTTTGAACAGGCTATCTCAAGGGTACTCATTCTTTTTTCCCTACGGTCCACGTGCATATGATCAATATTTCACTCGAGCCGTAACAAGAGGATAATGGGGGGGGACGAAGATAAACAATGTAAGACCAAAACAACATTGAACAAAGCAAAATTAATCAAAATATTAAAACTTTTTTTTTTTTGCTTTTGCTATAGTACTATATTAAAAACGAAAAGCACAAAAAAAATTTAAAAACAAAACCGTAAATTTAAAATTATTTTTTAAATCTTTGCGCATAATTTGGGTAATACTATTCTACAAACGAAAAAAAATGTGTTGTGCGATTATCTTTAAAAATAACGAAATTTTTAAATGTCTTACTCAAAATTTGAGTATGTTTTCAAAAGTCGTAGGAAAAAAAAAGGTTTCGGTATTTATACCGATTGATTAACACGAAAAAAAAATTCATACGGAACGACTAAGAAGACACTTTCATAAAGATGTATTTTAGAAAAAATCGTATAAAAATAGAAAATACCATTATTTTCTAAAGAAAATTACACCGTATAGTGCTGAAATAAATGTTCTTTCTGATTATATAATTATTTTTTGTCTTAGTTTGATAGAAAGAATAAGATGGGTTTTTTAAAAACGTCAAAAAATCGGAACTTCTTTAAGCTTCCACTCCGATAAGATGCTTGGCAGTATAAAAAGGTAACAGGGGTAAAGGGTTTTTAATTAATATATATTTAACTGATTGCGATATTGGATTATAAATGGTCAAAAATATATTGCCATCCTAACTAAACGTGTATACAAAATTTCAGCTCAATCGGTTGAAGACAACAGCTCCAAAATTGAGTTGAAATATTCCACCCGAACAAATTACTTTAATTAATGTCTTTTTAACTAATTGTGATATCGGAATATAAATGCTTGAAACATACATTGTCATCCAAACTAAACGTGCATACAAAATTTCAGCCCAATCGTTTGAAGACATCAGTATCAAAATTGAATTGCAAAATTCCATCGAACATTTTACATTGCAATTTAAATAAAAACTTGTAAAAACAGGAAAGAACGTGGAAATTTAAATATTATCGAGATAAGTAATTTTCAAAGGAAAATTAAAGCGATTTAAAGTAAATTTAAAAACTATGAGCTCCCGGGAATCAAACCGGGGTAATTCAATTGAAGTCAACTTCTTTAACCTCTAGGCAACGAAGGCTCGTGGACAGAGGTAAAGTAAGCTTCTAACATGGGTAAGAATTTTTGAATTAACATCTTTTTAATTACGACATTAGAATATAAATAATAAAAACATACATTGACATCCAAACTAAACGTGTATACAAAATTTCAACTCAATTGGTTGAAGACATCAGCTTCAAAATTGATTTGCAAGATTACACCCGAACATTAAGTGTTTTTCAGATTTATTTTTGAGGGAAAATGGGGTCAGAGTTTCTGGGAGATAAACGTTTTAGAAGTGATAAAAAAATGAAGATTGTAATGACCAATGGCTTAAAACATTAACCGCAACGAGTATAGCATAGAATTCTGAGTGAATACTTATGCGGCCTTATTCAGCTACACGAAGGCTTTTAGCGTTGGAACTCGTAATTTTGAACCATGGTCATGTGACGAGAAGGGCAACTGAGCTTGAGTGTACCTCTTCTGACTTCCACACCACACCAAAGAGAGAAAATTTGAGCCCAGACAAATTTAACGTGCACTATACGGCTGGTTTTCAGTGGCTCTAGGTTTGAACTCATGACACGCCCGCCACTCCGTTATCTTGACCACTAGACTACCGCGGCCACTTGGAATGCTGGAGCTCATGAACAAATACGACAAGTGTTTAAACGTAGAAAGATATTATGTACAAAAGTGTAAAAAACTCCAAGATATACAACACAACTGAGTTTTTTCAATATATATAGTGTTTTCTTATTTTGTATAACTAAACGGTTTTAGTTTTCTGATTAATAATCTTCGTATATTAATATATTTTATTAATTTATTAGTTGAAAAATCTTTATTTCTGCGAGGATTTTTAGCATGTAAATTTTTAACTGTTTATAAATTTATAATGAAAGTTTTATTCACCAAATAAATAATTTCCAAACATAAAATTAATTGTTTATGAAGGATAATATAACCACACACATGCACAATATCGTTCTTTTTAATCATCAAAAAAACTCTTTTAATCATTAAAACCAATTTCACATATCTCATTTCTCACGGTTTTGACGACTGTTTTTTGTTTCTAGTAGCAATGTTTAATTTATGCTTTAAAACAACAGTTTCATAATGAATTACAAGTATATATTTGGTTTGATAAATGGAATATATATCGCTTTTAAGTATAATAAACGCATTGCGACATATTTGAACATTTTATTTTCTGAATTAAGTAAAAATTATTTCATGTTTTAAGTAAAGGCTTCTGAAGATTTCTGATTAATTTTCTTGAGAATACAATTGAAAACAAAGCTGTCTTAAAAAAACTAAAAGAATATCATTTAAATTTAATCTTATTTTTAATTATCAATCCTATTTAATTTATTTCAAGTATAAAAAATAACTTTCGAGTGTTTTGAATCAGAAAGCAAAGATTTCTGGTTAAATACCTATTATTTCGCTTAGTTTTAAGTTGAGTGTATAACAGGGAATAAATTTATGATCAAATAATTTTTTATCTTATGTACCTTTGTAAAATCCTAACGTATAATCAAAGCATCTCGCGCATTTTTTAAGGTATATTTGAAGTATCTCATTAATTACTCATTTTTGCCTCGAGTAAAGAAATTACATCAGCGTTTCTTTAATTAACTTTGAAGTTTTATACAAATAAACGGTATTTCGCAACAAGATTTGCATAAAATATGCATTAAAGGGGTTTTTTGTGAGTCTGTTTCTCGTTTATTGAAAAAATGCACTTAAAAAAATTACCTTATACTCCCGAATAAAAGTCGGATCTCGTATAAGCTGTCAGTATGTTCTGTCAATAAAAATTCTTCCGAAACCGTATAGACTACATACTGTTAACAAAATAATACCAGTAAATCCAACATATTGCCATGAGAATGAAAGTGTTGCTCAGAGAGTAAAAGGGATGTATATTTTTAACACGCTTTTATTAGCTTCACCTGTATGCAACGGAATCTTTGAACTCAAATTTACCCAATTAAAAAGGTCAGATTAATTAGAAATTTCGCTCATTTGTCCAGGACAGACAACAATACAATAATTTCATAATTTAGTTTCACTTTTCTGATCAGGATCACCAAGCTTACTGATTTCCCATTTCGTGATTTGGTGACTAATTCCAGGTAGTATTTCCAGATTTGGCGACTTCAAGATTAAATTACAACCCTAAAGCGAAAACAGCAATGGGTATTCCAGATTCTAACAAAATGACGCATTTGAGTTTAATTCATCAATGAGTAAATGATAGTTTTTAAAGTTAAAAAAAACGTTTTAATTGTAGTTTGAACTAAAAAAATGAAACAACTAAAACAAATAAAAAATACGCTTTAATAGTTATTCAAAATTAAAAAAATTCATATTGTAAGAATAAAATAATTAAAGAGAAAATTAATGCAATTATGGTAAAAATGTGTGGGATGCTTTGCACTACATTTTTACGCTGACTTTGGATTTCGGAATAGAACGAGTAAGAAATTATCACAATTCATATCGAACAACCCATGCTTTTTACCACTATGCCATTAACTTTCTAGTTAATTAGAATTCTTATGTTAAGAATTATTTTTTTACTTTTTTGTTCGATTAAAAAAAACTATAAAAGCGTGTTTTTTAGGTTTTCTAAGCTATAATTTTTTTTTTGAGTCACGTTGCTTCAAAGTAAAATGATCCACTTCAACATTGATAGTTTAATTTCTAGCACCCCCCCTTATCTGAAGGCAAAACATTTTCCCACTTATATGTTATCTCGTGTACTACACGCAGAAAGATATATTTTCCTTGCCATTTTCTTTTTTCTTTGCTTGGATAATAACCCGGAAGAGTATTCATATACAGAGCTTGATCGTCGACCTTTTTCAGCCCTTGAGGAAAACCTCGCTGCATAATGATAAATCTTAAGAGTCAGTGTGAGTTTTACGAACTATTCTGGAACTCGGATTCAGACACTTTGAAGAATTTATGACTTTTTTTTCATCTTTAAGAGTAAAAAGTTCCATTTAAATTCGCTTGTGTAGGACTACCAAAAAATGTTTTTAAAACATTACGATTTTACCAAAGTGTGTTATCTGTATATAAAACAACTTTTTACTTACATTTTTAAAAGGCAAAAAAATTCTCAAAAGGGAAATACACAATATTCTCTGTCTTCGAGCTCTTATTGTTATTTTAGTTCCAATTTTTTTACATTCCCCTCTATTTATAAAACTAATGATGGTATATTCTACTTCGAATAAATAAATTTACAATAAGTACATACTTAATATTTTTAAGAGTACAAAATTCATGACAGAGGTACAGAAATAATAAAAAAAGATTCTTTCTGAATTTTTGGCTAAGTCCGACTGCAAAAAAAATATCTGGTTCATATTATCCTTGCTTTTCTTTCCCCTTATATCTTTGATATAGATTGACTCCATTTTACTGTCTAACAAAGGATAACAAATCAAGCCGTTCGACGTATTTTACCACTTCGTGCAGCATTTCGGTGATACAAATGATATTCGAATTAGAAGATATTTCCTATCATATCATTCCAGTCGTTCTAGAAGTGATATGTCTCGTTCAATTTAGAAATAAATTTTTACAGAAAATTATTTCAAACAGTGAGATGGAAACATATACATTTTTCAGCTAATGGATAATATCGATTGATTTTTGAAATATATTATATTGACTGATTTAATTGGTAGTCGAACCATCAACACTCTTTCCACCTCAATTCATAATGCTATCGATATTTGAATCATCAATAGCGCATTGATAGCTGAACTATAAATAGAGTTAGAAATAACTGACTGAAACAAAGCCAATATTATCGATTGAATCAAATTGTTTGATACGCTTGATTTTGTTATAAATAAGTTTGGATAACTATCGATGGGTGAAACACTATGTTAAAGAATATTGTCAGGATACAGATAATTGAATACCAGGCCACGGTAAATTTAACTATAGCTCTTAAAATGCATTTTCTTATTTCATAGACATGTTTTTTTTAAAAATAAAGTGGGTTCCTACTTAAACGCCTATTTTCTGACGAATTCGCCTCTTTGGTTGTAAGGAAAAAGTGTTTGTTAAAAGGGCAGTTGGAAAGCTAAACTCTTATTTTTTTGACAATTTCAGATTTTTACATTTTCAAATTGTAGAGATTTTAACCTTCCTAAAAATGCCTTACTTTAACCTCTAGGGTAACTAGAAGCCCTTAAAACCTATTTTTTAACAATAGTTGAAACTGGTTTGCGCTCATTTGAATGGCGAAAAATGTAAAAAAAAGTACTTCGTTTTTGCTTAAAAGTAAGACGTCTGATATGAACCAAAATATGTGTCTTTTATTGTAAAATGAGCTCTTTATTTTTTTATTTACTAGCCGATTAGAAGTCTCACTGTATAAATTAAAATCAATTTATCTCAAAATGTAAATTTTGATGTTCGATCAGTAGCGAACGCAGGAATTTTTCAAGGGGGGTGGGGGCCTCCAGGGTCGAAGGTTCACCATTCTTGTACCATGCTCCTTTTGATTTTGTCGATTTTCGGAAACAAAACACAGTAAAAAACTAACTATTGAATAAATAATTAGCATTAATTAATAAAATTAATCATTAACCCTATAAGTGGATGCCTTCCTACTGAAAAGTTATTCCGAAAGCGTTAACTCTTATTTTGAAGATCGCTTTAAAAATGCAACAGCCTTCTTTCCTTTACCCCTTTTAGAACTTGGGAGGTCGAACGGGGACAATTTTATGACCTACCGGTTACTTTGTCAAGTAAGAACCAAGAGATCAATCGTTTAAAGCTAGCTGTAGAGTTGCCTTGGCAATCTTGTATGAAACTGTAGTGGAATTCGGTGTTTCTTTCTCCTATATGTTCCGTCATAGTAAAATTAAAACAAAATGCAGGGTAAAAAAAAGGAAAAAATGAAATAAATAGTATGTTAGAAGTTGAAAAATAATTATATTTTCTTCAAACAAATTTTATTTTTCTGTCATTTTTTAAAAATCAAAAATATATATATATATATTTTTGGTATTGCGATTTGAACCAGAAAAAAGCATCCTGTATTCATTTTTGAATATGAGAGTAAGAAAACGCGCTCACTTTCCTGTTTTTAAAAAAGTAATGAGGTAAAAAGAGCAAAGGCCCTATCTCATTTTTAAACAATAACACAATAAATGGTACATACGATGATTATATTTATGAAATAAAACCGATCTTTCTCTATTCAGTTATATTTTTAATTTAAATAGCATAAAAAAGGATTTCAATACTTTTAATTTATTTTAATTAAAATCATATAAAATATATTTTTATGTTAACTGAATATTTTTCGAAAAAAATTTAAATTTTCCTTCCTAGTGTTTTCCTTTTCGAACTTCTTGTATTAAATAAAAATTCCTTTTCTATACATCGGCATTTGTGATGGACATAACACACATTCAGTCAATAATTTTTAATTTTAATGGGGGATATACTTCTTCAAATGCAAATGACAGTACTTCTAACCATTTTCTACTGAAGTTGAATTACTTATCTTCTGTTTCTTTTATTACAAGGAAAAATGTCACACATCGATAACTACATTTTCACACAATTCAGTCATTACAAATTCTATTGTGAGAAAAATTCTCCCTAATTAATTTTGTCTTTCAAAACAATACACTTAAAACAATTTTGTTCAGTGAAGTTAACCGACAGTTCCACAATGTATTCATACCAAATTTTAAAAACAAATTTAACACTTGGAAATGTATCCTGTATTAAATTTTTCAGTATACACAAATATTTCCTGCTGTAGGGAAGATATAATATGAGATGTGGTGTGCGGTTGTGAAAGAATGTTTTCGTACGTGTAGACTATTTTTGAAAATTTAAATATCACTGAAGCTGATCATATAACTGCAAATGAGCCTTATTTTAGTGTGTGCTGGTATCAAAGTAAAACACTTTACAATATTACACAGCCTATGTGTTTATACTCAATATCAAACTATTCGCAAAAAGGCTTATAACTTCGAATCAAATTGTAAAGAAACTGAAATATAAATATATCTTACTGCAGTTAAAAATATTCATAATATGTAAGTATCCTATTCCTCCACTTATTTCAGTACATTTTAAAAACTGTAGCTGGATGCAATTTTTTTATATTTATAAACGAGGCATAAAAGCTCACACAGTCGTAAAAATGTTTTTATCATTTTTAAATATACTACTATAAAACGTATATGGATTGTAAGATCAGTTGTAAAATCCTAAAAGTTTTAGAGGGGCTAAAAACATGTAATTTTGGATTGATCAAATTTTTCATATAATACACACAAATATACATGTTATTAAGCAAATACATTTGAAAAATCAAACTTCTTTCTGAAATAAACGTAATTGAAAGAAAAATGTTTAATTGCAAATGAGTGGAAATACATGTTTATCTAAGGGGTATCCCCAAAGTGAGGTAATCCTCAAACTTAAGACTCAAACTCAGAAGCACAACAATCCATGAGGGCCAGGAACTACTGTGCCCATCATAATACACGTGACCATTGGACGCTGAGGTGCATGAACAGATGTCCCGATTTGGTGGTCTGTCTGAAGAGAGACCTTCAGCGTTTAAGACCCGAAGCAAGCTTGGTACTCATTTATCGACCCAATGTAGCGGGGATGAAAGGCAGAGTCGACCTTGCGCAGCCCGTTAATAGAACCCCAGACCTGTGGTGTGGAAGCACTATACACTACCACTGAATCCTATTCGGTGAAAAATAAAATTTAATGTTAGAATCTTATATAAATCCCTAATGAATGAGGGAGTCCAACCTTTTTTTTTTCCATGTAAACTGTTTAGACGGAAATGGTTAATTATGAACTTTTCACAAGTTCCATAAATTAAAATAAACCGTTATAGTTTACATAAAATTTAAGGGTGCAAAAGGTGTATTTCGGCTGAACGAATTAATTTTAAAAGAAATACGGTTACGAAAAGGTAGTACAAATCTATCTAAAGTAGGGTTGTTTACCTTACATAGTGTGAAACACAACAATGTATTGGAAGCCAATTCCACAATTCGTTGTTATAAAAATGTATGGAAAATTACAAGATTTATTTTTGCATTTGTAATTTATATATATATAATTTTTCCTGTGATCTTTAAAAGCTAGAGCGGCATCCATCAAATCCGCGGTTCTCTCTCTGTTTTTCCAGATCGCCCCTGACTAAGTCGGCTCTGCCATAGTAAGTGAAAATGCCGGATTTTGTTTGTCAAGATCATTTTATAGCAGACTGCATTTTTCATGTATTTTAGATGGTCGTTTTATATTTTCTACATCAATATCTTAATGTCTGAATTTAAATTTACATAAAATTCTTGACATTCGCATCAATGAGCATGATTATTTTTATTAGTATATGAATGTGCCATCAAACAATTACATGACTAATATTAACATATATTATTTTAACCATTTAATTAATATTAAGTATAACATAACGCAGACAAATTTTCTGAACTTTAAAATAAATATTTCGAAAACTACTTCAGATATACTCAAAATTTTCATTCCTACGCTTTAGCTTCTCAGTTTTGCTTCTATGTAAGAATTTATTGTAATTCTATATTCATCAATTTTTTTAGTATATTTTTTGCACTTAGAATGCAGTTTTCAACTGAATTGTATGAAATCTTCGAAATATATTAAAAGATACCAAAGAAGCTATATAATAAAAAAAGTTTGAAATTTTTATTATACTCAAACATTTGCTAAAACTTATGGTAAATAATTTTTAACTGCGCGATGCATTTTTTTTTTCAAAATTTCAAATGGAATTCCTAACATAAAATTTCTAGCTTTATACGGTCGAGATTTCAAAAAATCTCCAGATTTTAATTACTTATTCAGTTAGCCTTTAAAAATAATAAATGTTGAGGTATTTTGTATAAATAGATATTTTTGAACAATAATTCGAATGTTTTTGAATAGCTCGAATTTAAAATTGATTTTTATGTTTATTTATATGCATAAATGTCTACTGCAAATGTTTCCGTATATTTTTGATTACCATTTATTCAAACATTCAAGTTATACAAAAAATGTGTGAAAATCTTCATTCATCTTCTTCATTGTTGTCTTTGATGTAAACTGAAGTTCAAGCGCTTAAAATTCAAATATAATTCGGTGTATTTTAACAATATGTAACTAGGCACTGTACTTAATCTTCCCCGAACACTTGGGCTTTGAAATCTAAAAAAAAAAAAAAAAAACTAATAAATCTTAATTAGTTTTTTTTCGTTATTATTTTTATCAAAGTGTAAGAAAATGTTTCAAATGATTTGATGAAGTTTAAATTTATTCATTTTTAGTGGTTGGAAAATTGAAAAGGTTTCAAATTTTAAAGAGTTTGTTGTTTTATTAATTTTTTCGGTATCTTATAATAAAATAATCATGTTTCAAAAACTGAAAGCTTTAATTAAAATAAGAAAAATGAAGCGAAAGAATATACTTAAAAAAAGATAATTTGTCTAAATATATAAAATAGCAGATTGCACTGACACGCCCCAACTTGTTACAGTTTGAAATTAATATGAAACTAAAAGGGAATTGTAACATATTTTACTTATGCGTTGTGACTTTTTAAAACTTTTAAAATACGAGGTAACAAGTAAACACTTCCTGAGGTCTAAATAAATTTCCCCCCGATTCTTTACGATTGCACCAGGGTCAAAACACGGGGTTTCCTGGGAGCCATAAAACTTCCCCTCAGTGTCCTGCTGTGTTGCTTCCACCGTCCCCAATTATCTTTCAAGATGTTAAACCTTAAAAGGGGGAAAGGATTTCAGAAAAGTGCGGCTAATCCGCTTTTGAAAACGTTACTTGAAGGCAGAAAAATCAGTGCAGTCCATTTTCGAAGCACCTTTACACTGACGGAATTTTCCGTTCTATCCGTTTAGAGGGTTAATAACAATTACTTAATTAAATTTTACGTATCATATACTTAGAATTATAACCAATCGGAAAAAAATCAAGGGATTTGGGGGGTCCGGACCCCCAGGAACCCCCTTGTGTGCGCCACTGTGTTCTATGTACCTTTTGTGATAAACTACTGTTCACAGGTATCTAATTTTTTTATGATATATTTATAATTATGGCTAATATATACTGAAATGAGCTTTTTGAAAAAAATTCAGATTTATTTGTTACAAATTTTTTTTATGTGAAAAAATGGGTCAAATTTTGCAATGTTTGATAAAATATTTCATAAATTATTAAAAAATTCAAAATTTGCTAAAAGCTCATTTCTGTATAATGAGAAAGGTGTACTTTAATTGTATGAAAATTCTCAAGCATGTACATATTAACAGATTTTGAGAAATAGAACATCGAAAACCACAAATTTAACATTGTTAGTATATATAGAGAGAAAGGTTTCCAACTGCCCTTGGTATCCGACTACGTTTGGAACCGTGATTTTATAAAAGAGCATAAATAGATAATTTTCATGATATTTAGTGTCACTTAGTTTAGAATATATGTATAAAATTGTTTTAAGGACATTATGACAAAACAAAATGTTTTAAATACAAAATTTTGGCAAAACATTTACTTAGAATAAACAAACTTTTTTCAAAACGGTCTCTCTTTATAGAAAATGATTTTGTAATAAATAATAAAATATTTTGCTTAGATAAAGTAAAGACTTGTCCAGAGAGTCTCAACTGGGATTTTTCAAAATTCACATTATTTTCAGAGTCACCACCAACTGAAATAATTATCGGCGTTTTTTTCTTAAAATTTATCCCCTCTGTTGTAATAAAATATGGATAAATCTATTTCTAAGTTATATGTTTCAAAAATTCTAGTTCAACCTCTGAACCGAGGCCTGAGCTATACACAGGCACAAAATATTATTTTAATTAAAGCATTTTTCATAAAAGGAGAATGTTTTGAAAATGGGTCATTTTATGTTCATTTTTTGTCAAAATATTGTACTTAAATAATTTTTAATGTCATAATATTCTAAAGCATTTTTTTATACGCTTTCTAATCTAAGGCACACTAAATATCATAAATATTATCTATTTATATACTTTTGCAAAATCATGGTTCCGAACGTAGTCGGATCCCTTAACGTCGCGCACATTGATGCAACATGAAGACAATAAGCAGGTCTCGAGTTTGTATCTATTACCGCTGGTCTATTGCGGCCACATATGTATATTAGTAACGAAAAGAAGAATGGTTTCCTTTTAATGAAGTGAAATCTTAAGTGATATAATAGAAATAACCCAATTTTACGTGATAGGTAGGACTGAGTGATAACTGCATAACTCGAATTCTCGTAAGTCGGGATATGGTTTTGTATATGAATGCATGTAAATTATTCTTAGTTGGGCACGGAATAAAAAGAAAATAGTAATTTAGGGGGGGGGAATGTTTAGTAAGATCTTAGATAGCACAAATACAAAATCGCTCATTGAAATTAGTTTCAAGTAGAATGTTTCATAAAATCTAAGAAAGTAGTCCGCCGGCTCAAACATTTTTTTCCTACCGCAAAATTTCCTCGTAGCTCGCTTATAATTTTCTTATTCATGTCTTGTTAAAAGAATTATGCTCATCAGGTGAGTCTAAATTTAGTAACTTATTTCCAATTAAACTGAGAAATTCTGTTAAAGTCGCAACTGTCACTCGATATTCTGATTGAACTAGGTCTAAAGACTCAAGTTCTTCAATGTGTTGCTCTGGCTCATGCATTTTTATGAACTTATCCATTGACAGTTCTTGATTGTGATAAACCAGCAGCTCTTGAATATGTCATCACTATCCCATGCTAAATTTTTTTGCCTAGCAAGATCGACAACACTTCTTCAATTAAGTTACCAATTTTACCTGTTTCTTTTTTTCTCGCACAAAAAGCGATTCGACGAGATTTGAAAATTGCGCAACTCGGATTCGCGCGTAAGTCGGGAAAGCGTAAGTCGAAGCATTAATGTACTTACATTTTATTTAGTTTACCTCGCACACTGAAACAGCAAGAGGGTTATTGACAGCTAACTTTTGAGTTTGAAACACGGACAAGTGACGTGGACAACACCTGAGCTTGCATCTCCTCTCCAAACTTCCCTTTCATGCCAGAGGGAGGATTTCCATATCCTTTATCTGCCGACGATACTTATAAGTACCACTCACTTTAAGGTAACCGACTACGTTCGGAACCATTATTTTGCAAAAGCGTGTAACCGAATAATATTTATGATATATAGTATTAATTAGATTAAGAAATGTATGTATAATTGTTTTAAAAATATTATTACAAGAAAAATGATTAAGTACAATATTTTGACAAAAAAGGAACATAGAATGACCCCTTTTCAAAATAATCTCCTTTAGTGAATAATTCTTCTATTATAATAATATTTTGCCTGTATATAGCTCAGACCTATATATACAGAGGCTCAACAAGAATTTTTGAAATATATAGCTTAGAAGTGGTTTTATCCATGTTTTACGACAACAGAGGGGAGAAAATAACGCCGATAATGATTTCAATGGGTTGTAACTCTAACAATAATGTGAATATTTCAAAGAAAAATATAGTTCAGACTCACTCTCCGGAGAAGTCTTTACTTTATATAAGCAAAATATTATTATTTTCAAAGCATTTAAAATAAAAGGACAACATTTTGAGAAAGGTTTATTCTAAGTTACTTTTTGCCGAAATATTGTATTTAAATCATTTTTTTTTGTCAAAATGTCTTTAAAGGAATTTTTTTTCATGTATTTTAATCTAAGTGATACTAAATATGATGAAAATTATCTATCTATGCGCTTTTTTAAAATAACGGTTCCGGACGTTAAAATTACATAGAATAACCATTTTTTACGAATACTCTGACGATACTTTTAGCAGGAATATTCTTTGAAATCCACTTTTTCAAGATATATAGCAGCACGGGTTCTATGATGAGTGTTTTAGTGGATTACGAAGATTGTAATTTTTGTTCCAAAAAATAGTTAATGTGAAATGGTAAGTTTATGTTGTATGCTTATGAAGACCTTAGAAAACGATTTGACTATTTATTTTAAGTGAACAGTGTACATAATTGATTTCACAATTGAATATCTTTAATTAATTAATTAGCTCTAACGGATTAAATTTCCCAAAGTTGAGTATTTTGTTTATGCACGAGGGTTGGGGCATAAGTCATGAGAACTATTTTTTTCTAGTAGATATATGTAGGCTCATAAACGTATATCTGTCGTGTGGAAGTTTTTCAAGCATAGTGTGTATGCAGAACAACAGGCGGCTCTATGATATTGGTAGTAGCGCAGCTAGGGCTGTGAAATCAATCATTTGTTGAGTGTCGTGCGAGATGGAATTAACCCGTGTTCAGTAGCACATTTACATCGAAATAGCCGTTCTCCGAGGGAGAAATGCAATGGAATGCCACAGTGAATTAGTGGAAGCCCTTGAGAATAATACCCTACCATACCGTGTTCTAGCGCGGTGGGTAGGATAGTTTCAGCAAGAATGTTTTAAACAAGTTATTAGCAACGTTCGAAACGACTGGTTCAGTGTGCGAAAAAATTAAAGCACCCACCGTACTCTCCCGACATTTCGTTCTTTGACTTTGATCTTATTCCCAAGATTAAGGAGCCAATATGTTGTAGGCGGTTTACAACACGAGAGTACATTGGCAATGTTGTGCGCCAACACGTGCCCCGAATCACACATGATGCGGTAAATGCTGAGGCTCATGGTACTCAGTGTCTTCCATATCGTTGGCAGCGTGTGGTGACAATAGCAGAGGACTACATTAAGTGTCTTTAGGCCCAGTTTGTCATGTTAACTTTATTTGTACTGTGTTGTCATTCCATAGCACCGTGAAGGCCAAATTGACATGTATACTACCGTAATAACTTAGTATATTACAATATTTCATTGTTATTCAATGTCCTCACATGTAGTTAATACCTTGTTCATTTGTCTGTATACATCACATTTTCCAACGGGACAGGTATCTTCAAGAAAAAAATAGTTGTTGTGACATTTGCCCCTAACCCTCGTATATTTCTTAATTTTTAATGTAGTGGTTGAAAACAATATATTGCGTGAAAAAAACTGCAGCAATTTATAATGCAGTTGATAAAAGGTTAAACTTCAACTGATTTAACGAGCATCAACCTATATGTACGGTGGCTCTTCAATGTCACTAGTGCACGACAACGAACTCGTGTCCATGTTCACCACGTTCGCAGCCACTTAGTTGTAAGAGACATATTTATTCAATAAAATTCAGATTCAATCTTCAACCAGTTTTTCAAATATTTGATTAATCAATAGCAAAATAAAGTAAATGTGGGAAGCAGTTTATATAATTTAACCTTATTCTGGCTAACAAAAATAACAATGACTTCGGCGTATCTTGTAAACTCTAAGCAGAAGTTATTTGAAAAGAAGATGCTGTTCAGGCAGACGAGTTCCAGATCGCTTGTAAAGTTTCTCTTATCTCGAATAAGCTTCTATAGGAAGGTCTTTCATTCCTTTCTGTATTTCTCTTTTAACACTAGAACGTCCATCGGTGTTGATTGGACACCGGGACCTGTTTAGTTTGTTTTCCTTAACACATTTTTACAGGAAATTTAAAAACATTTCCATGACTTTTTAATCATTTTCAAAAAAGAAAGTTTGTTTAAAAAAATCATTTTAAAACAAACTTCCGGAAATAATATTGCACATTTATTTGACATTGAGTGCAGTGTTATTGGGCTCACAGTGAAAATGAGTCAGTTATACTAAAATCGATGTATCTAAGTAATTCGTTACATAGTTTTTGCTTATCTGCGTGAGTGAGTGAATATTTACGACACCCTGTTGAGCTATTCAAGGGATTTTGGCGAAGGAGCTCGTAATTTTGAACCATGGCCAAGTGATGATAATGAAACCTGAGCTGTCAACCCATCTCCTAACAACCACATCACATTAATGGGAGGACGTTTGAGCTCTCGACAGACTTAACGTGCATCTCTCCCCTACGTGGTGTGTCTTCAGCGGTACTAGCCTCGAATTCATGACACGCCGGCCTCGAGTGCATTACCTTGACCACTAAGCTACTTTGGCCACAAACCTTGACCACTAGGCTACCACGGCCACAATCCTAGAATACTAAGCTACCACGGCCACAAACCCTTACCACTAGGCTACCACGGCCACAAACCTTGACCTCTAGGCTACCACGGCCACATAACTTGGTCACTAGGCTACCGCGGCCACAAACCCTTACCACTAGGCTACCATGACCACAAACCTTGAAAACTAGGCTACCGCGGCTTATCTGCTGCTACGTTCAAATTACGTAAGTGCAAGGAATATGAAAAATAAGGTAAATACTGAATTTAAAGAAATTACAAATTCACTAAAACTCAAAAAGGGCGAAATTAAAGAGTATAGTGGAATAGCAATTAAAAAATCTGTCTATAGCATGAAAATGGTGTGCGGAAAATGTATAGGACAAATTGAATATCCATTGCACATGACAAATGTACAAAACATTATGCATAACAACGATAAATAAAAATGAAAAAACTCGCATTCAACAAAAATTATGAGATTTTCCTTATTATATTAATATTTATCAATATTATTGTTTCATTCCAATGTATATGATTAAGTAATTTGTTTTGTTACAGTTTTGTGTGATATAAATGATCACAATATATGATAATTACATAAAATGATATTAAAAAGTCTTAAAACTAAACCCTACTGAACAGTAGTTGAGAAGTTAAGTTGTTACAGTTATTTTAAACATTTTATATCACTGTATCGAAACGACTCGTGTGGACGTTTATGGGAAATGGAAATTCCTGACGTTCTATAGTGTTAATCTCTTTCTCTCTCTCTCATTACACTTCTAAAATAATAATCCTTATTTACATAAACAGTGGCTCTTTCACAAAGTGAGGTTCTCATATTAAATATTATAGTGATACATGTGTCCAACTAGATTGAAAAAAAGGAAAGTTAGTCTAAATGCATCCTGAAAACTAATAGTCCTTAAATAATATTAAGTAAATTTTCACAGATTCGAATAAGTAAATGAGCTCCGTACTAAAACAAAAATAAATTAATTCGTCGATTCGTTGTGATGCTCGTCTCAGTACTTTAAATTCAGAATAATTCGAAAGATATTTTAAAAATGAAAAAAAAAGAACTATTCTGTTGATTGGTTTTAAAGTAATACATAGATTTAAATTGTAATGTTGCAGAAAAAAATGAGATATGCTAATAATACTTTACCTGAGTTTTATTTTCTTGTAGAAAACAATTTTATGTTTGACGTATTCGTTTTCTAATCCTAATAAATTATTTATAAGTATTCATTTTAGACATACTAGGACGCTCGATTCTAGTATTGCTCGAAAATTTATTTGCTCGTTACAAAATATTCAGGAGGATTAACTATTATAAATATGCGTCGTGTTCTTATAATTAGCATAAACGACGTGAAATGAAATCAAAAAATTTTTCATCTGCTGTTCTATGCAAAATTCAAAAATAGTTTCTGTAGTATTACTTTCAGTTGAGAAAATTGCATTTTGGTAGTGAATTAATGAAAGCAAAAAAAAAATTAATGCTTCCTGTATAAGCATATAAAACCATAAGGAAATTACATAAGAAACATAATTGGCATAGTTTTTCCCCAATGAAATAAATAATGGAATTTTTCTTCAATTTTTTAACTCCATCTTAAGCTTTAATAGAAAAGACAGTATAAAAAGCCCACTATCAGCTTTTAAAACTATCTTTATTTTGTTGCTTTTATTGTATTTTTTATTTATATCTCAGTACCTATTTTTATCTGTCTTTGAACAAAATTACGTAGCATATCATGTATTAAATTTGAAAATGGTTCTTTATACTTTATAAAGATTATAAGGGCCTTTTTATTATAACCTAACAAAAGGGAATTTATATTACTGCCTGGGAAATAATAAGTTACACAAACAGCAGGTGATTTTTTTTGCTTGAATAATGATTTATCATAGCTACGTAGATTTTTTGCCTTATAATATTCAAAAGCATTGTTCAACTCACAAACATTTCTTAACTTTAAATGATAAAATTGTCGGTCTTCAATAGTTCTAAATTGATGCATAAAAAGCTCTAACCTGTCAAAATGGGCTGGGTAATCAATCACAAACGAACGCAAGTTCATAGATGAATAACTTTTGTTTTTGACAGGGCAGGTACAGCACGCATACACTTAAGTGCCACTGTATTAGGGATACATACTTAGCAACGAGTTGGGCCACCTCTGACTTTGATAATGACTGCCACAAGACGAGGCATAGATTCAACAAGTTTCTGAAAACGTTCCATGGTGACTTTCCAAATATTGGCAAATTCTGTCTTTAATTCAGTAGGTTTCGTTGGTTCTCAGTGCTGGCCTTTCACGCCTAGTTCCAAAACATCCCAAATATACTCAATAGGATTTAAGTCTGAGCTTCTAGGCGGTCAGATTATGACAGAAAAGTCAGAGGAATGCTCATCCAACCAGCCAGTAGCCAACCGGGGCTTGTGGGAGGTACAGTTGTCTCGCTGGAAAACTCCATTGCAGTGCGAATAACATAGACGGATGGAGGTGATCACCCATCAATTATACATACCGAAATGCATTGAAGGATGTTGGTACAAGCATCAAAGATCCTAAACAGTGCCACTAAAAACACCCAGACCATGATTGAGCCACCTTGCCCTTGTACAGTTACAATCTGGCATGCAGGATCCATGGCTTCAAGAGCCTAACGCCATATTCTCAGCCACCCGTTGGCGTTAAGTAGTCGAAATCGAGACGAATCACTCCATGCTACTCGTTTCCAGTCCCCTACTCTCTAGTCTCTGTTCTGTCTTGCCCAGGCAAGACATGCAGCCCGATGGCGAGCGTTGAGCAATGATACTCGCCTAGGTCGATGGCTCCCGAAACCCATATGGTGAAGCGAGCGTTGTTGTCCGTTTACTAACTGGCCCCATCATTCAACTGGGTTATAATTTTAGCCAATGTTTGGCTTCACTGGCTACGTATAATAGGCCAGAGCCGTTTCTCATCACGCACCGCCAAGCTAATTGTCCTTTGCAGTTTGCGCGATCCCTAGTTTTTTGTCCATCATCCATGTATTCTTGGTGTACTCTTGACACTGTAGACTTTGAAAATATCCTGGCTGTCTGGTGATTAAGGAAATAGAATGGCTCATACTTTGCGCACTTATGATTTGTTCGCTGTCGAAGGTGTCTATATCGGGAAGATTACCCATAGTGGCAATTCCAACAACTAATTAATAATAAGAACTGTAGGAGATATATATACAGTTACCACAGCACCCTCATTTGCACATAAATGATGTGCAGAGCTACACAATTTACATATCCCTTGATTTCCCTAATTCAGTAGCACTTCAGTATATCACACTGAACGTAAAATCGTAAAATAGACATAACAGAGTCACTGCTATGCTACTATAAACTTAAAGCGTAAAGAAGCATAAACAAATCATGTGCTTTGATAGTTTGCACTGATTGTATACTTAGGAGTAACGCAATGGCTATTGGTGGCCCTGGTAGCCCCCGTAGGAGCCCAAAACCACTAATGAACCGTCGTGTAGAGGAGCGACGCACGTTAAATCTGTCGAGAGCTCAAGTATCCTGCCGTTGGTGTGGTGGTGTGTGATAGTTAGGAAAGGGTTTGCCAGCTCAGATGTCGTCTTCGTCACTTGACTATGTTTCAAAATTACGAGGTACTTACTAAATGCCCTTGTATAGCTGAACAGTGCGACGTTAATATTCATTAACTCCCTCCCAGCCTACGAAATTTATTTTTTGTCAAAACTGCATGAGGGTTATTGATAACGGATCTCAGTATTTGAAACCCTGGTTAAGTGATGAGAAGGACACCTACACTGTCAACTCCATTCTCTTAACCTCCACATCATGTCAGCATGAGAACTTTGATCTCGACAGATTTAGCACGTATCGGTAAAATATCATCTTCCATTAGTTCATAATAACTCAGCTTATACACGTCTGCTTATAAAATTTGGAAATTTAATTTGTCAGGGAGTATTGTTACTAGTTGATTTGCGAATACTTTCCCTTAGAATTGTGTATTCACTTTTAAGCATCATTGCATCAAAGAAATATCATTCAAGTGATTTGCATTAAACTTTATACTGTACAATAAAATCGAAAAGTAATAGAGATAACTGAAAGGACATACCTGTTGTTTCAAAATAAGTGTGGCCAATTTTAAAAGTATATAACTATTTATGATGAATTTCTAACGTTTTACTACTGGTTTTATTTGAAAAATGAAACAATTAAATTACCAATCTAACCATTTTATTAGTAGGAATAAATTACAGTACTGAAATTGGATCCTCAAACCCAATATAAAATTTTACAGCTTTTGCAGGATAGTTGTTCAAATTCTTTAAATGATAAAGCATTTAAAAATCAAAAAAGACATTTTTATATTGTATTACTATCTAAACCAGTGTTTCTCAAACTTTCAATACTGGCGACCCAATTTTCAATCATAATTTTTGTCGCACCCCCTGTATAACAATAATGTATTTACTGCAATAAAAATGCACTTTAAGAGAGAGAGACGCTAAAGTTACAATACCATCTTAATTATAAACCGTACAAATTAATACGATAAGTATATTAAATTTTGTGTCTATGTAACTTTTAAGTAATGTATATTTTAAGAAAATTACTTAAAATATATATTACCTACTTGTTATTATGTTATTTTCCTTTCTCTAATTTTTAAATTGGAACAGAACGCAAAATGATATATTTAATTAAAAGATTTATTTCCTACAGCATCCATTTCTTAAAGTACAAATGTCATTAGGATAATAGTCTAGTCTATGTTGCTCTCTATCATATCCATCACATCTGGCATTATCGAGAACGTTTCTGTGAGTCTGGGCAACCTATCGGACGTCTGCGGAAAACATGTAAAAATACTTTTCCTCGTACAATTCCAGTCAGTTTTGGTCGACTCGATACTTCTACTACTACCGAGTCTAGCTTGAATGTACATTTTTTAATTTGCACGTTAATTTTAATTCACGGTAATTAAGTATTTATGGCAGTAGATTAAAACAAAATCATACATACATTTTTAAGTCGTAAGCAAACATTCGACGATAATAAAAGATTCAACAAGTACACAGACGAGCATGGTTCCTAAAATTAAATCAAGGCAATATTCTCAAAAATACTTATATTTTGGATTTACCACTACAGAAGTAAATGATGGGGAAAAAAGCCCCAGCTCGTTATGTGTTGAAACTTACAAATCTGAAGAACAACATGTGAAAGTTGTTTTTAAAACCATGTAAAATCATTTAGCAATGTTGGCAAAGAATTTTAAAAAGTATTTTCTGGATGAGAACAACTTGGTAGCAAGTTACGAGTGGATTGGGAATCTAGTTCAAGACACTCCAGAAAGGCTCTCAACTTCCGGAGAAATCTTCATAAATATTACATTTAGTGAAAAATTAAAAGGCAATTTTGTAATAAATCGCTTTTTGAATTTTGGGTATAGGTGGATGATGAATTTGCTGTACAGAAAACAAAAGCACTTCGTATACTATTACCATTTTCAACATCCTACCTTTGTTAAACCGGATTTTCTGCGGTGGCTGCTTTGAAGACAAAATATGGATCTCAGCTAAATATAGAAAAATAACTCAGAGTGTCAATTTCTGATATTAAACCTTCCTTTGAAAAATTTGCTCTACAAGACAAGCCCATGGAAGTCCCTAATAATTATTAAACTTGTTCTTAATTTAGTGTTAAGAAATTATTTATAAAATACCTTCTTCAGTACTGATACATTAAACGTATACTGGCTGAAACACCAGCTCTTCGCACGATTTACTTTTTTTTTTAAATAAAACACATTATTCTTGATATAATAGCTGAACTGTAAGGAGAGTAAAACTGCTTGCACGACATTGTATTCAAAAACGTAAAATGATTTTTTTAGATAAATGCTATAACTATAAATAACTGTTTAAAAGAACTGTAATTTTAAACCTCCCCGAATTAGCATTTAGAATTAATGTTAAATAATTAAAAATAATGTAAAATTCTGATGAAGAATAATTGTATTACTTTTTAACATTTAAAGCGAGAAAACTTCAAAATGTTTTAACTCGGGAGCAGATTCGCACTCGATAATAAAGCTAATGGTATTGCGGAGGGGGGGATTCAGTCACCCCAATCATTTGCTTATAATTATTTTTACTGTACACAATACAAATCGGAATTCCGGTGAATAATTTAATTAAGAGAAAGTATACTTACCGGCTTTCAAGGTCTATTGAATTTTTCTTTGATGATTTGAGAAAAAATGCATTAAAACACTGAACGAAAAGGATTCAAAAGAGCAAGACCTTAACCCTCTAACCAGATAGCACGGAAAATTCCGTCAGGGTAAAAATGCTTCGAAAATGGACTGCACGGATTTTTCTGCCTTCAAGTAACGTTTTCAAAAGCGGATTAGCCGCACTTTTCTGAAATCCTTTCCCCCTTTTAAGGTTTAACATCTTGAAAGATAATGAAGGACGGAGGAAGCAACACAGCAGGAGTTTTATGGCTCTCAGGTAACCCCGTGTTTTGACCCTGGGTCAATCGTAAAAAAATCGGGGAGAAATTTCTTTAAAACCCAAGAAGTGTTTGTTTGCTAGCTTGTATTTTAAAAGTTTACAAAAGTCCCAACGCATAAGTAAAATATGTTACAATTCCCTTTTGGTTTCATATTAATTTCAAACTGTAACAAGTTGGGGCGTGTTAGTGCAATCTGCTATTTTATATAGTTAGACAAATTATCTTTTTTTAAGTATATTCTTTCGCTTCATTTTTCTTATTTTAATCAAAGCTTTCAGTTTTTGAAACATGATTATTTTATTATAAGATACCGAAAAAATTAATAAAACAACAAACTCTTTAAAATTTGAAACCTTTTCAATTTTCCAACCACTAAAAATGAATAAATTTAAACTTCATCAAATCATTTGAAACATTTTCTTACACTTTGATAAAAATAATAACGAAAAAAAACTAATTAAGATTTATTAGTTTTTTTTTTTTTTAGATTTCAAAGCCCAAGTGTTCGGGGAAGATTAAGTACAGTGCCTAGTTACATATTGTTAAAATACACCGAATTATATTTGAATTTTAAGCGCTTGAACTTCAGTTTACATCAAAGACAACAATGAAGAAGATGAATGAAGATTTTCACACATTTTTTTTATAACTTGAATGTTTGAATAAATGGTAATCAAAAATATACGGAAACATTTACAGTAGACATTTATGCATATAAATAAACATAAAAATCAATTTTAAATTCGAGCTATTGAAAAACATTCGAATTATATATTGTTCAAAAATATCTATTTATACAAAATACCTCAACATTTATCTTTTTTAAAGACTAACTGAATAAGTAATTAAAATCTGGATATTTTTTGAAATCTCGACCTTATAAAGCTAGAAATTTTATGTTAGAAATTCCATTTGAAATTTCGAAAAAAAATGCATCGCGCAGTTAAAAATTATTTACCATAAGTTTCAGCAATTGTTTGAGTATAATAAAAATTTCAAATTTTATTATATAGCTTCTTTGGTATCTTTTAATATATTTCGGCCGCGGTAGCCGAGTGGTATAGGTATCGGAACGTGGGTTGCTTTGTCACGAGTTCGAACCCAGTACCATTAAAGACCCGTCGTGTAGGGCAGCGATGCACGTTAAATCTGTCGAGAGCTGAAACGTCCTCCCGTTGGTGTGGTGTGGTAGTTAGGAGAGGGGGTTCCAGCGCAGGTGTCGTCCGCGTCACTTGAGCATGGTTCAAAATTACGTGGTCCGTCGCCAAAAGCCCTCGTGTAGCTGAACAGTGCGACGTTAATATTAAATCATTCAATTAATATATTTCGAAGATTTCATACAATTCAGTTGAAAACCGCATGCTAAGAGCAAAAGATATACTAAAAAATTGATGAATATACAATTACAATAAATTCTTACATAGAAGCAAAACTGAGAAGCTAAAGCGTAGGAATAAAAAAATTTGAGTATATCTGAAGTAGTTTTCGAAATGTTTATTTTAAAGTTTAGAAAATTTGTGAGCGTTATGTTATACTTAATATTAATTAAAAGGTTAAAATAATGTGTTAATATTAGTCATGTAATCGTTTGATGACACATTCATATACTAATAAAATTGTCAAGGTCATTGATGCGAATGTCAAGAATTTTACGTAATTTTAAATTCAGACATTAAGATATTGATGTAGAAAATATAAAACGACCATCTAAAATACATGAAAAATGCAGTCTGCTATAAAATGATCTTGACAAACAAAATCCGGCATTTTCATTTACTATGGCAGAGCCGGCTTAGTCAGGGGCGATCTGGAAAAACAGAGAGAGAACCGCGGTTTTGATGGATGCCGCTCTAGCTTTTAAAGCTCCCAGGAAAAATTATATATATATAAATTACAAATGCAAAAATAAATCTTGTAATTTTCCATACATTTTTATAACAACGAATTGTGGAATTGGCTTCCAATACATTGTTGTGTTTGACAATATCTAAGGTAAACAACCCTACTTTAGATAGATTTGTACTACTTTTTCGTAACCGTATTCCTTTTAAAATTAAATCGTGCAGCCGAAATACATCTTTTGTACCCTAAAAAATTTATGTGAACTATAATGGTTAATTTTAATTAATGCAACTTGTGAAAAGTTCATAATTAACCATTTCCGTCTAAACAGTTTACATGAAAAAAAAAAAAAGGTTGGACTCCCTCATTCATTAGGGATTTATATAAGATTCTAACATTAAATTTTATTTTTCACCGAATAGGATTCAGTGGTAGTGTATAGTGCTTCCACACCACAGGTCTGGGGTTCTATTAACGGGCTGCGCAAGGTCGACTCTGCATTTCATCCCCGCTACATTGGGTCGATAAATGAGTACCAAGCTTCTTCGGGTCTTAAACACTGAAGGTCTCTCTTCAGACAGACCACCAAATCGGGACATCTGTTCATGCAACTCAGCGTCCAATGGTCACGTGTATTATGATGAGCACAGTAGTTCCTGGCCCTCATGGATTGTTGTGCTTCTGAGTTTGAGTCTTAAGTTTGAGGATTACCTCACTTTGGGGATACCCCTTAGATAAACATGTATTTCCACTCATTTGCAATTAAACATTTTTCTTTCAATTACGTTTATTTCAGAAAGAAGTTTGATTTTTCAAATGTATTTGCTTAATAACATGTATATTTGTGTATTATATTAAACATTTTATCAATCCAAAATTACATGTTTTCAGCTCCTCTAAAAGCTTTTAGGATTTTACGACTGATCTTACAATCCATATACGTTTTATAGTAGTGTATTTAAAAATGATAATGACATTTTTACGACTGTGTGAGCTTTTATGCCTCGTTTATAAATATAAAAAATTGCATTCAGCTACAGTTTTTAAAATGTACTGAAATAAGTGGAGGAATAGGATATTTATATATTATGAATATTTTTCACTGCAGTAAGATATATTTATATTTCAGTTTCTTTACAATTTGAATAGAAGTTCTAAGCCATTTTGCGAATAGTTTGATGATGAGTAGAAACCCATAGGCTGTGTAATATTGTAAAGTGTTTTACTTTGATACCAGCACACACTAAAATAAGGCTCATTTGCAGTTATATGATCAGCTTCAGTGATATTTAAATTTTCAAAAATAGTCTACGCGTACGAAAACATTCTTTCACAAACGCACACCCAACATCTCATACTATATCTTTCCTACAGCAGGAAATATTTGTGTATACTGAAAAATTTGATACAGGATACATTTTCAAGTGTTAAATTGGTTTTTAAAATTTGGTATGAATACATTGTGGAACTGTCGGTTAACTTCACTGAACAAAATTTTTTTAAGTGTACTGTTTTGAAAGACAAGATTAATTAGGGAGAACTTTTCTCACAATAGAATTTGTAATGACTGAATTGTGTGAAAATGTAGTTATCCATGTGTGACATTTTTCCTTGTAAGAAAAGAAACAGAAAGATAAGAAATTTAACTTGAGTAGAAAATGGTTAGAAGTACTGTCATGCGCATTTGAAGAAGTATATCCCCAATTAAAATTAAAATTATTGACTGAATGTGTGTTATGTCCATCACAAATGCCGATGTAGAAAAGGAATTTTTATTTGATACAAGAAGTTCGAAAAAGAGAACACTAGGAAGGAAAATTTAAATTTTTTCCGAAAAATATTCAGTTAACATAAAAATATCTTTTATATGATTTTAATTAAAATAAATTAAAAGTATTGAAATCCTTTTTTATCCTATTTTAAATTAAAAGTATAACTGAATAGAGAAAGATCGGTTTTATTTCATAAATATAATCATTGTATGTAATATTTATTCTGTTATTGTTTAAAAATGAAATAGCGCCTTTGCTCTTTTTACCTCATTACTTTTTTAAAAAACAGGAAAGTGAGCGCGTTTTCTTACTCTCATATTCAAAAATGAATACAGGATGCTTTTTTTCTGGTTCAAATCATAAAAACCATATATATATATATATATATATATATATATATATATATATATATATTAATTTTTAAAAACTGACAGAAAAATAAATTTTCTTTGAAGAAAATATAATTATTTTTCAACTTCTAACATATTATTTATTTCATTTTTTCCTCTTTTTTTTACCTTTCATTTCGTTTTTAATTATACTGTGACTGAACATATAGGAGAAAGAAACACCGTATCCTTTTCAAAGAGGATTGATCAAAAGAGGATATCTACGCTTTCAAAGAAGATTGCCCAAGGCAACTTAACAGCTAGCTGTAAACGATTGATCTCTTGGTTCTTACTTTTCAAAGCGACCGAACTGCGTCGTAAAATTTTCCCCGTTCGACCTCCCAAGTTCTAAAAGGAGGAAAGGGAAAAAGTCTGTTGCATTTTTGAAGGGAATCGCAAAATAAGAGTTAAACGCTTTCGGAATAACTTTTCAGGAGGAAGGTATCCAGTTAGAGGGTTAATAAAGGACGCAAATCAGAGACAATTTTCACTAATATTACAGAAATGTTATTTACTGGCAAAGCTGTCATATTTTGTTCAAGTTATTGCAGTTTTAATGAGCTTTCATGATCGAGTGAGTGAATATTAACACCCCACTGTTCAGCTACAAGAGGGCTTTTGGAGACGGACTTTGTAATTTTGAACCATGGACAAGTGACGAGGACGATACTTGAGCTGGCCTCTTTTAACTACCTCACCACTCCAACAAGAGGACGTTTGAGCTCTCGTTAGATTTAACGTGCATCTCACCCCTCCACGGCGGTTCTTTTGTGGTACTAGACTCGAACATGTGACACCTTTGGTGATCAACAAATAGCAAGTTGAACTTTTTCTTTCTTGTGTCTTTTTGACAAGGCAAACTGAACCTTGTGGTAAACTTATGGCTTCATATTTTAAGTTGATGAAGTTCTTTAGGAAGCATTTGAAATTTTTCTTTTCGTTTCATGTTCATCGCGTTTCTCAATCATGAATAATATGCATTATTTCAACTTCCTTCAATAGAGATAACAGATGTGTATTCAGAAAAAAATACGGATAATCTAAAAAGAATTATGGCGTTTTTCACTATGATTTATATGTTTGTGAGAATACTCATAAAAATATTAATCTTGTTTAAATAATCCTTCAAATCAATCAATTATTTTCCAAATATCATAAAACTATTTATTATTTACAATTTCCCTAAGCGTAAAACAAACACATAAAAGATGGGACGGAACTAATGTAGAACTAACCATACCAGTAAATTTGAAGGTCAATCAAATGATCAGCAAATGTATTATCCAGCCTGGCTGAAAAGTGAATCATGTCTTCCTTTTCTTTTTCTACAACTAATGTACAGTATTTAAATAGTAATTACAGTGATGAATTGTTGATGTTCTTTGAATTTTTCTCAAGGTCTGGGTCTTGTTTTTTCTTTTAAGGAGTAATACTTTATGTTAAAACGTAATAGAAAAAATCTCTCATTGAGGAAATACAGCAAATTAAACAAAATGTTTTTTTCTTTAATTTGGCTTTGGGATCGAAGATAGCTATTTGATAACGAAAAAACGGCAGTTGATAAACGTAAATTATATCAGTGTTGTTGTGTATTTTTTTATTATGGAAGAAAGTATTTTGTTTTACTTTTCTTTCCGGTTATTTTTTTTAAAAATCTTTAAATTTTCGATATGCTCGCGCCCCCCTTGTAGGGTTATCCCGCCCCCAGGGGGCGTGACCCACACTTTGAGAAACACTGATCTAAACTTCTAAAAGAAATAAAATTTGGCTCGCAATCAAAAGCTCCAGGAAAAAATGTGAATGAAAAGAAGTCCTTAATGAGAGAGAAAAAAAAGAAGTTGAAAAGAATTATCGATGCAGAAAATTATTTGCCTCAAAAACCTATGGCAAAGAAACTATAAATATAACAATCGACAATTTATCGTTAGATAACGAAAATTGGCTATAAAAAATAAATTTTCCAGTGTGTCATCAAATGTCTGTTAAGACCTTAGAAAAACGAAGAAAAGGTTCTTGTTCTTTGTACTTAATGTTACGCAAAGGTAGGTATAAATCATGGATAAATTATTGATAAAACATAGTTTCATCTGTCATTCACAACCAGCAAAACGAAGGTTCAATATTTTTAATGCAAAAAATGTCGAGAAGACGCAGCTGTTTTAAAAATTCCAAGTTGGCTGGCAGGTGTTATGGTATGGATGAAAATGTCCTCTCAAGGCTTAACAAGACCATTTTTTTGTTGAACCAAGCTTTAAAATTGATGCTAATTACAATCAGAATAAAGTTTGAAACACTTGATCAAAAAAAGTAAACGTCTTTTCCCTCAACGAAACTTTGTTTTTCACCAAGATTCTGCACTAAGTCATACAGTAAAATCAACTACAAAATGGCTGAAAGATTAAAAAATAAATTTTCTCCCTACCACTATCCCCTGTCTGTGTTCCTTGTGATTATTTTTTATATGGGAATTCTTTACAAAAAAATAAATACTCGTAAAGTAAGAGTATTTCACAAGGGCTTAAAAAAGCAATTTAAGAGGGAGTTGGAAAAGTACCAACAAAATGATCAAAAACTCTTTTAGCTTAGCCAATAAGCTTACAAAAAGTGTGCTGTGCTGGAGGAAACCACATCGAAAATTCTATGTAGATAACTTTATTCAATAAAAATTTATGATCCTATTTATGAATCAACCAGTAGTTACGTGATGTCAAATTTAGAGTGGACTGACAGCTCCAGTGTTGTCTCCGTCACTTGATCATAGTTTAAAATTACTACACTGCATATAAATGCTAATAAATGAATAATCAAATGTAATACATTGTGTGCAGAGTATTGAATGACTTGATGCCCAAGATTTGATTATTTTTAAGAGTTTGGACTCTTTTTATTGCATTTTAAAGCACTTAATATATCTAATTCATTTAAATTAATTTTTTTTATTAAAGATAAATAAAGGTAGAGTTGGCTTGTCACATGTAAGATGTTTAGTTCTCTAAAGAGATTTGAGTAAGGCTAACAAGTATTTTTCAGTGAAGTACGTTGCACCTATATGTATAATTAGACGTTAATTGAATTTCAGTATATTGCGAAATGTTTCTTTGCAATTTCTCTTCAAAATATGTGCAATTAATTTGTGCAATTAGCTTGACAATATTGTCCGAAAGTATTTAATGTAAATGTAAGACTAATTTTATTATTTGTGAACTCGGAACAAGCCAGACATTCTTTGGGTGGAAGGGGAAAATTTGAATTTAATTATCTATCTATTAAGGGAACAGGGACATCATATACTTTCAACTAATCGATTTTTCAATTTTAGTTCTAAAAAATAGTGCTTATTTTTCTGAATCTAAAAATGTATAATACTTATATGTTAGTTGATAAAATAGCCCTAAAATATGAAAAATAAAAATGTAAATAAATGACCACGCCCCTTTTGACACGCCCCTTTGAACTTTAAATATGTAGTTTCCCCTATGTTTTATCTATATTAACTTTTGATTGTTTTTTTCGTTTGAATGTTAACCCCGCTACTTTTTAGCCACGCTTGTGCGTGAGCTATTGTTCCAAGCTGTGTGACAAAATTTCTTACTTTAAATTTCAGTTTATGGCAATGTTTTGAACCGCGTTCGTCTATTCCGAAGTTTCTTGTGGCATACAACTACTTAATTTTACATTAATTTTCGTAAGAAATATTTATTTTTACTTATAATTATTAATATTCATAAGATTTTAAAAGTATCTTAACTTTTTTTAAACGAGTAATTATGCCAAGAATAAAAAATTTGGCAGAAGGAAGTATAGTAGCAATCAACATAAAAAGTCTAAATCGACTGAAGAATTGCTTTTGAATTCCGTGGAAAGTGCTTCTAGGAGAAAAATTAAAATACCGGATTTACTAAAAGAACAAGATTCTCAAAATGTAAACATAATCGTTGAACTGGATTTATTATCTTCCCTTATGAAAAATCTCTTATGTTGTAAATATTGCTGTTCTTCAGAGAAAATTGAGCTGAGAGAAGATTTAAAAAGTCGTAGAGGTTTAGCTGTGAGTTTGGAAATAATTTGTCACAACTGTGGAGAATCGACGAGCACAATGTCATCAAAAATATCAAATAAATGTTATGATGTTAACCTAAGATTGACATATGGAATGAGAGCTATTGGAAAAGGTGGAGCTGCTGCTCGAATATTCTGTGGGCTCATGAATTTGCCTCCACCACCTGCAAAGTTTGAACGCCATAATTCTTTGTTTTTAAATGTTTTAAAAACAATTAGTGAAGACTCCATGAATGCAGCTGTTCACGAAGCAGTCATAGCGAATGATAATAATTCAAATATAGCTGTGGCTGTGGATGGCACATGGCATAAAAGAGGCTATTCTTCATTGAATGGAGTTGTATGTGCTACGTCTGTTGAGAACGGAAAGGTTATCGACTTTGAAGCTCTCACAAAATATTGTTCTTCATGTAAGGGTAAAAAAAACCATGTGAAAATTGTGCTAAAAACTACGAAGGATTCAGTGGGGGAATGGAATGTCGGGGGGTATTAAGTATATTTCAGCGATCTGAAACATCACGAAAAGCATGTTATACGCAGTATCTTGGTGATGGGGACTCAAAAGGATTTCTTACTATAAAAGAAGCAAAAGTATATGGCGACACAGAAGTTGAAAAATTAGAATGTGTTGGCCATGTGCAAAAGCGTATGGGCACAAGGCTGAGAAACATTCTAAAAATGAGCAAAGGCATTAAGCTATCAGATGGGAAAAATATTTCGGGACATGGACGGCTAACGCTTAAAGAAGTGGACTCAATCCAACATTATTATGGACTAGCAATCCGTAAAAATTTGTCATCTGTGGAGGACATGAAAAGAGCCATATGGGCTATTTATTTTCATAAACTAAGTACTGAGGATAATCCTCAACACGCTTTGTGTCCTCTTGGTGAGGATAGCTGGTGCGGTTATAACCGTAGCATTGTTACGGGGAATTTTATATTCACAAGCATTCTTTACCTGAGTCAATTTTATTGAAAGTGAAAAAAGTGTTTCGGGATCTCACAGAGAAGGACTTATTGAAAAAGTGCCTTCATGGAAGAACACAAAATCCCAATGAAAGTTTTAACAAATGTATTTGGGAGCGAATTCCTAAAACAGTTTTTGTTGGCATTGAAACTTTGAAATTTGGAGTTATGGATGCTGTAATTTGTTTTAACGATGGATATGTAAGTAGGATAAAAGTCTTTGAAGCTCTGGGCATTAAACCAGGATACAACACTGAACGTGCCTTACTTATAATTGATAACAAACGAATTTTTGAGGCTGAACGTATAGTAAATAAAGTGTCATTGGAAGCCAGAAATAAAAAAAGGTCTTTAAAAAGGAAAATGGATAAACAGAATTTAGATGAAGAAAATGAATACCAAGCAGGGAAATATTATTCAAATCTATAATGTAAGGAGAAATTTTTTTGTTAAGTTTTATTATATTTTTTCTCGAATGTTTAATAATTTTAAATTTAGGTACACTTTAAAAAACTACTGTAGCATATTGTTTGAAACCTTTTATGTATCTAAACAGGATACATGTGCATACAGTGAACAAAATATCTTTTAGTATGTGTCTAATTTTTTGAAAATTGATTTTATATGTAAAAAAAGAAAATTATAAGATTTTTTCATAATTTTAAGGTTTTATGATTATTTTTAGGAAATTATGCAATTAAATTAGTTAAAAAACAGATTCATTATGTTTAATATGTTACTTTATATATATTTGTAAATTTTTTTGTATATTCAAAGAATATTTTTGTAAGAAATGGTACCTATACATGAAAATATGTATTACAAGATCTCGAAAATTATGTTCATGTTAACTAAAACAAAGGGAAAAAAACATATGAATTTAAAATTACTTTTGTAACTCTAGAAAATGGTTAAGGATTATTATTAGTCATATAAAAATAGGCAAGGAAATACTAATTAAGTGTATAATATGTGAAAATATTGTTTTTTTTAGTTTTTTCACTTTTTCTCAAAAGCATATTTTTTGCATTTAGGTACATTTTTTAAAAAAACTATTGCACTATATGATTCCTGAATTTTTTATACTTCTATACAAGATGCCTATGCATATAGTGAACCTAATTTTTTTTTCTATTAAAATAGTGCCTAATTTTTAAAAATTGTTTTATGCATAAAAAAAGCAGAAAAATAAAAAAAATTTCAAAGTTTCATAATTTTTTAAAGAAACTATACTAAAATTTTACTAAAAAAGGGTTTCACTGTATTTTATGTATTGTTTTATATATGTGTAAAAAATATTTTGCATAAAAAGGATACTTTTTAAAAAATGGTACCTAAACATAAGTATATATTACGAGTTCTCAAAAATTATGTATTAATTAAATTAAGTAGTAAAAAAAAAAAAAACTTTTGGAGTAAAAAGTTATTTTTGTAGTTCTACAGAATAATTAAATTATCTTTATTATAGACATAAAAAAATCTAAGCTCTATTGGAAATTTTAAATGATATATGTCTCATAAACAAAGGGTCTTAATTTTGGCATTTTACTCTTTCGAGCATGTCCTGGTTCCCTTAAAGTAAAAGTTAATTATATAACACAATACGCTTTCAATACTATTTAAAATAAATTACTTGAAACAAAAGTAAGATATTTTGTCATGCTTTATCACTGCTTGGAACTCTTTTTATCTCTTTAAAAAGCAGAAACTAATTACCTTAAAAATTAAAAAGTATTACTTCTTTATTTTTTCCTTAATTTTTTTTATTTCATTAAAAAAAATTATTTCCCCAGTAACAGTTTGTAAAACGCATATATAAGATGTATATTATATTTAGAGGGAGAAAGGTTCTTGAAGCATTGCGTGGGGGAAAATACCTTTAAATGTAATTTTAAGCGATATTTTTTGTAATTAAATTCAATTTTTGAATAACAATAGCAATGGAGGTTTAATTCATAATAAAATATAATTCTCATTTTGAAGCAGAAATTTATAAATCGAGTAACTTTCAAAAAATGTTGAGTATAATGTATAATTGATAAGAAATGATAATGATAAATAATGGAAAAAACTACATTCAAAGTGAATGCTTGACCTTTACTGCTCTAAAATTTGATTTCAGATAAAATAAGACAGGCATTTTTTTTATTATTATTAGAATCCGCATTTTCAATAACCATGCATAAATAATCAGATAGGAATATACGAATACATCCCTTAACCTTTTGCTCTAAACTATCGGAATAAATCGTTAAGAACAATAGAATTATACTAAAGAGTATAGAATAATATACAATTTAGTTCATTATCGAAACACAAATGTGGTCGCAATCAAGGAGAGAGAGATTAAGTCAAATATATCAGGATAAATAAGTTAGTTGCCAGAAAGCCTAAAAATACAGTGTGTAAACGATTTCTCAGAATATTTAAATTCATATATTTGAATTCTTTTGGAACTGTGATTTCTGAAATTTGTTACATATTATTAATTTATTTATTTTGCAATTTAAAAAAAATTAATTTAATTTGTCTGATGAACAAAATAAATAACATTATCCAAGACATCCTTATTTTTAGCTACACATAATTCATAATGTGTGTGTGATATTCCTTTCTATCAACAAATGTTCGTACACATTTGTGTACGTACATACATTAGATACGCATGATACTGAAACTAATTTATTAACTTCACATGATTCATAATACACTACACTTCTTCATCTGCAAATGTACACGCGCATGTTTCTTAGCTACACGTGATACATAATACTCTTCTTTCTCTCCAATTGCCCCCTCACACAGATTTTTAATTAAATATTATTCATAATGTAGATCACTTTTTCCTCTGCAAATGTCCTCATACTTCAATTTTTAACTAATGATTCGAAGTAACATGACTGGTAACATACGATCCATTCTCCTCTCCAAATATGTCTGCACACACTAATTTTTAACATCATATGTGATTCCTAATATAGTACACTTCTTCCTTTCCAAATGTCCACACACCAATTTCAACTACATACGATCCATTATAGCATTTTGGAAAGATTTGAATCTCTTCATTCTTCTTCCTGAAAAGGTATTGTGTGTGGAAATACCATTTGCAGGCAAACAGGTCCTATTTTTTAATAATATTAAGTAAGATCAACAAATTAGATCACCAAAAATAGATGCCTCGAAACAAATCCTAGAAGAGCTTAGGGTGATTACTTAAAGATATAATTCTAAGAACCTTTTTAAATGAATTCGTTGCCACTAGTAGTACAATGCAGGGATATATCACAAGAGTTTGATAGTGACTGAACATTTTATAGGTCTCATATTGTAACGGCAGATTTATATTGTTGTGTGAACTTTGAATGAGTGATATTGTGAATTTTATGGATATGTTTTAATGATATTCGTGTATTTATGTTGTCGTATGTCATGTATACATATAGCGTCATGTCTCAAGTAAATATCAAGTACGCACATTTTTTTTAAAAAGATTATTTGTGTAATTCTTTCGGTTTACAACTATTTAACAAAGGGCTGTTCGGTGCCCTACATGTTCCAAGAAAGGAACTGTCTCATATGTATCAGGTTCAAGGAAATAAGATTAGAAGACATTCCCTGGACATAAATTTTGAGTGCAAGATTAAGATTTGATCTAACAAAAATTATAACCCCAGACTCTCGTAAAGTATATTTTGTGAAAATTGTATCACATGGTTATTGGAATAGTTTTACAAAATCCACATCCTGTTCTATAAATATTTAGAGGTGAAATAAAGAAAGAATATTTCAGACGTTCACGAGAACGGTTATGTTCAGAATACAGACTGTCTCAATCAAATGTATACATTCTTTAAGAAGTCTCAGGGGTGTTACATTTCTCTAGAGGTCTGAAAATATAAAGGATTTTCAAACGGGTATAATTGTTTTAAATTTGAATTAAATGATTCGAATCTTTTACACATTATTTATAATAGAATGGGGCTTCAGAAAAGTATAAAATGTTTAAAATATAATAATAATAATAAAATTCATAAGCATATGAAATTCTATAATAAATATTAACTATTTTTGGCTTTGCGCATGCTATTTTCTAAAATATTAATCTCTGATGTATAAAACTTTATAGAATTATGCAATGCATCATACTCTTTAAACCCTACCTAATTTTAATATTATACATCTTTTGTATTTCAAAATATTTGTAAAATATTGCAATTTTTTAAATATTTTTTTAAAAATGTATTTTTTTATTTATTAAAATACACTGGTGTGCAAAACTTAAGCAACAGGTGGGTTTATTGCCATAACTTCACGAAAAAGCATCGGTGAGACATGGAATTCAGAAATGAGGGAGAGTATTATGTACGTAAAGGATGACGAAAGCATTGGCGCTGAAAAAGGAATACAATGCATACGGTATGGAATCTAACAAAAACAAGCTTTATTGAACGCATAGTATCGTGTCTCATGATGGTCTATTCAGCGGGAAGAACAACAAGCAGAAGTTCCTTAATATGGTATATGCCCTCCCCTCACTGCAACGGTTGCTTCGCACCGTCTCCGCATACTCTGAACCAGCTGGTACAACATTTCTTGCGGTAGGAGTGCCCATTCTTCAATCAGAATCTGTTTGAGTTGTTGGGTGTTCTCCGGATGATGTAAGCGTGCTGCAATACGTCTCCCCAAAGCATCCCACACATGTTCGATGTGATTTAAATTTGAGCAGTATGCTGGCCAATCCATTCGAGTGATATCTTCACTTTACAGCAGCTCCTCAACTGAAAGAGTCCGATGTGGCCGTGCATTGTCATTCATAAAAATGAAGACTGGGCCAATGGCACCTCGGAGCAGACGCACATGGGGAAGAAGTACCTCCTCACAGTAGCGATCCCCGATTACAGGCCCTCTATAGAAAATGTGGAGCTCAGTTTGCCCGTTCAGCATAATGCCTCCCCAGACAAGAACTCCAGGACCACCATAATGGTGTCTTTCCGTGATGTTGCTGGCATAAAACCGTGTCCCGATCTTTCTCCAAATCAAAACGCCTTGAGAATCGCTTCTGGTAAAAAAGAGGACACGACTCCATTGACAGCTGTCCGGCTTTTGTGCTCTCTGCACCACTGTAAACGGTGGCGTCGGTGGTCAACTTTTAATGGGAGGCAGCGTTCAGGACGGCGGGCGAATAGGCCCCCTTTGTGAAGGCGTCTGGCCACAGTAAACCGCGACACTTGTCGCCCCGTTGCTGTAGAGAGTTGCTGAGCAATGATGCTTGCTGACTGTCGTCGGTCTCTTTTCGCCTGCAGGATGATATATCGGTCATCCCCTGCAGTTGTCGTCCTCGGGCGGCCACCACCAACCTTTCTAACAGCTGTACATGTGATTTGGAACGCTTTCCAAGCGCGCGAAGCGACACTCTTTTATTGATTCCGAACTCTGCAGCTACACTGGTGACGGTACGCCCCTCCTCCAGCTTTCCGATCATTCTTCCACGTGTGAAGTCGTCCAGGTGATTTCTTCTAGCCATATTTCACGAACTAACACACTGTCATTTGCAGCGAATACGTTGAATTGCGTCTTCGTCTGCGTCCTTCATTTTATTTTACTGTTGAACAGCACGCGCCGACATCACGCGTTTTGCGTACGCTCACGTCGCTTCTGACGTTTCGTTCCTGATATGTGCATACGCATGACGTTTCTACTGACTTACGTGTTCACTGTACTGATCTCCAGATCTCCTTTTCTGCAATTTCATGGTTATATGCTTAATTTTTACATTGTTGCTTAAGTTTTGCACACCAGTGTATGTAAGTTATTATTCTATTTGTATAAAAGTAGCTACAAAGTATTAAGAATACATTTGTCGTTATAAATCACCTTATAGCTAGAAATGAAACCTACTCTTTTAGAAAATATCATGCGCGTTGTAAAACTTAATAAATATTTCTTATAGAAAAATTTCTTATTTTCATATGCTTACAATTTTTAAAATTATGATTATATTTTAAACATTTTATACTTTTCTGAAGCCCCATTCCTTTATAAATAATGTGTATAAGAATCGAATTATTTAATTTAAATTAAAAGAAATTATACCTGTTTGAAAATTGCTTATATTTTCAGACCTCTAGAGAAATTTAACACCCCTTAAATAACTTATGGAACTAATAAAATTACTATTATGCAGAAAAGTTACCAAAATCAAAATAATGAAAACAAATTTAAGAACCAGCCATTCAACGAAAGTATCCAAATTGTCTACCATTGTGGCACAGCTGATAACGATAACCGATCAAATGCAGAACTTCCCTAACCATGTCAGTTGGTGTTTCAGTGGTTACTCTCAACTCACGTTTATTACAGCTGGTTTTGTGTTTTATACATTGTGCTTGATATGCCCTCGCATTAAAAACAATCAAACTAGTTGAAATCTGTTGAACTTGGATGGTACTCTATACTTCCTCTTCGTCCTATCCTTCTGTTTGAGAGATGATTTTCATGATTGGTTGTACCGTCACAATGGGTGGAGCTCCATCTTGCTGGAAGTACCATTTTTCATTCCTGCACTTCCCTTGAAAACGTAGCTTAGCGGTGTTTTGTAGCAGTTTAAGGTGCATTACACCAGTTATGGTGTACACCCAACTTAAACGGTCATTTTTTAACATGCTGTTGAAAAAACATGGTATACGAATTGTATGAATATTTTCTTTTTTACACGAGTTTTTTATTCTAGCACGAATCTTGAAAAAATTTGGTGACTCATGCCTTTAGAATGAGAACGATTTGATCGAGTTTATGACAATAAAGATGTCGATAATGTCGAAGGTGAAGTTCATTTATTAACAGCTGATTTAAATCGCGAAGGCTTGGAATTTGCTACAGGTGTGAGAGAAACAACATTTTCTCACTCATAATCCTGACATAAAGCATGAATTATAATTTTAACGTAATCATATGTTTTGTGTAGTAGGATATCAAGTATTATATAAGCAATTTGTGAAACTAAAAAAAAACTGCCGCTAATAACAAACTTGTATAAAAAATAAATAAAAATTACTGAGGAATGTAATTTTTCATTTTAATCGAAATAAACAGTTTTACTAAACATATCTGACACATCTATCAGTGATAGCCTTCTTTTATACAGTTCATATTAAAAGTGTACGCTATCAAATAGCAATGAATTATTTTTTACTTAATAATTTTTTTTTATTTTTAATTTGATTTTTATATGCTAAATGTCCTCTTAGTTTGAATATTCATTGTACACTAATTAAAAAAATTGTAATAAAAATGAAATTTTTCTGTTTTATATGTACTTAATATGGATATTATTATTTTTTCCACTGTGTTTTGGGAAAATATTTAGAAATTTTTTACCGTAAACGATTTTATAAAATTGGGGAACATATCCTCAAATTTACCATGTGTCGCGTGTATTTTTTATTTATTTTTTTTTGCTCGGTTTTCTAAAGAATGTATCTACCGTATAAAAAAAGAGTTGGGTGTATTTTAAAAACGAATGGTCCACACACACACACACAATTAAATCCAAATACTGACAAACAAAATCACGCTGTAACTTCTCGTGCTTTCCCACTATCACATGAGGATGGTCAGAAGCTCAGTAGGTGTAATTGGGACGAATAATTGAATGATTTAACTTAAACTTACTTGATTTAACTTAAATCACACAAGCCTTGACATCATTCAAGATTCTTGTTTTCCAGTCAAATCACCTCCCTGTGCCAAAATAAGTTTCGTCCTTTTTGATCCAAGCACAAAAAGAAGCCTGAGAACACAATTAAAATGACACAACTATCGGCCTTATGAGGCCTCATTTAGTAACTGACTACACCGACGGTTTTTCAAACTCAGAATGCAATAGAGGTGGGTCTGGTGTAATAAGACCCAGATAATAAAACTTCAAAGCATAAGGTCTCTGCAGGGGGCAAATTGTTTCCAACTTCAGGTGTGATCTCATAGCCATTATGACAGCCTTAGATATTTACCTTGCATGGACAAATATCGCTAATTTCGACGGTATCATTGTGCTCTCGGATTGTAGATCTGCCCTTGAGGCCATCAAGGAAGGAAAAGTGGGGCTCAACCAAGAAATGAATTCTCTTCTATTCTTCATTGGCGCATTGGGTAAATCATGTACACTCCAGTGGATCCTGTCCCATGTTGACATCGGAGGGTAGGTGATGGCCGATTCTCTTGCAAATGAAGCCAGAACACTTGAGCCTGTAACTTCATCTACTACGGTACTTGATGCCAAAGCAGTCGCAAACCAAAAGCACTGCTTAAACAGAGGAAAAACATTCTCGTTACCAGAATTAAATTTTAGCCGAGAAATTACGACAAAAATAACTAGACAAGGGACAAAGAATTTTAAGGGGATGAAGATTCTGCCCGATGGCTCCAGATCATATATAGAATGCATGCACTACTCTGGCACGCAGGTGGATCCCAAACACCTTTTTTAGCTGTCCTTCTATTGTTGGTACCCTTTTTAAAATAGACTATGAATGCAGACTGAACATTCAGTATACACGGATCGTGCCATGGATGACGCAGTGGCAGTGATTCCCGCTTTTGGCAATATTTGACTATATCTTTATGTTTTGTTATTACCATCGTTGCACTTTGTTAGACACCGCAACAATAACTTAATCGTGGCCTCACCACTCCAAAAAACAATGAGCTAAATGTTTGTCTTCTGCCCATTTTTTTTTTTTTTTTTTTTTTTTTTTGCTACCACTTCCAACTTTCAATTCATCGTTCGTTACCATCTTCATTAAGGTATCCGACTACGTTCGGAACCGTGATTTTAAAAAAGGGCATAAATGGATAATTTTCATGATATTTAGTGTCACTTAGATTAGAATACATGTATTAAATTGTTTTAAGGACATTTTGACAAAAAAAAAATTATTTAAATACAATAGTTTAGCAAAAATTTAATTTAGAAAAATCTTTTTTTCCAAATGTTCTCTTTTTGTGAAAATGGTTCTATTATAATAATATTTTGCCTGTATATAGCTCAGACCTCTCTACAGAGGCTCAACTAGAGGTTTTGAAAAATTCACATTATTTTCAGAGTTACCACCAATTGAAATAATTATCAGCGTTTTTTTCTTAACACTTCTCCCCTCTGTTGTCGTTAAACATGGATAAATCCACTTCTAAGTGATATATTTCAAAAATTCTAGTTGAGCCTCTGTACAGAGGTCTGTGTTATATACAGGCAAAATATTTTTTTAATAGAAGCTATTTTCACAAAAGGAGAATATTTTGAAAATGGGCCATTCTATGTTCATTTTTTTCAAAATATTGTACTTAAATATTTTTTTATTGTAATACTATACTTAAAACAATTTTATATACGTTTTCCAATCTAAGTGACACTAAATATAAATATTATCCATTTATACGCTTTTGCAAAATCACGTTCCGAACGTAGTCGGATACCTTAAGAGTGTAAACCAATCTTGGAATAAAAGTTTTCTAATGGCGCGATGAACGCACGATTTTGGAACGATTGTCGCACGAGATGCTTGCCAAACAAATTTCCAGGGTCATTGATAAAAAATTGTCAACATATTATCTTTTTCTTGTAAGGTTGGTGGAGGATCTTTGTGGTTTGGAATAATTCGTATAAACATTCTTAAATTTTTCTTCTTCCTCATATATACCTCACAAACGAGTAATTGTGTGACTCATTTGTGTATCCCGTTGACAAATCTTTATGAACCGTCTTTTCCCTTCTATTATGTTCTCAGTCCTCCAACAACTCTTAAGAATGATTTTTCTTTGCTCGAAAATTGAGTGTGAGTTCTGTCATTATTTAAAGCCATCACATCTGAGCTAAGGACAAAACGTGGGGTCATTGAAAACCTTCAAAAGCAGATTTGCCACAAAAGAATTTGATGTTTTTTTTTTTTTGGTAAGGCTTAAGTTCTTTGTACACTCTGTACACTATTATTGCCAAAGTCCACTCACAATTTATCAATGACTGCAACTAGGACCAAAACTAGTATCAATTCAATTTGCAATATGGATTGTAATTTGCAACAGTAATTTCTAATATGTTTTATTGAAACGACTTTACGATAATTTTTATTAATAATAACGCGTAAAAGATTTTTGTAGATTACAATCAAGATATACATTTGTTAACCAACTTGCCAAATTAGAGATATATAAATGTATAAATAACATGAAATTTTTTAGCAGTGGGCTTAAATAAAAATATTTTAAAGTTTTAAATTTTATCTTTTGTATCTTTTAATAATGAACACAAAAATAAATACAAAAATTAAATTAAAGTTACTAAGGTTTGATTTCATTATTTCAAAAAAAAAAAAATTTTGAGAAAAAAAACATTAAGAACACATTTTTAAGATTTAATAAAAAATCACTTGAAGAAGCAATTAAAATAATGCTGAATAAAAAATAAATGTACGTTTTCTTATTTAATCTAATTAACATAAAAGGCATGCAGAATAAAATCAAACAATCTAAAAAAAATAACGTAAAAAAATAAAATACAATTTTTTTTAAGCATTAAATGTATTTCTAACGTTTAATTAAGATATTTTTAATTAAAACATAAATTATTAATGACTCTTAAGATAATAGATTAATTTAGTATGCTTACTGAATACATAAAAAAAATCAAAAATAATTGATATGGGGAGTTAAAAAGAATTGCTTAATTATAATTTATTCTGCCATTTTGAAAGTGAAACTCTTTTTAATGTCGTGAAAAAAAAAGCATTGCTTTTTAAATCTCTTAAAATTTCCTAAGAAATATGGAGAGAATTGTCATTATTTTTTTTTATTTTTTAAACATTTACTATTATTCTTAAATTTTATGTAAATGAAAATATTTTTTAACAAAATTTGGTAGCACGAATTTTATATAGCAATATATTTTTTATTTTTCTATAAGAAATAAGTAATTATAAATAATAAACATATTTAGTAATTATAAATAATAATATCCCTTTCACCCAGTTTGAATTCACTTACATTCGTTTCTTATTGCAGCCGCAGTAGCGTAGTGTTATGTTCAAAAACCTGTCCCAGTGTGTTATGAGTTCGAGCCCTACTGCCATTATAGAATGCCTGGACACCCGTGTAGAGCAGTGCTTCTCAAACTTTCCATATTTGCGACTCAATATTCAATCATAGTGTTCATCTCGATCCCCCCTCCATTTTTTTTACAGTAACAAGGTTTTAAACTCGATAATACGATACTCTGACGCTAAAGCTACAATACGACTTTTACTTCTCAAGTACCGCCGGTGTATATAAATGCCTTGATCAGCCAGTGCGTGAATTGTCCCAGGCGTATATATATATACTTTACGAATTACGTCCGTTTCAGTACACTGCTATCCATAAAGTTACACTGTAGGCTATGGAATGAAATAAAAAGACCTCGACAGTGTTTGCGAAGGATTTACTTATATCAGAGCATTTTCTTTTTTATTCCCCTTCTCCCTCCCCTTTTTAATATACCACATACGCTTGCATACATGAAAAACGGTGATATTCGGGAGTGATTCGCGTAACTTTTAATCGGCAGGTAAGGGATTAATTATAAACCGTACAAATTATAAGAGTTAATTTTTGCATACAATTTTACGTATATATATTCTTATATTTCCGTTTCTCCTTCCTTTTTAAAAACTAACATGAGCCGAGTATAAATACTAGCTCGATTTGCATGGCAGTTGCTGCCAACCTCAAATCACGAAACTCAAAAAGATCGGGTTCGAATCGGTGTGCTTACTTTCATTGAGATCATGGAACGGGATTGGAAAAACAACACAAGCAGATCATAAAAATTTGGATCCGACTTTAAATGTCTAACAATCGGCCCCCTTTTTCCAATCTCTCGTACCATTATCTCTTACAAATCAGTAAATTAATTTTAATCTATAATCACATGTTATACAATTTAACACAAAAAAATACATTTTATTCACAATCTTTATTGTAATAAACAAACTAATATTTTAATCTTAAAGAGACAAAGTCTTATTCTCTAAAAGAAATAATTTTCTACAAAATTCTAACAATTTTCCTTTACCATGGGTTTGGTAAAAATGTCCGCCAAATTATTTTTGGTACCTATATATTTAATTTGGAAAACCTTGTCGTATATCAAATTCCTTAGAAAATGATAACGAACATCGATAAGTTTTGTTCTATAATTTTCTACCGGTGACTTTGAAAACTTATAGCAGCTTGATTATCACAAAACATTACATTTTCACTTAATTCCAAATTTAAACTTTTATTATCAATTACATTCTTTAACCAAATGAATTCCTTAGCTGCTTCTGTTAAACTAACATACTCAGCTTCCATGGTCGACAGACTAACGGATTTTGCTTGAAGGTTCGCCATGAAATTGGAGTTTCGTCTATAAAAGTTATGAACCCTCCCATCGACACTCGATCATCCCTATTTGTAGCAAAATCTGAGTCTGAATAACATCTTAGTTTTAATGATTTAACTTTTGAAAGTTCTAATTTGTATTCTTGAAATACCTCGTCAAATGACTCACCTCGTAATTGTGTGTTACCTCGCGCAACTAAGCGGGCCTTGTATCTAACAATTTTATTATTTTCATCATATTTAATGGTATAAACCCAACGGTTTTCTAAAATTTTTATATTATCCGGATGATCAACTAAATCCCAAACTTTACGTTCCATCATTACGTTAATTTCTTTATCCATTGCATCACGCCATTTAGATGCGTCTCTGGATCTTATCGCCTGTTTGTAACAGTTAGGAATAGTTACTTCAACCATAAGAGCTTCTTGTTGCTCTGACAAATCTGAAAATCCCTGGGATTCGGTATTATCTTTTCTAAAATTAAATAAACTAGGATCATACTCAATATTATGCCTCTTACAGTATCTCTATTTCGTTAAAAGATTTCAATCGGGTTGCTTCCCCTTCTATACTATAATATACGTTAGATCCAGTTACTTTCCTACCTATATTTCGAATCCACTTAACCTCTGTACATGGGATCAAGCTATGATTATCGGAAGATACATCTGGTTTTTCAGATGTTGAGGGCGTTTCCGTACTTGTCTTTGAAACTAAACGACTCGTTAATGAATCTTTTACTCTATCAGAATCATCCTCATCATCATAATAATCAGGAAGGTTTAAAATATATCCAAGGTTACTATTAACTTTTTGTCTAAAATTAATTCCCCTCTTATTTTCATCGAATCTTACATTAATAGTCTCGACTAATTTATTTTCATCTATCAACCATATTCTATAACCCTTAGTACGTTGTGCGTATCCCATCATAATTCCCATTTTCGCACGCATATCGAATTTTTTTCTAATTTGTTTTGGCACACCAGCGTATGCCAAACATCCAAAAGGTTTTAGATGCAATACCGATGGTTTTCTACCTGAATATTTTTCGAAAGGAGTTTGTTACTGTCTTTGTGACAAATTCGATTCCACGCATAAGTGAAACAAAGTAATGCTTCTCCCCAAAACTTATGAGGAACTTCACTAGACTTAAGCAATGTTTTGATGCCATCTAGAGCGGTTAAATTGAATCTCTCCGCGACCCCATTCATTTCTGGCGTATATGAATTTGTTACCTCATGCTTTATACCCAGTTCTGTCAAGAAATTATCCATATCCTTATTACAAAATTCTAGTCCGCCATCAGTTCTAACTGCTATTACCTTTTTACTTAGAAAACGTTCTGCTCGTTTCTGAAATCTTATAAACGTATGAAATACGTCAGATTTATTTCGGATGGGAAATACAGTCACCTTTCTTGAATAATCGTCAATTATACTCAAGAAATATTTATTACCGCCTTGGCTTTCAGTTGGCATTGGACCACAGAGGTCCATATGCAACAATTCCAATGGACGTTTTGATCTTACGGCCCCCGTCTTTTTGAATGACACTCTCTTGGACTTTGCTAATTTACACGGTATACAATGAGTCTTACCATTATCATTTAAGCGTGGGAGACCTTTTACACTATCATTTTTACTAGTTTTTACCAAATAATCGTTATTAACATGACAAAAGCGTTGATGCCATATTTCTATTGATCCATTTTTTGTTTTAGCGGTTACATCACTAAAAAAACTAATTTCTTTACTCTTTGGTATAATATAATGATCTGGCTTAAAAAAAATACAAATTTTCATGGCGTGTCGCCGAGAACAATTTTATCCAGTCTTTATTAAAAACATTAATTTTACCTTTAGTACCCACAAAATGCGCACCTTTACTTTCTAATCTGGAACCGGATAATAAATTTCTCCTCAACTTAGGATTAAATAATACATCAGTCAAAGTTATTTCATGAAAACTCCCCTTATATTTTACCCGAAATCTAAGTGTACCGATTCCTTCTACGGGACAACTTTTATCCTCCGTTGCTAACGACATTTTCATGTTAGTTATCGGCTTAAGATCTAAAAATAAACTCTTGTCATTACAAAAATGACTCGTGGCAGCAGTATCTATTACCCAAACACCTTTATCAGAGTTTTCCTCAAATAAGATACAACTAGTTACGACTTGTTTATCTAGTTCTAAAAGACTACATTCAGCTTCACAAAATCTTAAATTTATATTAAACTCTGTGTTAAAAGTTTCATTTACATTTGAAGGAGATTTTTTGTAGAGACTTTTTTCTCTTTACAGTTTACTTTAAGATGTCCGTACTTATTACATACATAACACGGACCTATAGTCTTAATAGATTGTTTAACATTTTTAATAGTTTTACAGTTAAATACCTTACCACTTTTCTTTTGGTAATCATTCTTGCCATTTGGATCTCCATGAGCTGCAGCCGTAGCACTAGGTAACGTCTTCGACTTATTCGAAGTGAAACTGCTCAAGTAAGCATTCTCCGCTTTCTCCAAATCTTGTTTCATCAACTGAAGACGATTTGCTTCTAATATCAGCTCTGCTTCAATTTTGACAACTCTGAAGTCCTCTTCTTTCCATCTGTAGATTTGTTGCACGGTAGACTGGAATTCCTGAGGAAGCCACCTTATTAATTGAAAGCCTATGTACAGGTCGTCCAATTTATGACCCGCTTCTTGTAGTCTGGTTGCCACTGTCTTTACACGAGATATGAAGATTCCAACATCTTCCCCTGGTTGGTATTTTGTTCCAAAAATTGATCTAATAGTTGAATTACCCTTGCTCTTGTGACTGGTTCGAAGTGATCTTTTAATATCTTCCATGCCGCTACTCCGTCAGTTGTTTCCGTTATCAGATTTTTCAAATCTGAACTGATGTTAGTATAGATCAACGTATAACATCTATCCTTACGAAGTTGTAGATCTAATTTTTCCTTGTATGTTGCCTCTTCATCTGGTTGCTCTGTCTTGGTCTGTATTATAAACTGCCAGCAACCATAATGCATTAAGAGTACTTGCATATCATGCTTCCACGTGTTCCAGTTATTTGGAGTCAACACTGATATCTGGTTGTTAAACTCCATACCTGTTACTCGATTTAGTGTACTAACAACAGAGTTCATAAAAAATAGTTCTAGACTGGAACCGTATTTAAATAGACAAAGTTCATAGCCTGGTTCAACTTCTTAGCCTGCCTCGACACAGTACATGGACTGGGCCCATAACCAAATTTGTTACACTTATTGGTAAACTAATTTAAATTTTGCAAAGATAGCAGTGAAATTTATGTGTCGAGGAGGCATGAAGTCGAAAAACAGTTTCTTAAAATTGGCCTTTAATAATCAATCATAAAGTCACTACGCTCGTTACTGGAGCGATAAAATCAATAAATCCAAAAGCAACATTACCAGTGACTTCCGATTCGAACCGTCTTCTAATATTGTAAAACTAATTTTCAAATCTAAAATGGTGATGCAACCTGCAGTTGCATTGCCAACCAGTTGTTCTCTCCCTCTAAGAGTTAAACCACTCACATACTTCTTATATTTCCGTTTCTCCTTCCTTTTTAAAAACTAACATGAGCCGAGTATAAATACTAGCTCGATTTGCATGGCAGTTGCTGCCAACCTCAAATCACGAAACTCAAAAAGATCGGGTTCGAATCGGTGTGCTTACTTTCATTGAGATCATGGAACGGGATTGGAAAAACAACACAAGCAGATCATAAAAATTTGGATCCGACTTTTTTAAATGTCTAACATATATGATAAGTCCGTGGAGTCACTGGTAATTATTAAACTTGTTCTTAACTTTGTGTTGTTACAGTAATTATAAAATAAATTGTACATTACTGAAACATTTATAAGTGTATTATATCAGTGTAAATGTTTTATTTTTATTTTTATTTTGTCAAAATGTGTCGACTTTCAATATGCTTGCAACCCTCTACTAGGGTTATCACGGCCCCCATAGAGGGTGAGCCCCACATTTTGAGAAGCGCTGGCGTAGAGGATTTGGTGCACGTTAAATCTGTTGAGGCTCGAAAAACTTTTGCTAGTGTGGTGTTGTCTGATATGGTAGTTTGAAGAGGACTACCAGTTCATGTGTCATCTTCGACACTTGCCCGAGGTTAAAAAAAATGAAGTCCATCGCCAATACTCTCCGCGTTGTTTTATAATGCGACTTTAATAAATACTCTCTCACTAACTTATTTCAGGAACCTGTTAATCATGCGAAATCAGCGTTTCTCAAACTGTAGGGTGCACCTCTAGGGGGCCTTGATAACAAAAAAAGGAGGGAGCGTGAGCATATCAAAAATAAAAGGTTTAAAAAAACTAATTTCCTGGAATGAGGTAAGCAAAATACTTCCTGACATACAAAAAAAATACACATTTGCACTGATATAATTTATATGTATCCGGTGGCGATATTACTTCATCAAAAATAGGTTTCCACTTTGATACGTAATTAACTATGTGATCCTTTAACTAAAATTTAAAAAAAATTGTTTGATTTGCTGTAATCCCACGATGAGAGTTTTTTTACTACGTTTTCTTTTTAAACCTAAAATACTACGCTTTCAAGAAAAAAAATCAGACTCAGAGAAAAATTCTAGGATGATAAAAAATCCATCACTGTTGTTATTGAAATGATGTACATTAACTGTAGAAAGAAAAGAATGACTTATTTATTTTTCACCCAGGAAGCACATTTGCGTCAGTCATCATCGTTTTCATCATTTGACCTTAGAACTTATTGGTATGATTAGTTCTGTGCTTGAAGGATTATTTGGCTAATTTATTTTTATGAGTATTCTGAAATATGTAAATCAGGAGGAAATACGCGTTTTACACAATCCGTTTTTTAGACCAGCATCTATATTTTTGTATTGAATACGGGGGAGTGGTCGCGGGGGGGCTCAAAGTTAAAGATAAGTTAAACTACAATAATTTGAACAAAATATAACGGTTTTGCTTGCAAATATCATTCCTGTAATTTTAGCGAAAAGTGTCCGTGATCGGTGTCTTTTATTAAGGTTACGTACCTTTGAAACATTTTAGTTCAGTTTTAATATATTTTTTCTCAAATAATCAAAGAAAAATGAAAAGTCTTTGAAAATATGTAAGTATATTTTATCTTAGTTAAATTAATCACTGGAATTTTGATTGTTATAGTGTACAATAAAAATAATTGTAAAAAAGACCCCCAAAAAAAACATTGGGGGACTTAGTCACCTTTCGTGACTTTAACGTTAGTATGAAGTGCGCGCCTGCTCTCCCGGGTATAAATATTTTGAAATCTTCGCGCTTTAAATATTAATGCCAAATGTGATGGATATGATAGGGAGCAACATATACTAGACTCTTTTTCTGATGACATTCATACTTTTAGAAATGGATGATGGAGAAAATAAATTTTTAGTAAAATATCATTTTGCAATCTGTTCCAATTTAAAAATTAGAGAAAAGAAAAATAACAATATTTATCCTATTACTTAAAAGTAATTTGCTTAAAATAAATATTACTTAAAAGTAACGAACATACAAAATTTAATACTTATATTGTTAATTTATACGGTTTATAATTAATATCGTATTGTAGCTTTAGCGCCCCAAAGTGCATTATTATTGTATTAGGGGGGCATGATAAAAGTTATGATTGAAAATTGGGTCACCAATAGTGAAGGTTTTAGAAGCATTGTGCTAAATGAAGAATTACTGTTGGTATATGTACTGAGGAACATTGCAAATAGAAAAAAGCTAGTGGAACAATTGTGGAACATAGTTCCACAACGATGTCCGATATGAAAATGAGATTCAAGTTTGATGCCACACACCCTGCAATGACACTGCAATCAAGAAGTGGGTTCTATGTAAGCCGCTACGTATAGGGATTACTCATAAGCGCAACAATCACATTCCGATTCTATTAAGACCTTGGTAAAATATGGACGCCCGAGAAGATATTCTCAACAACTGAGCAAGTTTGAGAAGAGTCAAATCATCGAGATTAAAACCGTATACTGGTCGATGCACCGTGTTTCTAGCTAGGTTAATCATTCGCAGTACGCCGTCAGAACGTGGTAATGAACATTGTACATGAGGTGGTACCCACACGCTGAGAACTGGGTCTGGAACATCCTGAAAGATGATTAGGAGAAAAAATCGAAATATCGAATGGAAAACACTCATGACTAAATGTAGGGCTGCCTATTGCTCCCTAAATTCTTTCCAGGCACTTTAGAAGCAAATAGGCAATCCAAGCGTCCTTTTCGCATGTTGTCTTTAAAACCGAAATATTGGTGACTCTGGTGCCAAACCCGATTAGCAAAATGTAAAGTTTAGTAATTAATATGCTTTGTTTGGAGACAAATGATAATCACTTACAGGCGTGGTGGTGCTTTGGGGGTAAAGGGTACAATTCCACCACTTCTGTTACGGGATACACTGTCTGCACAGCAGGCGATTAGGTCAGGAGGGCACAACCCATCCCTATATATAAACGGAAACTTAATGGTCCAGAGTTATGTTGATGACAATCTTGGATCATCCCGTGTGATCTTTCCCCAATTGGTCATTGGTGGTACGTTTTCTGCAAGAGAAAGCTCGTCTGCATACATATCGAGTAGCCCAAGACGTTATACTCTATGTTTAGGCTCTACAACGGCTAGAGCGCTCACCGCAAGTGCTCATGTAGGGCATTTGTGGAACCAGCTGAAATGGCAGAAGCTTCTGTGTCACTGTACATTTTTTAGGGGCAGCTATTCCAGATTTGTGGGTCTATGTGTTTTTAAACATAATCCAATTTCTTATCAACTTAATGCCATACCGTTTTGTGGAGACGGTCCAATGCACAATTGAAATTGAACTGTATTTTCTAATGGGTTCAATACATGGCAGTCGCAAGATGAAGACAAACACTTAAAATTAATTAAACTCATCACAGACATTAAACTAGTTGGTTTTGTTGTTCTATTTGTAAAAGTTAGATAAAATAAAATTTCATAATTTTGTAAATAAAAAGAGAGAGGGGTTATAAAAAAGTTTCTCCAATAAAATTTTTAAAGTTAATAAAAAATTATTTCATGCATATACTTTTAAATTAAATGCATTTTGTAAACCTATGTGCGTTATTTTTGTTGATAAATACACATTTCAAGATAAAGTTTCTGTAGAGAACAAAAGTTGGTATAATTGAAGCGAATGAACTGGAAACGCATGATTGCTTTTATCGTGTGACTTTGACGTTGCATGCGTTTTTGAATTATTTGACTAGAAACACGTGGTTGTCATTATCACGTGATTATGACGTCATGGATTAAGTTCGTTGTACATACTGCAGTGTCTTCGTTTTGGAATCAAGCGAATATCTCATCTGTCATTTTTTGAGCATTACATTTCATTTCAATCCAAAGTTCCCTTCTTTGTACGCTATTTTGAATGTTCCTGAGTGTATATGTATGCAAAGATAGCCAGAAAAGAAACCATGAATAAAATACTCAATTCCATTCGATTGCATATCGAGTGGAATAGGGAAGCCTACTTTTCTCTTCTAAAGATTTTGATAAAACATTATTTTTATGTTTACTTTACAATCAAATTTTCAAAATGGAAGTAATAAAACGTTGTGGTCGTAACAGCAGAAAACAAATTCAAATAAAGTAAAAATGTTTTGTATTTTAAATACTTTTTAACTTGAGTTCTTCCGCTACCGTTTTTAGATTTATTACCGCTCTGGGGTATCGAAGAATTTGAATGCTGTATAGTTTTGTAAAAACCGCCAGTGTAGTCTTGTTTCCTTTTTATTTTTTAACCTCCCCCTCAAAAGTTTTAAAAATTAAGTTTAAAAGCTAGTTTTAAAAATTATTTTTGAGCCTCCAGACATGAATAACATTTATTCTTAACATTAAGCTATCTAAAATATAGAATCTGAAATTACGTTAGTAAAATGTGTGGCAGCATGTTTTTGAAAGTCTTTGGAAAGAAATATTTAAATATGTACGATGTACATACTTTACTTTCATTATGGGTTTCCATTTTAATTTATGATGTGTGTTAGACATAGTATATTATAATTACGCATTGGTAAAGACGAAAATAAAAAAAAAAATAAACAGTTCTGTGAGATAATAAATACTGTCTCTCATCATACGGTTTTAACAGGGACCGATGCTTATCAAATCAAAGTCCTCACAGTGGTGTACTGTTGAAATTTGGAGGATGTGGTGCCAACTCAGATGTCGTCTTCCTCATTTGATTATTATTCAAATCTACAATGTTCAACACCAATACCCTTTATGCTTGCTTCGGAAAGTTATGTTACTAAACACATATTACATAAATTTTGGATTTAACTTGTTTTGTAATATATTTTTTATGAGTTTTCTTTTTAATATTAATGTAGATACAGATACAAAATGTTTGAAAAAAAACCCATTTGTGAGACACTAACAATCATTATTAATTGTTTAACTCAATGTTTCTCAAACTTTGGGGCATTCCCCCTCCCCTAGGGAGGCATGATAACCCCACAAGAGGGGGGCGCGAGTATATCAAAAAGTCGAAACCAAAAGATTATTTTTTTAAAAAATTAATAATTTACTGAAAGGGAGCAAAGAAAAAAAATACATCCGGACATCATAAAATACAGATTTACACTGATATAATACACTTATAAATGTATCAATACTGCACAACGTGTTTCATAATTAATTTAACAGAACTAAGTCAAGAACAAGTTTAATAATTACCACTGACCCTATGGGAATGTCATAAAATTAGAAGCAAAATTTAATACTTATCTTGATATTTTGTACGGTTTATAATTAAAGTCGTATTGTAGCTTTACGTCAAAGTATATCATTATTGAATTCAATACATGTTATTGTATGGTGGGGGAGCGATGAAAATTATGATTGAAAATTGGGTCGCAAGTGTAGAAAGTTTGAGAAGCACTGATTTAACCTCACAGGTGGGACACTGACTATTATGCCCAAGGGCTTGGGTTGGAGAATCCCCAGAAATGATGTATGTTTGTAAATGAATAATGTCAAAGCTACATGGTATATCTACATAATTAGCGAACTGAAAGCACAATCAGTAGGGGGACCCGGTTCAACGGAGCGACTCGTGCTCTGCCTTGTATGGGGTGGCTAAGCGATAGACGTTACTTTGCTCTCCCCCTTCCTCACCACGATACATTTCTTAGGCTTCGATCTGATGCTACTGCTGATCATGTGGGATAAGCAACAACAATATTCATTATTATAGTTCAAGATTTATTTCAACAATCAATTATGTTGTTGCTCATGCCACCTGTCTGACAGAGTCAGATCAAGACCCACGAAATTCATCGCGGCAATTGGCTAGATGTACACCTGTCGTTGGCATTTAGCCTTGAGCACCATGCAGGCGACAGTACGATTTAGCTCGGTAAAATTCCCGAAGTGACGATAGAAAATTACGATAGATCGTTCCACAATCTATATATATATATATCCACCACCACAATTTAGGCATGGAACTGAAAGCGGAGGGAAATTTTCTCCAGTTCCCCTCACTGGTGATTCAGCCCACAAGACTTTCGGACTCACTGATTTAACGAGCACGTACTGTACTCGGAGGGTATTTGGAGGTACGGGCATCAAACCCGGGCCTTCCGGTCCGGAATCCGGTACTGTAACCCCTAGGCAACCCACGGCCCACAACCAAGTATAAAATAACCAGGTAAGTGGGATGGAAACGGCTATTTAAAAATAAAGCATATTTTGATCGAAATACACTAACTTTAAATCTTGGTGCCTATAACAATAAAATTGATTATAATGGAGTCAAAGTTTTTAATTTTTTATTCATAATTCATTAAAGTAACTTGTAAATTTTACCAACATAGAGTTTAGGAAGATATCAATACATGTGTAAGTAAACCATTTTTCAATTCCTACTATTAGATCACACTCTCTACATATTTATTTATTTATCCTGGTGGGATTTTAAATCGTTCATAAAATACTTTTTAAAGCGCTCAATTGAGCTGAAATTCTGTATACATGATTTTATTTGGATGACAGTACAATAATTTTTAATTATAATTAATAAAAATCAATTGATAAAAAATAATTATTTAAAGAATTACAAATACAGCCACGTTGACATCATTTTTGGCGACTTAGCGACTTGTATCAAAACTTGAAAAGGTTTTTTTCTAACATTTAATGCACTCGTTTGAGCTGAAATTTTATAGACACGATTGTTTTGGATGACAATACGATACTTTAATGATAATTAATACTAAATTAATTACCACTCAATGTTGGGATTCTGTCATTTATATACATATTTATATTAATTGTAACTATTTAAAAAAAAAGTAGCTAAAATAAAAATGTTTCTTTGTTGATCTAAGTAGGAATTGAATGAATTTTTTATATTACTTGTTTTTTTATATATAAATTACAATTCTCTTTTACTATTTTACTAGCTGATAGACACCCGTGCTTTACTGGAAATTTCTGTATGCTCTAAGGCATTGATTCTTAACATTTTTTCTGTTGCGGTTCACTTAACTATTTCGGAATTGGGCAGCATACTAACAATAAAAATAGTTTATAAGAATTTTACTTATTTGTAATACACTAAGTAAAATAGTTTGTATGATAATAATATTCAATATTAAACACACAAAAATATGTACCAAAAATACAACAAAATATTTATTGAGTAATTTATTACAAATTAATAATAAGAATACATTTCATGCGAAATTCGAACGATGGTTTTTGATAAATTCTTTCATATGTCAATGATAATACCACTCTCATTTCGTCATCTACAATTAGAAGTCTCGGTCTTTTTTTTCCTTTTTATATTTGTAAATGCTGAAAATCCGAATTCACTCAAATAAGAAGCATAGAAATTTGTAACAAAATTGTTAAAGATTTTTTTGGCTATTATGGGAAAATCGTCTCTAATTTTAATCTTAAATGATTTAATTGACTCTTACAAATGCTTTGAAATTAAATCAGTGCTTCTCAAACTTTCAATACTCGCGACCCAATATTTAATCATCATTTTCAACGCCCCCCCTCCGTACAATAACATTGTATTGATTTCAATAAAACAAAACTGTTACACTAAAGCTACAGTACGGCTTTAACCTCTTATGTGCCACAGATGTATATAGACGTCTCGCTCAGCCAAAGCATTAATCTTCTGGATGTATATATACGTCTTTCCGAAGTAGGATCTTTGCACTGCTATTCATAAAATATATTCCTAAGGCTTTGGAATATAATAAAAGGAATTTGACAGTCTTTGCAAATGATTTACTAATTTCAGAGGATTTTGCTTATTTATTCCTTTTCTCCCCCACTCCAATAAAGCCCCATCAAAATACGCGCGTTTACGTGGAAAACCATGGCATTGGGGACCCAACCGCGTTACTTTTAACCGGCAGTTAAGGAATTAATTATAAACCGTACAAATCATCAAGATAAATGTTGATACAAGTCCATGGGGTCACTGGTAATTATCAAACTTGTTTTTAACCTAGTATTGTTAAATTAATAATAAAATACATTGTACAGTACAAATACTTTTATAAGTGTATTATATTAGTGTAAATGTGTTGTGATGTTCCTGCCCTTGGAAGAACATCTCTCGAAGTATCAGCGTGAGCTAGAGGTGTAGGATTAGCGAAAGAACTAGGATCAAACATTATCTTAATATGACTTATTAAGATATTCAACTTAAACCTTTAACAAATTAAATTATAATAATTAATATGAGAGAATCTACGATGGTAAAAATACGCAACACACAAAAAGACTTAATCTAATTCAGACCTCTATCAATAAGCGAACCGCTTAATTCCCGATTCTAATATTAAATAATCAATCCTACCTTATTACAGTTTGGAGTAATGATCAATCTTGTCTTTGTATGCAATGGTATGAAACTTGGCTGATTCCTTCTATTCCATCTCTAATAATATTTATTCACGTCACGCAAAACTCATTCAGACTTGAACGACGAACTGTAATAACTATCAACTGCCACAAACTAACATCAATTGTTAAACATTACCTTAAATTGCCCTCCCGCTTACTCTAAGATCCTATATTTAAAAGTTTGTTCATTTGCATATTTTATTCACGCTTCACTTCTTGGATTTGGTTGGAAAATGGTTGCCATTAATTCTGGCCCAAAGAACCCAAAGACTAGTTAAAGAAAAGACGCGTGAGACGTCACAGTGTGTTTTATATTTTATTATGTCAGAAAGTAATTTGTTTGTTTACTTTCAGTAAATTAATAATGTTTTGAATAATCTTTAGTTTTCAACTTTTCAATATGCTCGCGCCCCCTTTGTAGAGATATCACGCCCCTCAAGGGGGCGCCCCACAGTTTGAGAAACGCTGAATTAAATATAGATTATTGCAGACTGAAATTTTATATATATATATATATATATATATATAGTTCTTCCTCTTCAATCAAAGTTAATTCATGTATACAAATGTATCTGTCATCATGAAGGGAGTACGAACATAATCAATTTTTTTTTATTTTTAAATCTGGGAAACAATGTTAAGTCAGAGTATAATTAGGAATTTATAAAAAATAGATGGCACACTTCACGCATTTGACTGCATTCAAAAGGACCGTGGCATTGTGGTTGAGAATCACTGTTATAAGGCAATATATTAAGAATTTAAATTATTGAATTTTTTTACCCAAGTGTTAAGCTTTCGATTTTAATGAAAAAACTTTCTTTGGGGTCTCACTTCTAGATTTAAAAAGATTAGGACTTGAGTTTCTAAGAAGAAAGTATAATTATGATTTAATCTCCCATTCCCTCCTCATGAGTTGATTTCTACGTAACCTATTTTTAGCGCATCTCTGGTCAACAAAAGAAACATCCCTACCCTATTTCCGATATGCAGGTCTAAAATAGTTCAAAAAGAAGAATATTTCATCTACAACATTTCCATACAACCCGCAAAACCTTAGGAGGTGATTTCACGGAAACTCGTGGTTCACGTACCTCTATGCAAACAAAGATACATTTTTGCTAACTTTTAGGTCTGTAAGTCGAATAGCTCAAAAATAATTTTTTTTTAATCTATGACGCTGCTGGTAATTGTCGTTTGGAGTCAATTTTCAAAAAATTGGTTCTTAATGGAATTTAATCCAACAAAAGAATCATATTTGCCAAATTCCAAGTGTTATGTGCTGTAATAGTTCTGGAGGGATTATGATGAGCATATGGTGAATCACTTTTCTCTTTATGTATGTAGACTGTGGTGTATTTTTGAAACATTATTAGGGAATTATAGTTATATAGAGAACAATGTATAAGCTTGGCAAATATTAAGCAATACACAAAAAATAAATTTACTTTTTCCTGTAACTAGCATAATAAAATAAGTCAAACAATAATTTGTCATTAAGTTAAATGTATAAAGTTAATCACACACACACACACATTCAGTGTGAAGATTTCCATGGTTTCATGATGATTGGAATCAAGAGAATTATAAACTAATTTGCTCTATCGCCAAACACAGCTCTGACAATATTAACAGTATCTAATTCATCTTATTGCTGACAAACCAGTTTCACTAATTTGATGATTAATGAGTCACGTGTGTTTAGCTAATATGTCACGAGGTATATTTAGAAATCCCCATATGGTGGAGTCATCTCAAAGCCATTCATCAAAATAGCCGTAACGTAACTACGTGGAGCCAAACTGGCTCATTAAAGATTGATTAGGGTACAATTTATATTGTGCATTGATTAGGCTATTGAAAAAAAAATTATCTGCAAGTTTTATTTGAAAAAATAAATAATACTAAAATCTTTTAACAATTCTGATTTCATTAAGAAATATGTGCTTTAAATGTACTCTAGATTAATCAACAAATAAAAAATGCACAAAATCAACAAACAATTATGAACAAAAAATTATTTTTTCTATAGTCTGTCTGTCTGTCTTTTCATGTATCTATCTGTCTCTCTCTATATTTTTTTCATGATAAAAGCAAATCACGCTCAATCATTCATGACAGGATCTTTAAAATTATTGCACCAACAGACTTGGCATGTGGCATACATGTTCCTTTTGATAAATTGAGATCCACTAACAACAGGTTTTGGAGAAATAGATTCCCGAGGAGATAATGGAAGTAACGTGGGTGTCATGGAGATATAACAAAAATACCAATTCCGTTTTTGAACTATTAGACATTCAATTACTTGAAATTCGGCAAATATGCATCTTTTGTTGGGTATCAATGCGATAAATGCAGGTTTTGTAAAATGGACACCGAAACGGAGAGATGTGTAAAGATGTAAAGATAAATATACTTCCGCTTTAGAAATTCATGCATTTTTCTTTTCACTCAAAAGGTGAGGGTTATAAGAATGTTTTAAAATAGAACCGAAGCTTAATGATAGGGTTTAAATATTATAAACGAATTTTTTTATTTATAATCATACAGCATCATTAAATACCTAACAAAACAAGTGAGTTACGGCTAATGTAAATATATATGTACAGGACGGTTACAGTTAAGACTACTGTAAATATACGAGGTCTGACACGTAAATAACGGTACTAAAATTAGCTTTTAAATGTAGAGTTGACAACAACTGTTTAGATGATTTCATCCCACACATCTCCATCCATGTGACCAGTTTCGTCTTAATTGCTCACTCCAATAGGTAGTACTGGGTCTTTGAAAAGAACACGTGCCTTTGCATTCTGCTGGCAAAATGTCGAATCAACACCAATTTTCTTGTGAAATTTAAGAAATCAGACACGAAATCATTTCAAATACTAACTGAGGCTCATGAAGAGGAAACATTTTCTCATGCATGAGTGTTTGAATAGCATAACTGGTTTTCAGAGGGAAGGGGCAGTGTGCAAGGAACGTGGGGGCTCCCAAGTTTAGTTATTACAGAACCAAACCTTACCAAAACTAGTAATGTGATCCGGGGTGACCAAAGATTAAATGTTCATGCAGTGTGGAGGAATTAGTTAACTTGGATAGGGAAGCTGTTCAACGCCTATTAACTGATGAACTACATATGAGGAAGATTTGTACAAAGGTTGTTCAAAAAGTTATGTTTAAGATCAAAAACAGAGTCGTAAAGACTGTTTCAGAGCGCATTACAAATGAACCAAATTTTTTGGACTCTTGTAATATGTGGTGAGACATGGATTCTTACCTTTGACCCGTAAAGCAGCGTTTCTCAAACCATGGGGCGCGCCCCCTTGGGGGCGTGATAACTGTACAAGGGGGGCGCGAGCATATTGAAAAGTCGAAAACAAAAGATTATTTAAAAAAAATTACTAATTTACTGAAAGTAAGCAAAAAATAAAACATTCTGACGTAATAAAAATTAGAATACACATTTACACTGATATAATACACTTATAAAAGTATCAGTACTGCACAATGTATTTTATAATTAATTTAACAATGATAAGGTAAGGTAAGTTTATAATTACCAGTGGCCCCATGGGCTTGCAATATATAAAATTAGATACAAAAATTATCTATTATCTTAATAATTTGTAATGTATATAATTAATCCCTTAACTGCTGGTTAAAAGTTACGCGATTCGCTCCCCCTGACACCGTTTTCCAGTAAGGAATGTGCATGTAATGTATTGGAGGGGTGGGGAAGAAAAAGAAAAGAAACAAGCAAGTGCTCTGAAATAAGTAAATCCTGCGCAAACACTGTGCTTTTATTGCATTCCAAAGCCTTCGGAATAATTTTATGGATGCAATGCACAGATAATATTGTACTTTTGACAGACGTATATATACGCACGGGGAAAATAATGTTTTAGTCGAGCGAGACGTTTATATGCGCTGGTGGAACTTAAGAGGTTTAAGTCCTATTGCAGATTTAGCATCAAAGTATCGTATTATTGAGTTCAATACATTGTTACTGAATGGAGGGGGACGCGATGAACTTATAATTCAATATTGGGTCGCAAGTGTTGAAAGTTTGCGAACCACTGCAGTAAAGTAAATGCCAGTTGATACAAAAAAATGTGTCCTGTATCTCCAAGACCACAAAAGCACGCATGTCAAATCAACACTACTGCACAGGAATGAAGATCTGAGACCGATTTTTCTATTAATCAATTTCTCGGACCAAAAAATCAACTTTTTAAATCGATATGTAGCACTTAATCGATATTTAATCCTAGAAAATCGACTTTTGATTTTTTTTTGGTAAAAACCATACCATTATTTACAATTTGTTGAATGCACTATCTTTAAACACTGCTTACCACAGGCGGTTTTGTCCCTGAAGTATGATCATATACTTTACTGGCAAGAGCAAAGAAACTCTATTTATCATCAAGTTCACTTAATAGCCATGATGTTAATGAGTATCGTGGGCGCCTTCGTTCCTTGTGAGTGCCTTTTTTCGATTGCTGGCAACATAGCAAGTGATGAGCGGAACCGCTTGGATCTCAGTAGACTTTACAGACTGTTGCTTTTAAAAAGTTTAGATATTAAGCATTGGGAACTAGAAGCCATATTATCTCTTGTCTAAACTTTTTATTGCAACAATTACGTTTAGAAAATAAATGTCTTCTTTTATTACTGATGCTTTGATATGGTAATAAAATAATTGTAATTGTCAAATTCCCTGGACTAAAAAATTTCCTAATTGTATTGATAAAATATCATTTATTATGGTATCTATTTGTTTTTCATAAAAGGGATTTATATTTACATTGTAAATGCAGATTTAAAAAAAAACGATTTTTAATAAATTGATCTTTTAGACCTCGATTGTTTTGCGAATCGATTCAGTAGGTTACGATTCGAATCGATTTTAAAATCGATCATTTTCGGAAAAAAATCACCATCCCTACTACTGCATTGAAGTACTAAAAAGACTTCACGGGAAAATTAGGATAAAAATCCCCCTTTGTGGAGTGATGGATGACCACAGCACAAGACAGTGCACTTTCCCTAACGGCCCTACATGTTCAGCAGCTTCTGACCAGCAAAAATATTACTGTGATGGAGCATCCTCCTTATTCACCTGATTTAGCTCCATGTGACTTTTTTTTATTTTCTACGGTTAAATCATGCTTAAAAGGAGTCAATTTTACCCCATTTAAAGAGATTCAGACAAAAACAGAAAACCTCCTAAAGCAGTGCTTCTCAAACTTTTCATATTTGTGACCCAATATTCAATCACAATTTTGATTGCACCCCCCCTACCTTACAAAAAAATGTTTTGAATGCAGTAATACTATACTTTGATGCTAAAACTACAATACGACTTCAACCTATTAAGTGTCACCGGCGTATATACACGTCTGACTCACCCAAAAACATTGATTGCCCTGGACGTATATATACGTCTTTCTAATATACGATCTTCTCTGTACACTGCAATCCATAAATATTTTCTGAAGGCTTTGGATCACAATGAAAAAACTTTGACAGTATTTGCGAAAAATTGACTTATTTCAGAGGATTTGCTTATTTTTTCCTCCCCTCCCACCCCTTAATACATGACATGGGCGTGCCTACGTGAAAAACGGTTGTATGGGGAATGTATCGAGTAAATTTCTATCGACAGTTTAGGGATTAGTTTTAAATCGTTTCAACTTCTAAAAATAAGTGTTAATTTTAGTCTATAATTTTATATATGACAAGCCCATGAGGTCACTGATAATTATTAAACCTTTTTTAGTATTGTTAACTTAAGTATGAAATACATTGTGCAGTACTGATACATTTATAAGCGTATTATATCACTGTAAATGTGTATTTTTAACTATGTCAGAATATATTTTGTTTGTTTACTTACAGTAAATTAATAATTATTTTATTTAATAATCTTTTGCTTACGACTTTTCAATATGCTCGCGTCCCCCTCGCAGGGTTATCACGCCCCCCTATGAGGCGTGCCCCACAGTTTGAGAAACGCTGTACTAAAGGACCTTCCAAAAGCCTCGTTCCAGAACTGTTATCATCAATGACAGCACACAATGCAGGTGTGGATGCTGAAGGGGACTACTGTGAAAGTGATAATGTTAGGAAGAACTGATTCAGTACGTACAATATTTCATTGGACCAGTTTCGTTATTTTCGTGCCACACCTTGTATGCAGGTTTCTACAAACAACACCCTTCAATTAAAATGAGGGAACCTTTTTCAACCAAATTTAGTGTCTGTACCATATGTAAAATGATCTCAAGAGATTGGGAAAAAATTAATTCAAAAATTCCTTCTAGTTGATGTTTTAATTTATTACAATCAGCCAACTTGTTAACACTTCCAAGGTATACCATACATTTTACATAAGCGTCCCCATAATCAGAAGTAACAAAGAGGCAAATAAAAGGATTTTTTCCCCACGGAAACGATAGATGCCTCGTACTATTCTCGGTTTCGTATTTAACTGCTTGTAAATATTGTTCTGAATTATTCAAATAGTTTATTCCCTTTGTTTTCCGTTTTTCATGCAAAGCGCAATTTATAAAGTTGATATTTTTTTTAAAAATATTCTTCTATATACAAATATATATATATATATATATATATATATATATATATATATATATATATATATATATATATATATATGTTTCAGTTAAAGTATATAATTCAGTTATGATGACATAACTAAGGATGGACCATGAAAGTGAAAAAATAAAAAAAATCAAAGATGTTTTATAAATGAATTGATCATAAATAGTTATTCCTCTCAAAAAACAAATTTTATCCCTATTGCGGATGAGTAATTGATAAATATTAAAGAAAAGCAAATAATATAACTTAGTATTGGTCATATTGCTAACAATAGTTTAACAGAAAGCAAAAAGAAAAAAAAGAATATGTTTTGTATCTGATACTGGCACAATTAACTTTTCTACTCCTTGAACTAGGATATAACAATGATTGAGTAACCAATAATCTCGTAGTACTTTTCTCTGTGCTGTTATAGCACTTTTTAATTCTGCTATCAAAGTTAATAATTTTTCACGAGTAACTGCAGCATTTTTCTCTTTTGTACCACACTTATTTAATAAAGATTCAAATCTGTTGCGTAGAATCAGACTTATTTACAAGTTAGTCTTCCATTCTATGAGAAGTCATTGTTTGAAAAAAAAGTCACCATAATATTTGTTAATAATCCAAAATATAAGACGCTAACACTGTCTAAATTCTATAATTAAAAGCAACTGAATGAAACATACACACACACACACGTCATTTCAAAGCAGTTATCATCAGAAATTCAAAACTAATTAAAATCAACCAGAAATGGTTCAAAGTTCACAGCGGTTGCAGCTAGTATAAATAACGCATATTAATTCGTTGAAATAATCATTGAGTATGTTAACTTGTGATTTATATGAGAATGAAATGCACATGTTACCGTTAAAGTGTATAATTCAGAGAATAACTAAGTATTTCATGAAATAACTAGACAAGTCAGTTGAAATATATAATAGATGAAAAATTTCATACTTTACATAGTTATTCATGAAATAACTAGGTATTCTATGAAATAACTAAGGATAGACCATTAAAGTGAAAACAATTTCAAATATATTTAAAAAATCATTGATCCTAAAAACCTGAAATCTCTCGAAAAATACATTCTATCTCTTTTGTGGATGAATAATTGATAAATAATAAGGGAAAGCAAATGATAAAATTAATTACTATTCATATTGCTAACATTAGTTAAACAGAAAGGGGGAAAAGAATATGTTGCAAAAATAGATTATTTTTAAATATTATCAACAAAAAAATACATGCTGTGAAGCAAAACCTTTGCTTCATAAAAAAAAAAATTGTGTAAATTTTTTTTAAAACAACACTGTAAGAGAATATTAATTTAAATTTTATGACATACCTTTGTTTTACTTTTCATTATTTATTAGATCAATGATTGCTGTGATGACACTTTGGATTGGACTGCTTATTAGTTTCAAACAAACCCACTTTTTACCATTACACATTTTTTTTACGCGAGCACTTTTTAAATCCATGTCCAGTACCGCAACTTTGAGCTGTTGCAATAAATCGAAGCTTTGTGCCAATATTTGAAACTTCTTCAATAGAAATTAATTCTCGCTGATATGTACTGAACTGAGATCTAGAGTACAATCTAGTTCCTAATCCGAAAACTCCTTCCTAAAGCGCTAGAACCGGTTCAAAGAACTTTCGAGAATGCTGCATTTCTTACTTTAACGATCAAGTAATCATTATTCTATAGAATACCTTGTTAAATCGTAGAATTCAATAATTTTATATTCTTTAAATGACTGGTCCATTTATTTCATGAAATAACGGAATTCGCACTTTAATGGTAACATATATATACTTGGAAAATATAAAATGGAAATACGTAATACAAGATAATAATGTGCAAGTAAATATTACTGCACAATGTCTAAATTTTTTAAAGATTTTCTCAAAAAATATTTTAAGACAATTTAAGATATCCGACTACTAGCGACAACTTTTTTTTTTTTTTTGAATGGAGATTTTTTTGTGTTTTTTAGATCTTTTAGAATATTTTAAGAAAAAAAGGCTACAATTAAGAAGAGAAAAATAAGTTATTACTATACTAAAATGGGAAAAAATAGGTAAAATTGACAAAAAAATTACATAAATGAGCCCGTTTTGTACCAAAAGTAAATGAACAAATTCTCAATGTTTCAACTTTGATGTATTGTTTTGCTATTTCTTTTCCAATTGACACCCTCAGGACTATTTTAATTTTTACAAAAACTGCAGCACTTTATCTTATATAGTTACTATATAAAATTACTTAAAAAAACAGTGATGAAATTCACATAAAGAAACTGTAAATTTTATAATAAAACAGTGATTGATAAATATGAAGGTTAAAACACTTATGCTGCTATACAGAACATACATACATAATTTCAGCAAATTATTTTAAAGTTTTTTGATCAATCACTGTCCCCACTTGAGCTTTTCGAAAAAAAAAACGCATTTCGAGTAAAACGCATTTTAAAGTTTGATATCTTATGTAAAGTAGTGGCATCTGCTTTTACTAAAACACTTGTAGTTTTTGTTCTAGTGAATGGAAAATAAAAACATTGGTATTTTTATAAAGCTGATAAGCTGACCTATAAAATAAAATTGTAAATATTCATTTGTCAGTTTTTAAAAAAAATCATGATTTTAGGCTAGTAGGATACCTTAATCTGCAAATCTGACATATTTTAAGAAATTGTTTTCACTAAGAAACATAACTGGCCCTCGTAAATTCAAGTTATAAAAAAAGGTTTTTAATAGAGAAAAGCACATCCATCTTTATTTAAAAACATCACGAGCTTTTCTAACAACAACGCTTCATTATAAGAGCATTGCTGTTGTCATGGTATAGAAGAAAAAAGTAGCTGATCTACATTATTAATTTGTTATGGAAACAAGGACGCATGAGTTCGATAGAGTGAGAAAGTAAATTGAAATTTCTATCGGCTTAAAACAAAACAAAAAAGGGATTTCACTTTCAAGCGAAGACTGAAAGGGATTTAAAAGGAAAAACATACATTATATGTATAAGAAATAATTTAATCAAAATCATGGCAAATATTGAGAAAGTGAGCCTCTTCAGTGGAATCGATTCACTTGGAAAGCTTTTGAAAAATGGCAACAATTAGATTCTTCTTTCAAATTCAAATATCCCCAAGATACGCTTTTATCTAACACAATAAAAGATAATTAGATAAAGTGTAAAGTGTCTTCTTTTTTTTCTGAAGTTTTAAAACTTTATTTCTGTTCTGCTTAACTTAGAAGCATCATGTTTATGTTTATGTTTCTTTGAAAGATTCATGAAGCGTGTGTTTATTGCAGCTGGTGTTTCAGGACGTTAAAGATATAGTTGATTCTTTTGTGTTTAAATGGTGTTATGTTCTTTGCGTTTATATGTCCTGAAATTTCAAATAAAATTCATTATTTAAGAAAAGAAAACAATTAATGTACTCTCAAATAAACAAGGAGCATATTTTACTTTTGTCGCAACATATTTTAATTTTGTATTAAAGGAGCATATCACCCTAAAAAGGGGACCAAAATACCAAATTTTTATCATTTCACTTTAACTGTGCGCCTTTTAAAATATGTTTGCAAAATTTCGTGTGTGTATGGCTCTAGCTAAATTATTTAACCAATTACTTATTCTTTTACAGTATGTAAAAGCGAAAACCGAAACAAGAGCACATGACATTTGTATTTAGCTCTTGAATTGAGAATATTCATAACGGTCACATGATAAAGACACATACACGTGATCTCCATTGAATTAAAAACAGATATCAAACTAATTGTACTAATTGTACTTTTCTATCTGTAAAGCTTGGGTAAAATTTCAAAATTTATAATTGGGTAAAAATGTTCGATTGTTATAAAAATAGATCTCTTCACAATATATTAAAGATTTTTTAAAAAAAATCTTACTTTATGCATGTATTTTTAAATAAAACTTATTTCCTCTACCTATGTACATTATTATTATTGGCAAATTTATAATTTTTAACGTACCGTTTCTGAAAAGATCAAAAGTTGGCAACAACGAAGCGCGTGAACTGATTAGCAGGAAACACATGTTTGCTTTTATCGTGTGACTATGACGTCACATTATGGCCGCGGTAGACTAGTGTTCAAGGTATCGTACTCGTGACTGTCGTGTCATCAGTTCGAGCCGAGTACCACTGAACACGTGTCGTGTAGGGGAGTAATGCACGTTAAATCTGTCGAGAGCTCAAACATCCTCCCAGGGGAGTGGGGTGGTAGTTAGGAGAGGGAGTTGCCAGCTCAGGTGTTATCCTCGTCACTTGACGATGGTTCAAAATTTTGAGGTCCGTCACCAAAAGCCCTCGTGTTGCTGAACAGTGCGACGTTAATATTCACTCAGTCACTCATGACGTCACATAAGTTTTTGAACTGTTTGGTTAAAAAAACATGGTTATCATTATCATATGACAATGACGTCACATGTGACTTGAAAGCATTAAATCCCTTTTTTTTTAATTTTTACTCTTCCCGCTACTCATGTATTTAAAAATCTAAGGAATATAAATATTGCGTGTAGAGTTTTGATACCTTTTTCTGGTTGTTTCGTATTATATGTTTGTGGTAGTTCTTTGAATGGTATAAGGAATTAAGTGAATAGTTGATTTAAAAAAAAACATCAAAGTTATATACAGCTGTTGTTTACTATTTTTTATAGTGTCCGACATGAAAAAACATTACAAGATAAAAGTATCACTCGTAGTATAAATCTCATGCATAAAATTTTGAGAAACCCTATTAAGAATATTAGGAGAAAAATATAAATAATTTTTAAAAATAATAGGAATTTTAAAACATTGATTTATTTTTAAAATATGTGGGAGTTCAAGAATAGTTCATGTAAACATTATCAAATAAATATATAAATAATAAAAAATGTGTACCGGGCCGTGTATCCCTTAAAAATAGGAAAATGAAACATTTTAGATTGATATCATTTGCAACCTTGTATTCTTTGCTCCAAACTTAAATTTTTAATTTCTTATTATTTTACTAAAGTGTTTTATTAGATTTAGCAAACAGTAGCATAACTTTTTAACTTTTAAAAAGAAAAATGATAGCTTATATAAACACAGAATGAGCTTTGCTATTAACAAAACATATGTAAATCTCAATCATGCAACAACGTTTTGAAATGTAATATATACTTACAATAAAAGGGAACATATATTTATTTTAAACATTTTATAGAATTATAAATAAATATTTTATAAATATATTTTATAAAATATTATTTTATAAATATTAAAATAAAATTAATTTTTACTACACAAACAATTTTTAGAATAATATTAATTTATTATTGATAAATTATAAAATGAAATATTTCAAATTAATATTTATTTATGGAATTGTTAAATAAAATATTTCGAATTAAATTTCATTTATTATTCGTGAATTTCATTAAATGAAATATTTTATAATTGTATTCATTTGTTATTCATAAATTAAATGTAAAATTCCTTATTAAAATTAATTATAACATTAATTTTATTTATAATACTTGTTAAGCAAATCGGTTGATAAACTAATTAATTATAAATAATATAAATTCATATTTTTTGAAGATAAACCTTTTTTTAATTCTCAGTTATAATCTTTCTAGAATTTTTAAAGCAATTCAAACATACTCAAAACATACCAAAAGAAGTGCTTGTATGTTTTAGTAATTGGAAACAATAAATTCTTTTAAACCTAATATAAAGCTTCTAAGACATCCTCTAAGACCTCATATCGATTCTAAATCATAAAGTCTCTTGAATAAAGATACATTCTTAATAAATTTAATAACTATCATCAATGCTTTATAAAATTAGTCTCACGGTTTTTGATTAAAATACAACGATATTGACTGCACTCTTCTTTCACTCGCCGGTGTATATTGAGAAATGCCACCCTTACCGCCACTTAAAACATCAACTTTTAAACTTGGCAATTCCATTCGAAAATCTCAGTTTAAGTTATTATGATACTTCGAATGCAATAAGACTGTAAATTCCCCATTAAATATTGTTCGACTGAATAAGTACTATTAACCCTCAAATTTCTTTTCGAAGTCTGTATAATCAGCCTCACATCAATAGTTTTTAAAAAATTTCGTCGTTTTTGAGCTATACGATATATAAGCAAGAAGAATCATATAATTTTAATATTAATTTATTTTTTAATATTATTATTTACGTTATAAAAGAATTCATTCGAATAACAGCATACTTTTGAAAACATCATCTTCGTAAATTTATTCCGTTTTCCCAAACGAAGTTTTTTAGAAACATTGTAATGTTTGTCATGTTCATTTTACGTTTTTTTCGAATTAAATTCGTTTGGCTTAATAATTAAACATCGAACGATAATAAAAACAATGAAACCCATTTTTCACCATTACATATAAAATTTTTTAAAAAAGTTATATTCGAATGAACGTTTGGTAAGCCAAACAAAAAGTTTAATGTATAAAAAATAATATTTCTGGATATTTTTAAGAATTTTAAACCTATTCAATATTATAAAATCCATAAACTGTAAATGTAAGTCGTATAATTTTATTTATTCATGGAAGGAGCCATTTGTTGTGCAGTATTTAAGCTTTTTTAATTTTTTTTATTTTATCATCTAAAATATTGATAGTAAATAATAAATTTAGTTAATTAAATTGGATGTTCCTCAAAATTTATTTTTCGGTTTGCGAATAGCGAAAGATTTTAATCCCTTTAAAATAATTTAATAACTATTTTTTTTCAAAGATATTTTGTAATAAATATTTGTTTTAAATGATATTTAAACGACATATTATTTCATACTGTTTTAAAATGTAATGCTATTACTCAGAAGAAAACCGATTCATTCAATAAAATATATATTTCTTCATATAAATATTACTAGAATAAGTTGTTCAATTAAAGACAACTTATTAATACATCTCCTTTTCCTACGTGTCTCTAAAATAAAATTTTGAAAATTTAAATTATTTTTGCCATAGTTTATAAAATTTCTGTTGAAAAAAGAGAACAGTTTGAAAAATATTTATATTAAATGGATACATAATCATCTTCGAAGATGATAATTCATTAATTGTTCTAGTATTTTAAAAGTAATAATACAAAACGAAAATAAAGATTCTCCTAAAGTATACTTTGATTACTAAAGAAAGACTTTCCATTGTATTGTATCATAATTTATTTAAACATTTAAAAATTTTTTAATTAAGAGTGTAATTCCAGATTTAAAAAAAAGCTATTTATTTATCTACAGAATATGATGATCAAAATTTAATGTTTTTTAAAGAGTAATGATTTCGGGTACCGGATGAGTTCTCAAGAATACCTTCACGGAGTATGGTTGAAAAAGGTTAAATCTGTCTCTTTCAAAGTCCTCGTTATGGCATGATAAAGAATATAGATGATTGAAGGGCTGGCTAAAGTGTCTTCGTCGTCGTCTGGTGTTTATTTAAAATCATAGGGTAATAGTGAATAGTTCTCGGTGTTTTTGAGTAAAATATAAATTAACAATAAATCACTGAAGATATTCTTAAAGTTGATTTGAAATCTGGAGCTTAAGCCTCATCTACTTTTCTTACATGCGCTGCAGAGCAATAAAAATGCAACACCGAAAAGGAATCCTTAGAAAACTTTTTAAATAATCTTTTGTTTTCAACTTTACAATATGCTCGCACCTCCCTCGTAGAGTTATCACATCCTTAGGGAGTGTGCCCTACAGTTTCAGAAACACTGAGCTAATTGGTTAACGTAACTGACAAACGAATTCTCAAGAGGATAGGTGATCAAAATAGGAAGAAATTAGTCTACTCGTCGTTTTGCAGCAAATAGCCACTTACACCGACTTCAGTTCAACAGATTTGGAGATGATGTTTGAAAAAATAAGCATCATATTTCAATAAATTGAAGAATTTAAGGACATGACGATCAATGGATCTACTGGCAAATGTCTGAGAATTTACAATACATTTTTCAGAAAATAGTTACTGCACGTGCAGAAAGTTATCGATGCTTTCGATGGACCAGAACCCTTATCAGTGGATTTACTGCTAATGGCATGCCGTTACGTAGAGTTCTTGATTCTAAAAGTTATATGGCAATATATTTAGAGGGAAAATATAAAGAGAATATGTGCACAGAATATGTAATATTTATATCCTGTTTGTGAAGTTCCTTTTTCTCCATGCATTGTGCATCATACTATATGATGTAAAATGGTAGTGGACACTGGTGTTGTATGTCAGTTTCATTTAAAAAATTCAATCAGGTTGGTATTTTTTAGGATTTATTGAAACATACTATAAACTTCAATAAAAGAATAACCTTAACAATCTTAACTAAATTGAATTACCAAGTAAATTATTAGGCTGAAAATATGATACAGAAAAATCGTAATATTCAGGAGAAAATCCTAGAACGGCACAGCTAGTATTACCGAAGTCAAGATCAAGATTTTAAACAGAAAATATCCTAGGTAAACAACAGCACCCAGACACGCTGAAGCATAAGTTCAAGATCAACACAACCTTTTAAAGAAAATGTTTTCAAAACTCCACGTATTACCACATTGTTGTTGCCAACTGATTTTGTTCTTTACAATAAAGTTTGGTTGGATTCTAAGTTTATTTTAAATCACAACAGTGGATATGACGAGATCGACACTTTAACTGGTACCCTATTATTCACCACACTATACTTAAACTGCACGTCATTGTCGTGGTCACTATACAGTCATTACGCAATCTAAACAGATTGCGTTTGACTCAAATGCCTTATGTTGCCTTTTTCAATGATGTCGGTATAGCAAGAAGGAATGTAATATGAGTTTTGCAACCTTCTGTTTCAAAGATAATTGCCACATAATGTATGTATATGTATGATTGTTTGTTTTTGTATATAATTGTGCCTGTGTACGATTGTGTGATAATATAATCGAGCTTGTATATGTTTGTGAGTGTATAATCGTGTTTATGTATGATTGATTGTGTTTGTGTATAATTGTGCCTGTGTACGATTGTGTGATAATATAATTGCGCTTGTGCATATATTTATGAGTGTATAATCGTGTCTATGTATGATTTTGTGTATGCATGTGAGTGCGTACATGCGTGTATGATTGTGTGCACTCGTACGTTTATGCACTTATGACTGTGCGTACACAGGTGTACATATGAAAGCAACTATATATTTGTGTATTTCAGGATGACTACGTTTTGAAGTACCTTTTTACCACCATAGTTTTTGCCTAAATCAGACTTTATAACTATTTTTTAACATAAAAATTAATTCTAAATAATTCTTAAAACAGAATGGCGTACAATGTTGGATGAAAGTATTTAAAAAAGACAATGTAGATGTTGATACTGAAGTATATGAAGGAGAATTCTCTAAATATAATAGAAATTTGAATAACGTAGTACTTCAAACTCTAGATCATAATCATGAAGCCAAATTGCACTTTGAAAGTGAAGGCTATATATCAGTTATAGTGAAAACGATTTTTTAAAAATAAAATAAATGCAAAGATTGCCATATTCCGATCAATCCGTCCACGACCACTCCCAGAAATTCATTGAAAAGAACTTTTTTCTCTTTGGCAACAAGCCAGACGGACTAAAGGATTTGCTGAGTACAGACTGATAGAACTCTCTTCGCGGCCCATTTTATGGGATACATGTTTTCTTTAATTTTTTAATTTAATTGTCATATGCCATAGTGTTAGTTTATAGTTTTGTTTTGTGTGTGTGTGTCGATAATTAAAAAACTAAAAAATATTTTCAAGTTTCATTTTTGAAGATTGCGCATTTTCTCTTTCACGTCGCCAGCAGAGAGGATATACGGCAAAGAGGCTCATCCCCGGAAATTTTGAAGGTAAGAGAAAATTTAGTTTTCTTACCTATTAGTATCGTTTTTCACTAAATTTAGAAGTGAATTTAACATCTGGCATCCCTCCCGGGATTTTTGAGCTCTTTGATTTTTGAACTATTTGCTATGTGATGTGTTATTTTCCTAATATTGTGATTTTCATAAAGGAAAAAGAGAAATACACACACACACAATGGCTGACGACGCTATGAATAAATTAAAAAAGAAACGCGCAAGTGTAAGAACGACCATCACAAAAACTGTGAAAAATATAGAAACCGAAATCAATAAACCTGAAGTTTCTGTAGATGCTTTGGAAGAACTTTTAGAACACATTAAAATTTATTCTGAGGATCTAAACGCTATAAACACTGAAATAGAAAATGCCGTCGATATTACGGAGCTAGATAATGAACTAAAAAGCGCTACAGAATACCAAGACAAAATAATAACATGGACATTTCGAGCAGGAAAGAAAATACGGGAGCTATCAAAAAACAATTCAACGGAAATTTCCACAACATCGAAAGTAGCACCTGAAGTGTTAACTCAGAATTTCTTCCAGAAAAAGCTGACAATTAATCATTTTTATGGAGATAATTCTCAATGGCTCACCTTTTGGAATACATTCGAAACCGCGATACATAAAAATGAATTCCTAGACAAAATTACTAAGTTTAATTATTTGAGAACATATTTGAAAGGATCTGCCCTTAATTCAATAGATGGTTTGTCTATAACACCCGAAAATTATGATGCTGCCATAGAAATATTGATATCCCGTTTTGGAAAAAAGAATATTTTAATTAATATCCATATGAACAATTTATTTCGAATCCCCCTTTAAAGAATGCAAGAGACCCTGTGTTATTCAGAATTTTTTTGATCAAGTACAAAGCGAAATCAGAAGTTTAAAATCTCTGGGAATTAATTCTGAAACTTACGGTAATATTCTAACGCCTATGCTGATAAAATTACTACCCCCTAATTTAATTTTTGAATTCAACAAATTGACTGGTGATTCTGAATATGATTTAGACCAGTTGTTACAGTTTTTAATTGAAAGATTAAATGCGACAGAATGCTCACAAATCATGACTCACTCTGAAATACACTCGGCCTCAAAGACAAACAAATGTTCTCTCCGAGAGCAGCCGCGGCGATTCACATATCCGGTATCAAGCAATAAAAAAGAAAAAAATGTATTCACTGCCGCTGAATTATTGACAGTTGAAAAGAAAGACAAAACTTTATCATGCATTTTTTGTGAGGAGTATAAGCGCGATAATAGTATGCATGACTCTTCCAAGTGTCAATTTGTTTTTTCGTTACCATTGCAAAAAGAAAAGAAATTTTAATGAAACATGGTTTTTGCTTTAAATACATCAAAAAAGTTCACATCTCTCTCGAAATTGTCCAGAGCGAATAATAACTTGTAAAAATTGTAAGAAATTTCATTGTGATATTTTATGTTATGCTACTGAAATAAAACTGCTGATCATAAATCTTCAGACAGTAATATGCTTAATGATAAAATTAGTAGTAGCTTACTTGTAAATAAATCATTTATGAAACAAGTGTTTTTGCAAACTCTGGTTGTGTGTATTAATGTAAATAAATCAGATTATTACGTTAGAGTGCTAATAGATAGTGGGTCTGTAAAATCTTACCTAAGTAAATTCTTGGCTGTTACCTTGAATTTAGAGTGTACAGGGGAAGATACAATTATTCATGGATTATTTGGCGGCATTGAAAAAAGGGAAGATCACAAAAAAAATACCGCGTAAATGTGAATAATATAGATAAAGTTTCTCTTTTGATTTAGATGTTATGGATCAAGAAAAAATTTGTGTATCTATTCCAAAATCAGTAACCCTAAGATTATCAATAAAATTAAAAACTCTGGTATTTTGGCAAGTGATATTTGTTTTAATGAAAATATGTGCTTGTACGAAAATGATCCGAATGAAATACATATGTTAATTGGGGCTGACTTTGCAGGAAGATTACTCACGGGTGAAATGAAACAAATAACTGAGAATCTAATCGCCATACATACACGTTTAGGCTGGACGCTGATGGGAGAATCTGGGAAAATACTGTAGGTGTGAAACATTGCTTTCTCTCCATGTTAGCGATTTGGATATATCAGAATTATGGCGATTGGACACAATAGGTATTAAAGATTTAGGGGAAAATCAGTCCAAAAGGGAATTAGAAGAAGCCGCTAAATTGCATTTTCTTGAAAATGTTAAAAGGGATCATGAAGGCCGATACATGGTAAATTTGCCGTGGATAAAGATCACCCCCTCTTACTAGTTGCAGAAAGATAGCTGAAAAAAAGACTCGCGAATTGCGTCAAATCATTAGAAAAGGTTGGAAAATAAGCGATTACGAGGAAGTGTTTAATGAGTGGGAGAATGAAGATATAATTGAAAAGGTTGAATCTCATCAAGAAATAGACGAAGAACACTATTTGCCGCACAGGCCGGTATTCAAAGAAAATTCAACTACTAAAGTTCGCCCTGTTTTCGACGGGTCGGCAAAAGAGATAAATTCCCCATCGATCAATGACTGTTTGGAAAAAGGTCCAAATCTTATCGAACTCATACCTTCTTTGATAAATAGGTTTCGATTCGGCAAATTTGGGGTGATTGCCGATATAAAAAAGGCATTTTTGCAAATTGGATTACAAGAACGAGATAGACCTTTTCTAAGATTTCTTTGGCGGGAAAAGGGAAAAAACGATAATATAACTGTTTACCAACACAATAGAGTAGTATTTGGGATATCTTCAAGCCCATTCCTTTTAGGAGCCACAATAGAATTTCACTTAAAGAATGCCCCTGACCACTACAAAGAAACTGCGCACACCCTCTTAGAGTCATTTTATGTGGATAATTTAGTATGTAGTGTCAACAGTAAAGAAAAGCTGGATAAACTGATCGTTGAATCTCAAGAAATTTTGGAAGAAGATAAATTCGAACTAAGAGGATGGGAGCATAATAATCTTGACCCACAAACAGAAAACACCGTTCCTACAGAAAGACGCAACGTCCCTGTCTTAGGGCTAAAATGGGACTTAGATCAAGATTTACTCTCTGTAGACATAAAAGTTCACGAATCTAAAAATGAAATCCTAACAAAAAAGAAAAATATTATCGCTGGTACATAAGATATTTGACCCTATTGGTTTTACTTGTCCGGTAACTTTAATACCGAAAATAATGCTGCAAGAGTGTTGGACACTCAAAGTCAAGTGGGATAGCGAACTACCGGCATCTATTTGGCAAAAAATTCCAAAAATGGAAAGATCAGCTCGATCGCTTGAAAGCTATTGCTGTTCCAAGGTGCATGATAGAAGATCCTGAGACTTCGCAAAATTTAAGTCTGCACGTGTTCTGCGACGCCAGTAAAGCAGCTTATGCTACTTGTATATTTCTTAGAAGCGAAAATGAAAATTCAGCCTCATGTCAACTTGTACAAGCCCGATCTAGAGTAGCTCCACTGAAATCCATTTCAATACCCAGACTCGAACTCCTTGCTTGCACAATTGGGGCAAGGCTTGCCCGTACTGTGAAAGAAGATCTAAAACTTCCATCTTTACCAGTTTTTTTATTGGTCAGATTCAACTAACGCTCTCTATTGGATAAAGAAATCGGAGAACTGGGCTGTTTTTGTATCAAACAGAGTCAAGGAAATACGGAACCTCTCAAATCCGGATGATTGGTACTACGTTCCGGGATCGAAAAATCCAGCAGACCTTCCCTCTCGAGGATGCAACGTGGATGTTTTGGCAAAATCAAAATGGTGGGAAGGCCCTGATTGGCTCAGAGGTCCTCCAAAAGACTGGCCGATCAAAGAAATTTATCCTTACTTTGAAATCGTTAACGCTGAAAAAGAAAGACAGTCACTTCCGCCACCAATTCGGAGACAAACAAATTTAAATTCTTCAATGACGTATCATCTTTTGGAAAAATTGTTCGAATCATGGCATACGTGTTACGATTTTGTAACAACTTGAAGAAAAATCGGATCGATCCCAAAAAGGAAAATTAGAAGTTGCTGAACTCTATGAAGCAGAAAAAGTTATTTTGAAAGAAATTCAACTAGAGACTTTAGCTGAAGAAAAACAGATTAAATTGAACACAATGAAAGGAGACGATGGATTGATTAGAGTTGAAACCAGAGTTTCCTGTAGGAAAGACCTAGAAACCTTCAGATATCCGATATTACTACCGAATACACATCAGTTAGTTAAAAACTGATTATGGAAAACACATAGAACTTGAGCATGCTGGTACTCAGACGTTAATGTCAAACCTCAGAGAAAGTTATTGGATAATCAAGAGTAGAAAAACGATTCGTCAGGTAGTAAGAAGTTGCATAACTTGCAAGAGGTTTTCGGCTCGCCCTTTAGAAACAGTCAGTATTCCTCTTCCAGAAGATCGAGTGAGAGACGCGGCTATTTTTGAAGTTTGCGGAGTTGACCTATGTGGTCCACTTTTTTAAAGGAAAACAAGAAATGTTGGATTGTTTTATTTACATGTGCGATCTATAGAGCAGTCCACCTGGAGTTAATCACTTCTTTTTGTCGACCGATAGTTTCATCTTAGCTTTCCGCCGGTTCATCGCGAGAAGAGGTCGCCCTACTACGATTTATTCCGATAATGGAAAAAATTTTGTCGGCACATTCAACGCTCTAAATTCTATTGATTGGGATAAGATTCAAGATTTCGCTCTTAAGATAAAAATTCAGTGGAAATTCAGCCCTCCATCAGCCCCTTGGTGGGGAGGATTTTGGGAACGACTAGTGGGAATGTTGAAGAACGTACTTAGAAAAGTTCTTGGAAAAGCAAGCTTAAATGAAGAAGAACTAAACACCTTATTATGTGACGCAGAAAGCATAATTAATTCCAGACCCATTACTTACCTTTCAGAAGATCCTAAAGATTTAGTTGCCCTAACTCCAGCCATGTTCCTTCAAGAAATTCGCGAAATTGGAGTTCCTGATTTTGATATGATAGATTCCAAGAAATTAGAAAGAAGATTTATTTACCGAGTGAAGATACGCAAAGACTTAAGAAACAGATTCCGAAATGAATATTTGGGTTTTCTAAAAGACTATTCAAAGGTCCGCAAAGAAGCATCGGTTAAAGATGGAGATATCGTGCTAATCGGAGATAATGATGTTAAAAGAATCAATTGGCCAATGGCAAAGATAATAAAATCTTTTCCAGGAAAAGATGGTAGAATTCGCGTAGTAGAGGTAAAAACACCTTCTGGCAACTTCATCAGACCAATCCAGAAACTTTACCCTCTAGAAGTCAATCTTCCTGAGTCAAGTGACTTTCGTGAACGAATTCAAAAGGATCAAAAGAACCAAGAAATTTCTACTTCTCGACGAGGACGAACTCTAAGACCTCCTAAGAGACTTGAACTTTAGAAAATTTTAAGTTGTCAACCTTAACAACTCAAAGATGGGAGGATGTCATATTCCGATCAATCCGTCCACGACCACTCCCAGAAATTCATTGAAAAGAACTTTTTTCTCTTTGGCAACAAGCCAGACGGACTAAAGGATTTGCTGAGTACAGACTGATAGAACTCTCTTCGCGGCCCATTTTATGGGATACATGTTTTCTTTAATTTTTTAATTTAATTGTCATATGTCGTAGTGTTAGTTTATAGTTTTGTTTTGTGTGTGTGTGTCGATAATTAAAAAACTAAAAAATATTTTCAAGTTTCATTTTTGAAGATTGCGCATTTTCTCTTTCACGTCGCCAGCAGAGAGGATATACGGCAAAGAGGCTCATCCCCGGAAATTTTGAAGGTAAGAGAAAATTTAGTTTTCTTACCTATTAGTATCGTTTTTCACTAAATTTAGAAGTGAATTTAACAAAAAAAATAAGCAGAAATTTCGAAAAGACAGACACAGACTATCATAGCGAAACATTCGAATTTTAACCAATGATCTCATACATATCTAAGAAAGATAAAGTTTATCAAATAGAAATATATAAAACTGACGAGAATAATTGGTGCTCAAATAAGCGTATGCAAGGGATTACATATAAGCTTTCTCGAAATAAAAACTGTCTAGGAACTTCAAAATGTTTAGTTTTGAGAAATTTCCATTTTTAAGTGCTATATGTTCCAAGGATAATAAAATAATGCTTGATTACTTTGGCTTGTTAGCAGAAATAATTTGCAGTCATTACACATAGCAATGAAATATTTATTCTTGCTTCATTGCGTTCATTTTCAATTATTTTAAAGTAAGAACTGAAGGACAGAAAGCAGATAAATTAACTACAAACCGTTTGTGTAAAGCATATTAGCAGTAAGAGAATTCGATGGACAATCTATTACGTAATTAAAAAAGGCTGTTGCTCTCGGATTAAAAGCAAGCACAGTAAGATACATAAATCATAATACTTGAAACTTTTAATATTAACAAATTTCACATTTTAGAGCTATACAAATATGCCCATGCACACAAGTGGTATCATAAACTATATATTTCAAAAACAAATAAACAATAATGATTAATATCATAACACCATAAAAACTATAAACTTGTTATTGGTACCTTCCATTGTAAATTATGTATGTAAACTCATAAATTTTCTATAAAATTCCATTACATTTCGTAATGTCAAAAATGATTATTAAAGATTTACATTACGTCCTTTTTAATAACCTCGGATAGGTTTTGTGGCCTTCTTCAGAATTCCATTCCAAGTTGTTCTTGGCTAAGGTTTTCCAATCAGATTTCATGAATACTTCTGGTAAAATATTACAAACCATTTTGCAAAAAATTATCAGTTACCTTGGTGTTAAATCTAGAAATGACTACTTGATATGTAGACAAAGCAATCTAAAGGGTTGGAATCGTTTCATACTTCCCTGAAGGGGATACAATGGTTTGGACTTGACACATTTAAATCCTCTTTAATCCTGTGTCGTAAAAGCATTTACGCAAATATACACTGGTGTGCAAAAATTAAGGACGAAGTCGAAAAATTAGCATATCAGTTGAACGAAGAGGCAGAGCTGACAGAAAGACCAATCACGAGATTAAGTAAGGTGATGTACGGTAGCACATGCGCTGATACGCAGTGTAGACGTAATGGGGGAGTGTCTGAGTAGTAGAAAGCATGTTGTCGGTGTAAGATCAGTATTTCTGGCAAAGAGATTGAACGCCGTATAGCAGTTAAAATCACACCGAGTTGCTGCCTCGGAGAGAAATGGCGAATAATCAATCTGTTAGACGACATCTGGATGCTTTTACCCGAGGTCGAATCATTGGGAAGTTGGAGGAAGGCCGCAGTGTGACAAGTGTGGCTGCAGAGTTCGGAATTGCTCACAGCATCGTTTCACGACTTTGGAGACAATTTCAAACTACAGGAACAGCTATCCGGGTGTTCAGTAGTGGTCGTCCACGAGGAACCACACCCGCAGATGACCGGTACATTGTCTTACAGGCCAGAAGAAACAGGCGGCAGACAGCGGGAGAAATCGCTAGACACACGACACAGATGACTGGACGACCGATATCGCGTTTTACCGTGGCCAGAAGACTGCACGGTGGTGGTCTGTTTGCACGACGCCCTTTACGGTGTGTACCTTTGATGCCTGCCCATCGGAGAAGACGTTCTTTGTGGTGCCGGGAACACCGGAATTGGAGAAACAATGAATGGGGACGAGTACTCTTTACAGATGAGAGCAGATTCAGTGTAAGTAGCGATTCTCATCGCATACTCATCTGGAGAGAGCGGGGAAGCCGCAATCATCCCTCGAACATCATTGAAACGGACAGGTATGGAGGTCGCGGTGTTCTCGTTTGGGGAGGCATCATGCTTGGTTGTCGTACAGACCTTCACATCTTCGACGCAGGTTCAGTCAACGGGACCCGTTATTGTAACGAGATTCTTCTTCCATATTTGCGTCTTTTTAGAGGCGCTATGGGTCTGCAGTTCCTTTTCATGGACGACAATGCACCATGTCATCGCACTGTAGCTGCCGAACAGCTCTTAGAGAGTGAGGATATTGAACGTATGGATTGGCCGGCACGATCTCCAGATCTCAATACCATCGAGCATGTATGGGATTTTCTAGGCAGATGCTTCGCAGCTCGTACCTTACCACCAGTAACGATTCGGGAGCTTCGATTGGCGCTGCAAGACGAATGGGCAGCAATGCCTCAACAACTCATTGACACCCTCATTCTCAGCATGGGCAGACGCTGTGAAACCTGCCTAGCAGTCAGGGGAGATCATATCCCCTACTAAAGACCGGATGTTTCTTGCTGGACACCCACCACAGGGATGTTTCGGCCTTCAGTCGCATTGCGCTCCATGCTACTTTTTTAATATATATAAAGCTTCTTTTTATCCCTCTGATTTCTCTTTTAGTAAGTGTTGCTTACATATTACACATGTCTTTACGTATTGGGAATCTTACGGTATTAAATGTGTTGATTTGGAAAGCTTTTGTTCAAAGTTATATTGAAAAAACCGTCTCGTCCTTAATTTTTGCACACCAGTGTATTTCTGGTACGAATTAATACGGCAACATCGTCAACACAACCAGTATCTATCATTATTTCTTTAATTTTCTACTGTAATATACATAATCATCTACTTATATTTGACTATTTATACATTATTCGGTAGGGATCTTGACTTGTGCTCGGAGGCGTTGTTCTTGCTCAGGGGTCTGCAACCTACGACACGCGTATCACACGTTGAGCACGGTACACTTCTCAGTGGCACTCTGTCCAACAAATGTGTCAATTTGTGAGAGGAGGGAAGGAGATAAATTCGAAATGGACCTTATTTTATAAACATCTTTAGAATTACGGATATTTACGGAAATAGAAAAAAATCTGAAAGATAAATCTAAAGAAAAATTTACAGCTTTTTTGTAACTTATTGAATATCATTGCTGGAAAGATATGTGGCGGTGTGATATCTAAATAAACTAGTACCAACATCACGCGAAGACGATTGTTTTGGCGTGATAGGTTAATTACTCGCATTCGTTCGGAACGGAAGGTACCCAGAACGATCCTGCCATCCTTCATTGGTGATCCTGGCCGTAATATGAACCCGCACCCTTCACGCGCCGCAGTCTTGGCGCCATCTATCCACCGCACAAACAACCAAGCCGTCAAACATTGCACAAATAAGCCGTTACTTCTCAAAGTCGTCTTACACAAATGACGCAATTCTCAAGCGGTCACGCACGAATGATGCAACCCACCAAGTGACGCAACTGCTTACATGCTGACCACGAATATGGTATCGTTCGTTTGCCTATTCACCGAAGCACTGGCAGGGGAGTATGTGGCGGTGTGATATCTGTATGAACTAGTATCAACATCACGCGAAGGCAATCGTTTTGGCGTAATCGGTTAAGTACTCGCATTCGTTCGGAACCGAAGGTACCTAGAACGAAACTTCAGATATAATTGTTTGTGAAGAGAGAAAAATGCCTGTACTCTGCATTCCACTTTTGTTTCTACATATCTACGTAAAAAAATATTTCGGCACATGAAAAATATGTCGAGTCTGCAAAGAACTTCTTTAACACTGAATGTTCAAATTCATGTCAAATTAAAAGGCACAAATTATATCCGTAATTTTGCGATATGAAGGTATAGAGAGATGGGATCGTACTAGGTTCACCTTAAAATTTTTATTTATCTTTTTTATTTAACTATGATGAACGGAAATGCTTATATTTTAAGGGGCTTTTTTCTTATCGTAATAATATATATATATATATATATATATATATATATATATATATATATATATATATATATATATATATATATATATATATATATATATATATATATATATATATATATATATATATATGTGTGTGTGTGTGTGTGTGTGTGTGTGTGTGTGTGTTTAAAAGTGCTTATAATAAATATACAATTATGGGAAAGTGACTGCAACCTAAGAATGATAAATGCTTTATTTAACAAGATGAAGGATGAAATATCTAAATTATACTAAACAGCAAAGGAGAACATCTTTTCTACGTCTAAAGCTTAGCGTCCCTAACATCCGTCTGCGTATTTTCCCGTGTGTCCTTTAGTTGGACATTCCTGACGGGGTGTGACGTCAGTGTGGACTGTTCCACCCTAAGTACAGGGGGAGGGGTTGTCCATTGCACATATCCAACCCTACATCGGCCATCATGACCGAAAAGGCGACCTCGTCTGATTATATACAACGATAAAATGGTACAGATACATAGTAATGAAATATTAAAAATGTACACAGTTACACAGTAGATGAAAGAATTATACACAACACAAAATATCATCAAAGAAAAAGTACAAAAATACTGAAAAATGAACAAATTTAAAGTAATATTTCATAAATAGAAAAAAATTCATACATTACCACTGGGGTAAAACAAATTATGTTAACGATACAAATCAGATCAAGGCTAAAATAAGAATCTGGAATAAGGATTAGGAACATATTGAAGCAAGATGCTCCTACTTCTAAACACTTAAATTTGTACTAAAATGAAATAAGAAAATGATAGTCATTCAATAAAAATGGATTCAAAAATAAATAAATAAATAAAAAGTCTGTTGTTAATGTCCATAACGAAAGTCTTTCACAGGAAGAAAAATTGTGAACAGTTTTTAATGGAGAAATCAAGTAGAGTTAGTTTGGCTTAGCCAGAGTTTCATGAATTCTGCACAAGTAGACGTTTTTGATGGTCCGTCGACAAAATCACACTTTTCTACGTCATAAGTGTCATTGTGCTTGACTTTTGCAACTTTGTATGGTCTGAGGTATTTTTGCTTAAGTTTCAATTTGGACCAAACTGAGTGCGTTTAATTGTTATTAGGTCATGTAGTTGATATTTATGAGCTTGTCTGCGCCGGAGATTGTACGTGCGGCGATTCTCATCTTGAACTTTGTAGATTTGCTTTTTGGCATCTTGACGGAGAGCATCACGTTGTTCTTGGAATTGAGCTATAATCTCATCGTTAAGAAGTTCGACAATCTCAATGTCCTGGCAAGACTTCATCTTGGTGCCGAAAAGGAGTTCAAATGGAGTCATCTTGATGCTTCTTTGAAAAGTTGAGTTCAGGATTTCTTGCAGGTGTGGTACGTGAGTGTACCATTTCTCAGGATTCGTCGACAGAAAGTTTTGACAGCACAGCAATGATGGTGGAATTTTGTTCTTCAATTTGGCCATTAGATCTTGGGAGACCAGTTGTAATGGAGATATGAAGGATGTTTTGCTTTTTACAGTAATCTTCAAATGCGGAGGAAGTAAATGCGGATCCTTTATCAGTGATAATCCTAGCGGGGTTTCCGAAGACATGTCTTTGGTTTTCTAATCGATTTATGACTTCTGCAGCGTCCATAGTGGGATACACAGCCATGTAAATTTACTGAATGCATCAATCACTGCAAAAACATGCTTATACTTCTTAGAATTTGTTGCTATGGGACCCAAATGATCTAGATGAAATGTATGGAGTGGTAAATCGTTTTTTTCTATCGGGTTAAGTGTGCCATCTTGTTTACCACGTTTCCGGTTTGTGAGAATGCATATAACAATTTTTGAATGCATTTTTCAACTTTGTCTTTAAGTCGTGGGATGTAAAAGTCTTTGCTAACTAAATCTTGTGTGCGTAGAACAGCAAAATGTCCACGTTCATGTGCAGTTTTAATGATGTTAGCCTGCATTTCGTCAAGTACCACTAGTAAATCGGTGCCATTGACTGTTTTGTAAAGAAGTTTGTTTTTTACGATATAGTTATCATGCGGCGTTGTTTCTACAAGTGTCTTCATCGCTGTTATTTGCTCATCAGCCTGTTGTGCTTTGAGAAATTGAAGATGGACACTATTTTGGATTAGCATACAATGTGGAGGTCGACTGAGAGCATCCACATGAGCCATCTTTGAGCCTGTATGGTGTTCTATTGTATAGTTAAATTCTTGGAGATAAAGTGCCCATCTGGCTATCCTGGGGTTAAGCTCTTTTTTACTTAGTGTTTTGACGAGGGCGTCACAGTCAGTAATAATTTTGAATGATGTTCTAGTACATAGATGCGAAACTTTTTAAGTGCTTCGACCACTGCAAGGACTTCTAGTTCAAAACTAGTGTACTTTCTTTCATGGTTTGATGCCTTTTTTGACATGTAGAAAACAGGGTGAAACTGGTTGTCATGTATGGATTTTTGGAGTAGGACTAAACCCAAACCATCGATTGACGCGTCAGTGTGAATCTCAGTGTGAAAGTTTTGGTTAAAAATACTTAAAACGGGTTGTTGGGAAAGTAAGTATTTTAATTTTTGAAATGCTGTCTGTTGTTCAGCATAAAATTGGAAAAGGGAGTCTTTACGAAGGAGGTCACTCAAAGGTTTTGCTATGGTCGAATATGAGGGTAAAAACTTTCTAAAATAGCCAGTAAGACCAAGAAATCGGCGAACGTCTTTAGTATTTTTAAGATTAGGATAATTAATAACAGCTTTAGCTTTTGAAGGGGAAGGAAACAATCTACCGTTTTCTATAATATGGCCAAGAAACTCAATTGTATTATGTAAAAATTGACATTTTTTAAAATTTATTTCAAGTCCGTAATCACAAGCTACCTCTAGAACAATTTTTAGATATTCAAGGGCTTGGGACTCATTAGTAGCGGGAATAACGACATCATCCATATATGGGAGAACAATACTTTTTGAAATCAGATGTCGGAAAATGGCATTTATGTACCACATAAAGGTGGAAGGACAAGTACTTAGTCCAAAAGGCATTCGTCTAAATTGATACTGACCCCATTGTGAGTAACAAAACTAGTAAATTTACGGCTCCTTTCATTTACCGCGACATGGAAAAATCCATTTTTTAGGTCTAGAGTAGTAAATATTTTAGCATTTTGGAGACAATCTAAAATATCGTCAATTAAAGGAAGAGGATAGTTATCTTTAATAAGTTTGTGATTTAAGCGTCTATAATCAATGCAAACTCTTGATTTCCCGTCTTTTTTCTTTACTACCACAACTTGACTAGCGTAAGGGGATGAACACGGCTCAACAATTCCATTTTTAACCCATTCATCAACTTGAGCGTCCACTATATCTCGTTCAGCAAATGGCAAACGTCAGGGCTTATGAAATATCGGTTCGTCGTCAGTGAGAGCGATATCAAGCTCAATGTTTACAGTTTTTTTAGGCGTGTATGTCGATAGCAGTTGTTCGACTTCAGCTCGATTATGTTGAGAAACATTTGGACTGATATCAAATGTGGGTGAACTGTCAGAAATCGTCATAATAAAATTTTCATTTGCATTATCAAAAGGCTTTAAAATTTGTGCAAATTTTACGCCTTTAGGCGATACATTTAGATGTGCTTGTTTAATTACGTCACAACCGATTATAAGGTCATCATTTGTACAAGAATTTGGTACAACAGAAATAGTAACAGGAAAAATTTGATCATCGATAGTAATTTCAGAATCAAAAGTTCCTATCACATTAATTCACGAAAAACCAAAACCTGTTAATAATGTGTTGGTTTGTTTCAGTGGCGGCGCATCTATATTTATGTAAGTAGAATTTCTTAACAGTGTTAAATTGCTGCCTGTGTCTACTAACCCGTTAAGTTTACGGCCGAAAATTGTTACGTCTTTACACATATTAATAGGAGAAGGCAATTTATTCACAGCATTTACACCAGAAGGTGGTGTAATAGTGTTATTTAAATTAGCTCGTTGGCATTCAAATGATTTGTGACCATAAGGATTACATGAGAGGCATCTGGGGCCACGTGAATGATTAGGACAAGATTTTGATAGATGACCTATATCATTACAATTAAAACAACGTTGGGGATTTTTAGCTGCGTCAGAAACGTTAAATTTTGTGGGTTTTCTTTGGAAGCTTTGTTGTTTAAAATCGCGTCCTCGGCTTTCATATGAAAGCCGAAAATTCAGTGAATTAGAGTTTAGTATTCCCATGTTTTTAATGACAGTTTCATAGGTACGTAATTTCTGCTTAAATTCGAAAAATGAGGTTGCACCATAGAGGATTATTTTATCTGAACGAGGCCCGTCAATTCCATTAATAATGTACTGGATAATTGATGCTTCGTCAATTTTTGAATCACATCTATTTGCTAATTCACGCATGGAATTAAAATATTGCATTAATGTCTCGGTTTTATACATTTTTCTTTTTTCTAATTAGCGGTGTATTTTTATGGAAGTAACTGAATCCGAAGATTCTTCAATTAAAGCTTTTTTGAATGACTCGTATGTATTTAAATTCCTTTGTGAAAAAAGAAATGATTTAGCAGTTCCACATACTAGACGTTTCGCGAAAATTAATTTTTGAGAAGAACTGATAGCTGGGAATAAATCAAAATTTTCTTCAATATCGCGAAAGAAACTATTTACAGAATAAAAATCTTCCCCGGTAAATTTTCTACTAGTCGCCGAAATATCCCGCAATAAAGTCCAAAACTGGGTATTCATCTCTGTAAGGGAAGCATCGTTTGAATAGGGCGGAAAAGTATTTTGTGTACAAAGAGATGAAACGTTTTGATGTGCCGGCATGAAAGAATAACCTTGAACACTGGGTAGGGGTGCATTGCTGACCGGATGTTGAAAAGGGGAGTGCTGGTCTGTCCCTTCCGATGAAAAATTCCTGTCTAACGTGATTCGTTTCTGAAACGTGGTTTTTGAAACTACGTTTTCGCTTTCAGAAAAGGATGTCTCCGAATTATTTAATGTTAGTTGGAATACATCTAAGTTCGTCAAAGCTTTAAATATACTATTGCATAAATTTTGCTCATTTGTTTCTACGTCTAAATGCAATAAATTAGCGACTGAGATGAAACCAGGCAATGAGAATTCGGTTAAAATTTTTTCTTTGTGTTCTTCAACTCTAAACTCTTTAGAGAATGTAGAAAAATTTCTTATTTTATTTGGCGAAGAACGGTCAAATTCTGTGAATCCTAATATAGAATTTAATGTTTTTACAGCACGAGTTGTACCACATTTCAACGAATTAGCAATTATAGGAATATCGCCTAATTTAATATTTTTACAAGACATCTTAATATACAAAATTAATCACTTTGAAAACTTATAGGCGGTGCAAGGTTGTAATCAAAATTTCCCTATCACACTCTGAATTACAACTACTAAATACAGTAATTTTAAAGCCAAAATAAGCAAACAAAAAACATGTTTAATTAAATTTTGCCTACCTGGGGTTGGGGAGCAGTCCATACAATAAATCCAGAACCAGTTGAGGCACTATATGAATCCAAGAAAAAGAAAGTCCAACAGCAACAAGTCGTTTTTACGCTTTTTGCAATGTAGCGTCCATTGAAAAAAAATATTAATGCGTCTTAAAAATTTTCTCTCGTCTAGAGGAGATTTTCCTTAATATGCAAGAGAAAGGTCGAGCCCCCAAAATATGGGAAAGTGACTACAACCTAAGGATGATAAATGCTTTATTTAACAAGATGAAGGATGAAATATCTAAATTATACTAAACAGCAAAGGAGAACGTCTTTCTCCTACGTCTAAAGCTTAGCGTCCCTAACGTTCTTCTGCGTATTTTCCCGTATGTCCTTTAGTCGGACATTCGTGACGGGGTGTGACGTCAGTGTGGACTGCTCCACCCTAAGTACAGGGAGAGGGGTTGTCCATTGCACATATTCAACCCTACACAATTTCAATTTTTGTTGAAGATATAGTTATACATGCTATTTATTTTTATGTGAAGAAATATCTTTAAATGAGATACAAAATTAATGTATAATAAAACTGTAAATCTTTATTATTGACCTTTGTTCTCTAACTCTGCACGCATTACTGCGGGAATCGAATTGTTTCAAAAATATCCCAATGTATGGTACGCTGAATCTTATGGTTGGGTTGGATTGGCACGCCACAGCTAAAAGGTTGCCTCCTTTTCTGACAATTTGTCTGGAAGGAAGAAAATCCAGGTTAGTTAGGACAAACATCGCAAAGGTACTTTCATTACAAATCTAATATCAAACAAATACTATACTCAGCCATTGAATTGGCATTGAAATAAAATTACATTCAAATTAACAATTTTAATCATTAAATTAAAAATTATATAATAAGCATAAATCTACAATTTTTAATTTGCAACAGTTTAAATAACTTCAAACGAATCTTCGATAAAGCGCAAGTAATATAAAAAAAAATTAAGTCAATTCCTACATAGATCAACAAAGAAAAATTCTATATTTTACCTACTATTTATTAAATAGTTACAGTTAATATAAAAATGTATATACATAGCACCGAATCGCAACATCAAATGTTAATTAATTTTTATTAATTATCATTAAAGTATCGTATTGTCCTCCAAAACAATCGTGTGCATAAAATTTCAGTTCAGCTGAATGCTTTAAAATATGAGAAAAAAAATCTTTTGAAGTTTTGACCCAAGTCACTAAAAATGAAACCAACGTGGCTGCATCAGTAATTCTTTAAAAAATTAGTTTCAGTCAGTTAATTTTTAATTAATTATAATTAAATAATCGTATTTTACCCAAAACAATAGTGTATAGAAAATTGCAGCTCTAACGAGCGCTTTAAAATGTGAAGAAAAAAAACTTTCATGTTTTTACACAAGTCGCCAGAATGGTTGTTAAGTCGCCAAAAATTATGCTAACGTGGCTGTATTTGTAATTCTTTGAATAGTTGGTTTTAATTCATTAAAAAATTTCTATTAATTATAATTAAATTTACTCTAGTATCATACAAAATAACCATGTACACTGCTGGCCACAATAAATGCAACATAAAGAAAGACAAAAGATAGCAAAACAAAATTTATTTTGCAGATAACATGTTGACCAATTATCTCATGTTTAAATTTATAGACTTCTGTGAAGTGTGGTTCCTGCAAGAATCAGAGGCCAGAGTAGCCGCCATTGTTGGAGATCACCGCTGCCACAAAATACGGCATTGATTCAAAAAGACTTTGGATGTGTTCTTGGGGTACAGCAGACCAAGCATCTTCCGCACGTTGGAAAAGTTGATCTGGCGTGGTAGCTGGGGGTGTAATCAGGGACAATCGTTGAGCAACCATGGACCACAGGTTTTCTATCAGCGAAAGATCCAGGGACAGAGAAAGATCAATGGAAGCAATTCAATCTGGTGATTGACGTAGAACCTTTGGACAATGCGTGCCACGTGTAGTAGCGCTGTTGATATATGCCTGTGACCAAGACCTGAAGGTAAGGAAGGACAACTGGCTCCAACACCTCGGAGATGTACAGCTGGCTGTTTAAAATAACAGCAATGCCTACTAAAGGAGTGCGAGAGCGATATCCAATACTGCCCATACCATAATACCCGGTTCAGGACCAGTGTGGCGGTGCATAACGCAGCTGTTCAGCATCCTCTCTCCACGGCGTCTCCAGACTCGAATCCAGTCATTGTGGTGTTGAAGACAGATACGTGACTCGTCAGTAAAGACAACTTACACCCACATCCTTCTTTCATTGCACCATTGATGGCGGAGACATATGTGGTTCTGCGTCAAGAGTAGGCCAAGCAATGGACGTCTTGCGGACAGACCACTCTGCTGTAAACCGCATCGAATGGTACGCGCACACACTGAATGATGTGTTACAGACTCAATGTGATGTGCTATAGTTCGTGAGGTGACTGAGCGATCCATCATTGTCATGCGCACAAGTTGCCTGTCCTCACATGCAGTGGTGCAATGATGTGGATGCGATTGACCACGTCGGCCCGTCGTACTCTCCTGCATCCAACGGTCACATATCCACTTTACAGTTGTTTTGTCTCGTCCAACACGAGTTTCTATTTTCCTGAAATATAATCCATAATCTCGGTAGGCCACTATCTTTCCTCTGTCGAACTCGGAAACTTGATCAAAAGCTGATCCCTGTTTTATACGAGACATAAATGATCGTTTTTTGAAAAAAACCACAAGAAAAACACAATCGCCGAACTTGAAATCGTTGAAATCTTTAAGCCTTTAATAGCGCTTTAAGGTGGCGCCACAGGCGCGTGTGATGTGTGTCTGCGCTGAAATTCTAATCATTTGCATATCTTCCCTCTAATGCATATTGTAAATTTCATATTTTCTGTTATTTGAATCTTTCCTTCAGGTTGTTGCATTTACGGTGGCCAGCAGTGCATATGAAATTTCCTCTCAATTGAGCGCTTTAAAATGTATTTTATTAACGATTGAAAGTTCCACGATCATAAATAAATAAATAAATAGGAGTGTGAGCTGATAGTAGGAATTGAAAAAGAATACAAAATTTAATTTTTGATTAACGAAATATTACTTTTAACCACAGACCTATGCAGCATTGTTGGTGAAATAATTCAAATATCTTACAAGCTTCAAAAGTTAGTTCCAAAATCAGGTCATATTTAAGGTCAAATTATTACAGTTCTATTTTAGAATTAAAGTGTGTAATTGATCCTCTCTCTTACATATTTTCTTTATTTTTCAAATAAAAGCTACACGGTACCCTTTTACAAAGAAATTTTTTGGAGACAGTTACAGTAAAAATAACTGATTTATATTTAGTCGTTTATATTTAGATTATATTATTAAGCTGATTCTGTAAGCAAAAAGTCAGTTTGACCAGCCATTATTTTACAATTTTGAAAAATTTAGGAATTTTTGAAGTTTTTTCAAACTTTTATAAAATACTCAATTTTTTTTAAAAATTTTTTCAGTAATTTTAAATTATTTTTGATTCTTAGATTATTACAAACAATATTTAGTATGGATTTGAAAATCTATTCCCTTGTTGATTTTTAATAATTATTTTTCTAGAAAAACCTGAAAAAACACGAAAATTTTTAAAATATCAAATTTAGCATTTTTTAGAAAAATAACTAGAGGTCTCAGTCCTAAATCCATACTAACTTTTATAGAACATACATTTGGGAGTATATACAAAAAATTCAAGGCTCTATCTTGAACAGGAAAAACGCCTTAGGGATTAGAAAACACTTATACCTTCAAAATTAAAAGTCTGAGAAAAACGCATTTTAAGTTTGTAAAGTCATAACACAAAAACTTATAATGCCCGTAAAACTCTAATTTTTTAATATGTAATTTTACAATGTATGTTCTACCATAAAACACTATTTTTATTAAATCTGACTGAAAATTATATTTTTAATTCAAAATATATTTTTGCATAATATTGATAGCATTTGTTAAGACGTCAGTTTATTCAGCTTTATCTTAAACTAATATTTCACAAAAGTTTTGAAACATGAAGCATTTATGTACAAAATAATAATGATACTAAATTAAGCTAAAATAGTCAGGTTTGCTCATAAAATTTAATTTTTGTCAGTTTTAAATGGAGGCAGTTTAGGAAGTTTTAGCTCTTGTGGTACGACTTTAAAATACTAAAATATAGTACTACAATACGTTTAGTATAATTTAGTTTGGTACATCAAGGAAATATTCAGTTATATCTGTAGCATTTGAATTCAGAATACTTGCATTCGGAAGTCTAAGTGCAGAATCAGCTCAGGACTGATTTTTAGATACATCATTTTCAGTAGTATTCCATCTCTTCGAAATATTGCTTCTCACAGAAACCCAGAACGCATTTGCCATGGCATTTTCTCTACAGGAAATTATTAATGATAAAGCTTTTAAGTTATATAAACTATTTTTAAACAAAAATTGGCCATGAAATTAATCTTTATTAATTAATTATGAGAACTCAAAAAAACTCAAAACGTAATTGGAATTAATAACCATTTCAAACTAAAAGCTCAAAAACATTTTTAATTAATTCAACTTAAGTGTGAAAAATTGCTTTAAAAGGAAACCGAAACCAAAACCATTGCTCTTTAAACTTCAAATATCTTAAAAAGTTATTTGCTAACAGATCTGAAATTTCGTAGCAAGCATCTCAATGATATGGGCCACCAAAACACGAAAAAATTTTTGAGTACAAATGAAATTTTTAGGGTACTGTGTAGCCTTAATATTTATATTTTTATTCTAAACATGTTCCAAAGCCTAAAGAAAACAATAACTTAATCATCGATTGAAAAATACACGAAATATAAAAATAAATTTCCATCTTAGTTGAAAATCTAAATAATTTTTACAGCTTTTTATTTAGAAATATTCTAGAGTACTTGTATAATAAATAGTTTTCCCTTAGAAATATAATTTCTGTCTTTCCTGTTCAATTATATGTCAAATAGACTTTGAAAAATATAGCAGCTGTCGTACTATTTAATAAAATGATTGTCATAAATTCCACTTTCTGTGTCGACTGGCAATAAAAGTCCAAATTCAAATTGCATTCAGTCTTCCAAAAAGCACAATCCAATATACTTCACTTTTAATCGTACGTAAGAAATTAATATATTGCTAAACGTCACTTTTGTCAGTTAATATTACGAAAGAATTTAAATAAAAAGTATGGCATTAAAATGAAATGAGAAAATTGACTTTGACTTTAACTCTGACATATATAAAGAAATAGCTTACATATTTGTTGATATTCAAAACTCTAACTTAAGAAACTATTTCAGCATTTTAAGCAAATGATACGGTTAGTAATCCAAATAAAATTACATCGGTTCTTGTATTTTATAAATATCTAGGTAATTCCAAAAACTCAGCAAATAATTATTTTAAAGAATTTTAATAGATATGATACTTTATTAAAAGAAGATTGGCATCTCTATCAAAGCAGTTTGTCACTTACTTTAAAATTAAATAATTTTTTAAAATAAATTTACTACATCCGAAATAAAAACTTTTAAAATTAATTTAATGTCTTATACTAATATTTTCTTATTTAAACTGCTTCAATTTATTTAAATTGTTGATATTTATTTATTACACACATAATGTGGGGGTCGATCGGTTGGATGACATAGAGGTTGCATGCTCGCTTCATAAGCCCAAGATTGCGTGTTCGATCCTGGCTATAGTCGATAAGTATTCAGATGCAAAAATCGTAGGCACGCCTGCCATATAATTATGTGGCATGTAAAAACTCTTGAGTATCGGTTTGGCTCCGGTACTCTCGCGGCAAAATTAAATCATGGCAATATTAAGAATCCAACGAGAGTTTGGATATTAAATATATTCTAGCACAAAATTCAGAAGCAAGATCCACCACGATGAATAGCTGCCACATTTGGGAACTTGCCATATCTTCAAAGGCTTAGTTTCCTATATGCAGCCCATTATAAAAATATGGGAATTGAAAATATTTTATTTCATAATTTCAGAACTTGCGTATGCGGGAAAGATGTTTTCTAGTTCATAGATGAAGGGAAAATGAAATAAAAAATTAATTTTATGTTAAGTGCTTCAGCAAAGGGAATGATGTTTAGGTATTCGAATTGTTTCTATGGAATAAAGCCAAAACCATTTTTATTGAACACAAATAGAGGAATTTTAGTATTTTTTTAAACATTTATTGTGATGAGAGGACACCCACTAAATATATATGTATAAAAAATCATCCGGTGCACTTAATAGCTTCTTTGATATTAAATTTTCAAAAGAACAAAAGAGCTTATCACCAAAATTAAAGTTCACGGTAAAGCGAAAGACGCGCGGAAAAAAACTCGGATCGGGGGAGTCGGCAGTGCGAGGAAAGTCTGGGTTATGAAACTTTGCAAAGTACCACGTTGCATTACACACGCCAGTACTGGTTTATCAATTATCCTCGTTTTGTGGTTATTTATAGAAGAGAAAAATTAACTAACACGCTTAACTATTAACTATTAAACTAACACGCTTATATGAGTTTCACTTGTATGTAACGCATCCTTGAACTCGATTTTTACCCACTTAAAAAGGTCAGATTATTTCGAAATTTCGCACACTTGTCAAGGATCGATGATATTACAATAATTTCATAATTTTGTTCCATTGTTCTGAACAGGATAATCAGAAGACAGGATAATCCGGATTTGGCGACTAAAATATTAAATGTAACCCTAAAAGCGAAAACAGTTTTTTTTTGCGTTATCAAATTTTTATTATAATGTAAGCAGTTGTCCAGTCTTTCTGAAAATGGAAATTTAAAAAAAAAGACTTGTGCATGCGAAAAAAAAATTGTTCTAACTCGGGAATGGGCAAACATTTTCGGTCGTGGGCCAAAAATTTTAAAAAAAAAAGTGTCTGAATAAGTTATTTTCAAAAATACCAAAAATGCTTGCTTTTACTATAGATCGAACTAAAAAATGAAAAATAAATGATGGTTAAAAAAAACTAAAAACACACACGCTTTTTTGTTTAATCGAAGTAAAAAAAAAATAATGTAAAAATAAAAAATGTGATTTACGAGAAAATTAATGTCATTGTGTTAAATCGTGGGGTACTCTATATCAATTGTTATAATTTTTCACTAGTTCTATTTCGAAATGCTCTGAGTTAGTTTAAAATTTTAGTACAAGTGCACGCACCGTGCTTTTACCCCTATGACATTAATTCTGTCATAAATCACATTTTATTTTTACATTAAAAATTATTTTTTTACTTCGATTAACCATAAAAGCGTGTTTTTTTAGTTTTTATAAACTATAATTTATTTTTATAAATTAGTTTTTAAAATTTATTTCTAAATCTTTTTCCTCTCATAGGTAAGTTACGATTCATAATAATTTTTTCACCAATATAACCACGATCCATTCTAAAGTATGAGCTCCAAATAATTTTAATTAAATGTTATTGGTTTTAATTAACATAGATTTATAGTAATATAGCGCATTAAAATAGTTTAAAAAACAGGAAAGTTTGCTTCGAAATTCCATAATCATTGGAGCTAATTGATTTAGTTGGATTGATTTCCATTACAAGAATTTATCACCAATAGTGTGTTAAAGCATCCTAAGAAAGTCTAAGCTAATTTTCCGAACTTTCCAAAATAATGATAATTGTACGGACACCAAAATACTTTCTTTCCACTCTTCTAAGAATAGAAGCAGTTTTAATTAAAACTCGTTCTAATTACGGTAACCAGTAAATCTAATTAAAAAGACAAATAATCTTTTCAAGATCACAGAAACTTTATTCTAATACGTCTCTTTCATAACTAACTATTAAACCTTCTGAGGATTACCATTTTCAAATAATGAAATAGTTATGATCATAGTAGCCATTCGTAAGAAAAGCAAAGTTTATATAATTTTTCGTCGTATATTATAAATCATGAAAAATTAGTTTCCATGTAGTGTAGTGATGAACAAATTGAGAGACTCTTTTCTCAAAAAAATATTTGTTTAATAATTGTTATCGAATGTGCCCTATTAAAAGAGAATATGCTTAGATAACGTATTGTAAATAATTCAAGGCTGATATAATTAAAGCCTTTTTTCTTTAAATCTGCCATATTCTAACATGTTTGGTTTTTCGATAAATTGCAATTTTTTATGTTGATGTCTAAATTGTAACATTCTAATAGAATTTTTATTTTCAAATTTCAAAGAAAATATTTAAAATATTGTGCGTTTTGTTCTTTGTTATTCACATTATTATTCTTATTGTCAATGTTAAAAAAATTAAATATAACTTTACGTACATATAAAATTTACAAACTAATTAGCATTTAGCAATAGTTTGTATAATACACTTCTCCCGTAAAGTAATATTTAAAAAAACCAATTAGTAAATTATATTGTTTCTATTTCGCCCTTTGTTGTGAAGAGAATAAAAATGGAATAAGAATTATACTGCTCTCACTCTTTTTCTTTATGCATAGGAGAAAAGTGACTCAATTAACTACTCACTAAATATTTCATCAGAAGATCCCCTGAAAAACTAGACTTACAGACTTAAAATAATACAGGCATGTTTCTTTTTTTGAGAAGAGATCCTCTAAGAACGGGTTCTGTGAAAATCGATTCCCAAGAAGTTTACGGGGACTTTGTATAAAAACTTCAGTTTTTAAATTATTAGATCTACTTGGCAGGCATGTTTCTTTTGTTGAATGGAAGTCCACTAAAAAGAGTTTTGGACCAAAGGACTGAATAGTAGTTAGGGATGCGTTAAAGATAAAATATTCTTACTTTTGACTTATTAGACTTGGTTATGCAAAAAGGTTTCTTATTTGGTTTATTAGGCATACGATTTTGAAATTTGATATGCATGTTTCTTTAGTTATAAGTTTGTTAAAAAGAATTTTAATAAAATCAAATCGAAAAAGGGGAGGGGGGTTTACAGGAACGTAATCATGATATATGTTCTATCTCTATGTATTTTTAGGAGAAAAGCAACTTGTCCATCCAGAATTTTTCGGAATTTCAAGATCTATAAAACTTGAAATTTGGCAAGCATGCCTCTTTTTTTAGCAAAGATCCGCTTAAAAAGGGCTATAAGGATTTTTTTATCCCAAAGAGAACATTAAGATATTATTTATATATTTACCAACAAATTGTCTTGGAAAATACTGGGTTTTCCGATTTTGCTTATTTACTTCATTTCGTTATTTTATTAACTGAATCATTTTATCCTTAGAAATTGATCTGCGCAAATTTTTTAAAAAAATAATTTAAACTATTAATTTAATCTAAAAATTTATCTTTTCATTCTGTCTCGATTGTTATAATTTTCAGTTCACCCATGCAAAGAATGGGTATGCGTACTAGTATCTGTATATAAATAGGTAGGTAGATTGGTAGATGGGGATTGCTAAACAGAAATCGTTACATGACCATTTAAAATTATATTTGTGCAACAGAAATGAAAAGTACTAAGGAACAGAGACATTCTTAGAGGAAAAATAAGCTAATATTATGAGAATTTCTTTTTAGTTTTTAACACACACCTCAACTTTCATGTAACGTCCTTAAAAAAATTAGAAAATTAGGTAATAGTGTAAGATTTTCTGTAGTTCTCTAACACATACATCCCTGTTTATATTACGTCTTTCAAAATTGGAAATCTTTGATGTTTATAGCAATTCTTACATTAATAATTAAGTCAAATCCATTGAACAATAAAATATATGTAGCGAGTAATAAAATACGGTTCATGCAAAATGTTTGGAATTATATATTATTAAAAAAAGTTATATTAAAAATTATTTTTTCCACACTACTGAAATCAAAATTCTACTTGAAAAAGTATAAGGGCTGCCCAAATGAAAAGTAGTAAGTTGAATCAAAAATAATACGTTACTAGAAATCAAAATAAATCGCCAAGGGCGTTGTAACACATATAAAGTTTTTTCGACAGTAGGTCTATACTTTCGCTGTCGAAAGATCGTGGTTGATTCTCGAGGATGGCTTCCTTCGCCTCATTGTTCGAATGGAAACGTATTGCTCTCTATTAAGAGTAAAACGCGTGGCAGGTTTCAAGGAGACAAATCCAGAATGTACGTCGGGTGTTCCAACACTTTTCAACGAAATTTTGTTAAGGTTTTCTGGGTTTCACAGGGGAGGACGTTTAGGCCTATTTTGTCATAGTGATATGATATCGTTTGCCGCCCTTTAAGAAAATGTTTGCACCAATTGTTTGAAGTTAGTAGAGTTTGCCACAGACTGTTCCATTCACTGATAGATGTCCACATCCAGTTCACCTTCCCTAATCAGAAACCATTTTTTGCGCATTATTTCGATATGGTCCCATCCATGAACAGCATAACTTTACACTTTTGATCTATTTCTTCTACCATGAACGGGTTTCATTATTGCACTCCATATGCAGTATACACCGCGTACCACCTTTACATCCATGTTCGGTGGCGTCGCTATTGCTGCAGTCATTCTGGCACAATTGCAAGGGTCCACTTTTCAATTAGGTAACCCTTGCGTTTATAGTTTTGTCTACGTTCAATATTAGCATTAAAAAATTCAAAAAGCAAAACAAAATTTATGTAATCAAGTTTCATTTTACGTAAAAATAGCTCTTTTCCATCATTTTCCTTTTCTATTTTTCTTTTTTAAGTATTTTTTTTAAAATATTTAAATCAACTCTACATACCTTCGAATATATATTCAAGGATATTAAATTCATATATGAGTGCCTACTGTTCTTAAGGAACTATGATTGCTTAATACTTTTAATGAATTGTTTTATTTTAAAATTATCCAATATACACGTAATAGAAAAAGATGATTTTTTTGGTTTAATGATTGTAAGGAACATTTTAATGAGGGGAACGTGAGCTTTGTAAATTTTCGTAACGAGGTACTTACCTACATATATCCCTTAATTCTCAAAACGAGTATTAGTAACAAAACTCTATTTCTTAGAAGCTTTTACATGATAAACATACTATAAAAATAAGTATTCCAAACAAATTAAAAAATAATTCTTTGAAGTTTTCAATACACTTTTTAAATAACAATTCACTTGAGAGATAATTATTACTACGGAAATGTAGAGTTATTGTAAACGAGAATTATTAAGTTTCTGTAATTAATTGGTGGTATGAAATATTTTTAAAAAGTAATACTATTAAATTGCTCTAAATAATGATTCAAGAAAAACAAGTATCCCATTCTTAAGGTCTGACAAAACTTGTGATACCCCCGGGATGGAGGTATTATCTCTTCATCCACGCGACCTGTGTTTGTAGGGATAAAAATTGACCACTAAAACTTTCCATAATAAAAATTTAGTTTATTATTATCTCAATTTATATTAAGCAATGCAACACAAGTCTTAGAGGATGATGATCAGGAGTGATATGACATAAATTACGATTCTTAGCAAATAGCGCATTAAATCCTACTCACTATCTTTATGATAAATTAATCACCGAATCTATATTTATAGCCGATTCCTTAACTAACTAGAGTCCGCTCTATCATTAAAGTTTAATGTTATATCACTTACCGATATTCCACGGAGAACAGCTACCAATCTTTATATATTCTATATAATACTGTAATCCAACTTGATTCGGCAACTAGGCAGCCTTCTGGCTTCGAGCCCACTTCTATATGGTTCTTATAATACTTCATAATACTTTCTAAGACCTTCTCAGACTTCTAAGACTCTCCTAAGCCTCTCTCGCGAATGCTAAAGCTCCAATATATATAATCGTTCCTAATCTGCATATCACGTTTTCTTCTTGAGTTGGTAGGAAAGAAATGCGATTCTGGCGCCGATGATTCCCCAAGAGGATTTTAGTGAAAGACGCGATAAAGCCCCTTCACAAACTACACAATTTAAATGCATTAATTGATCTACAAGCATTACTAAGGTAATTAAAGAATGTATTATATTTCTCAATCTTTTATTCCCTTTTCTTGGAATGGAATTTTTTAGAGGTTTTATGCGTACATGTGTATTTTTTTACCATAATAATATTTTAAACTCTTCTACTGTATATTAATTTGTAATTCAAGAACCACCTGTTTGCTATTTCAAGCAAATAACTCTGTGCACTCCTATATAAATATAAACTTAAAATGCTTAAATCAGTGGTTCTCAAACTGTAGGGCACGCCCCCTAAGAGGGCATAATACACTTATGGCGGGTGTGCAAGCACATCGAGAAATTTAAAACATTAACAGCTTACTTAAAGGCAGCATAACAAAATATACATGATACACTAACAAGTAATATATATATATAATTAAAGACAATTCTTCTATAAAGTCAACAAAGAAAAGTTTTATTTTAGTTACTTTTTATTAAATAGTTGCAATTAATATAAATATGTATACACATATGACAGAATTACAATATTAAGTGACAATATAAAGCAAATTTCCTTGCACAATTTTCAATTTTCTTTTCTAAATAGCGTGTTAGACATTTTGTTTGGTTTTGTTTGTTACTATTTATCCATTAATTGAATTTAATCATTGTAATAAAATTGTATAGAAAAAAACGAATAACATACTCAGAAATTAGACCAGTTCAGGTGGGCTTCAAACCCATGACCTTTAGATGAGAAGTTCAACTCGCGATCTATAGCGCAAATGGGATAAAACGAACGATTTTCCTTTCCATATATACTGTTGGACTATTATTTTTGTTTTTGTTACTATTTATTCCTTCATAAATCACATTCTCCGAAATTAGGCCATGCCAGGTAGGTTTCGAACTTACAACGTATCGATTAGAAGTCCAACGCGCTATCCATTGCGCTACAGGGACACAACAAGCACTTTTCTTTTATATATGGTGTTGGACTGTTACTTTAACTTGTTACTATTTATTCATTAAATAAATTTAGCAAAGGGATTTATTTATGAAAATTGTATTAACATCATGTGTTTTCCAGTACAAAATTAAAAAAATGAATTTGAACTTGAATCGATGAATAGAGAGAAAGTATTTTATGAACCACTAAAAATTTGAACAAGATATATATATATATATATATATATATATATATATATATATATATATATATATATAGTTAACAATCTTCCAATATATATTTACACATACACATATATATATATATATATATATATATATATATATATATATGTGTGTGTATGTGTAAATATATATTGGAAGATTGTTAACTATATATATATATATATATATATATATATATATATATTAGTAGCAATTGAAGAAATGGATAACATCGCATTGATACATTATACATACATGAACAAACACACGCACACACGTATACAGATATATATATATATACAGAAAATATATATATATATACAGAAATATATATATATACAGAAATATATATATATATACAGAAATATATATATATACAGAAATATATATATATATACAGAAAATATATATATATATATACAGAAATATATATATATATACAGAAATATATATATATATACAGAAATATATATATATATACAGAAAAAAATATATATACACAGAAATATATATATATATATATACAGAAATATATATATATATATACAGAAAATATATATATATATATATATACAGAAATATATATATATATATATATATACAGAAATAGATATATATACAGAAATATATATATACAGAAATATATATATATATACAGAAATATATATACATATATACAGAAATATATATATATATATATACAGAAAATATATATATATACAGAAATATATATATATATACAGAAATATATATATATACAGAAATATATATATATATATATATATATATATATATATATATATATATATATATATATATATATATATATATATATATATAAATATATATATACAGAAATATATATATATACAGAAATATATATATATACAGAAATATATATATATATATATATATATATATATAAATATATATATACAGAAATATATATATATACAGAAATATATATATATATATACAGAAATATATATATATACAGAAATATATATATATATATATACAGAAATGTATATATATATACAGAAATATATATATATATACAGAAAATATATATATATACAGAAATATATATATATATATATATATATATATATATATACAGAAAATATATATATATATATACAGAAATATATATATATACAGAAATATATATATATATATACAGAAATATATATATATACAGAAATATATATATACAGAAATATATATATATATATATATATATATATATATATATATATATATATATATATATATATATATATATATATATAAACTCCTGTTTGTGAAAATTGCAACACCATGAAGGAAACATCATAGTTGAATGAAATTTAATACACGGTTGAGTGGTAATGGTTCAAATAAATGATTACATTTTCAAACCAAACAAACAATTAAAAGAGACAGAAATTAGTATTTTGTGTGGCCACCACGCGCCGCAATAAGAGCTGCTACACGACGTGGCATGGAGTTAAACACATTTTTAATATCTGTCTGCGGAAGAGTATTCCATATTGTTTGTATGCGCAACCGAAGTTCGTCTGTCGAAGCAACAGGACGAAGATCAAGAGCGATACGCCGCCCAACGATATCCCACTCATGTTCAATCGGTGACATATCCGGCGAATACGCAGGCCAAGGAAGAAGCTGTACCTGCTGCGAATCAAGATAGGGATTTGACAGTCTTGGCGACATGCGGACGTGCATTATCCTGCTGGAATACAGCCCCTGGCAATCCTTGCAGGAAAGGAATATCTTAGGGCTGTAAAACTTCGTTTATGTATCGAGTACTGTTCAAATTTCCCACAATTCGTAGCAATTGTTATCATCCATGATATGCTATGGCACCCCAGACCATAACTCCGGGTGTTCGTCCACTGTGGCGTTCGATAATGCACTCCGGAATGCGCCGTTCACCGGCATAGAGCCTGACTCTAATTCGGCCATCATGGTGCCACAAATTGAAGCGGGATTTGTCAGAAAAGACGACCTGCTGCCAATCAGCACGCCAGCTCCTATGCACATTGGCCCATTGTAGTCGCAGGCGGCGATGGTTTTGCGTGAGAGGAATCCTGTATAAAGGGAATCCTTGCGCGCAGCTAACGCTGCAGTAGACGTCTCCGAATTGATGAAGCAAACAATGAAACACGTGTAGCTATTGACCACTGTGCTGCCAGTTGTCTCAGAAAAAGCTGCGCGGTCCGTCTGAGCTATTCGCACCAGGCGTCTGTCTTCGCGAGCTGACGTCACATTTCGGGTCCACTCACGGATTTCCGAGCTGTCCGACCCTCGTCCGTCCACTGCTTCGAAACACGCATGATTGTGCTGCTGTTACGCTGCACGCGAGCGGCTACTGCACGATAAGACAATCCAGCTTCACGAAGGCCTACGATTCTGCCCCGTTCAAACACCGAAATTTGCTCAAATTTCACTCGCTTTCATCGACGAGGCATAGTAAAGATTCAGTTAACGTTTACACTAGCATATAACCACCGATAATAATACACGCCTCGCTACAGCTGTCTATTTATATTCGGTTTGATCTACCCTTCAGAGGGCGCTGCTCAGCATACGCATGCGCTACCGGTCTGCAATTCTAATCATTTGCATATCATGCCCTACTTTACACATTTCCTGAAAATTTCAGCTCACTAGCGTAGGTCCTTCGTGGTGTTGCAATTTTCACAAACAGGAGTATATTTATACATATATATACATATATATACATATATATACATATATACATATATATATACAGATATATATATATATATATATATATACACAGATATATATATATACATATATATGTATACAGATATATATATATATACATATACAGGGTGTTTCAGCTAAGATGTTACAAACTTCTAGGAGAGGTAGGGGACAACAAGACGACTCGAAGTATATAGGCAATACTGGGTCGGAAATGCTTTCTAAGGCTCCACGCGCCGACAAAATTTAGGGTGCAAAACTTCAACTGGTCTTAAAAACGGAAAATTGTCGAAACGCTTTGGGTTTTGGTCAAATTTATTGCTATTATTTATTATTTCATAAAAAAAAAAAATTCTGAGCAATATTGCTGCTAAAACATCGCTAGAAGGCGCTTTAGACTTTGGAACGCTAGAGAAAAAATTTTCAATATTTTTTAAGTTTTTTGATGGCTTTCATAAGTTGAAACTTTAACTTGAATTTTGATATCAGATTTGGTATCCTCCGGGAAAATTGATGTAAAAAATCGAACATTGTTCAGGGCACTTAAAGCACAAACGGTGCTAAAAAACGAGCAAAATGTTGGATTTCGGTGCGGTTTGCGCGAAAAGCATTCCGTTACTGACTAATTTGTTCAAAATAAATTTTGACTTGGTAGCCATTAATCAAAGCCAGAGGGCGCTTTCAGACATTGCGCAACTTGGAAACTCATTTGGATAATTTTGTGGTTGGGTGTAAGCCGAATAATTACTAGCAATTTTTCCTCCTAAATGAGATTCGAGTTGGTCTGTGTTGCAAAAAAGTAATTTTATAGCAAAAAATTTTAGTAAAAGAGGGTAAAAAGCACAAGTACCAAATCACAAGAAGTAAAACACAAGGAAAGACTCAAAATAGGAGGAAAAAAGCTGTTTACTAACTGCTATGCATAATCATAAAAAAAAAGTAAAGAAAAGAAGGAAAAACTGCTGTCAAAGGAGGTGTTTGAACTGACGCCCGACGCATGTGATGCAGGCTTTACATCTTCGCTTCATGGAGCGTCGAACATTCGATAACATTTCTGGAGTGTTTCGTATTTCCCGGCTGCTGCACTGATGCGTGCTACAAGCTCCTCGGCGCTGTTTACGGGTGTTTCGTACACCAAGGATTTCATTTGCCCCAGAAGAAATAATCCAAACAGGAAAGGTCTGGCGATCCGGGGAGGCCAATGCACTGGAACTCCACGGCCAATCCATCGTTCACCACATTTTGCATCCAAGTGATTCCGAACAGAAATACTGAAATGTGCGGGGTTCCATCTTGCTGGAACCATATGGAAGTACGAGTCGCAGCGGTAACGTGTGCGCTGTCCAATAACTCTGACAAAACTTGTTCCAAGAATATCAGGTAGCGTGGACCAGTCAGGCGATCAGGCAGAATGTAGGGTCCTATTAGATGATCCCCTAGAATGCCAGCCCATTCGTTAACCAGGAAACGATCCTGTGCAGCCCGAGTACGTGTTACATGGGTTCACTGCTGCCCACGAGTGGATGTTATGGGTGTTGAAAATACTCTCTCTCAAAAAAGACGCCTCATCTGTGAACAACACGGAGGCTGCAAAAAAGGGATTTGCAATTCGTTGCTGCAAGTACCACTGTGAAAAGGCCTGACGAAGTGCAAAGTCACATTCTTTTAGTGACTGGACGCGCTGGTAGTGAAATGGATGCAGGGCACTATTATCGAGAATCCTCAAACGCTACTGTATGAAATCCCGATTTCATTAGCGATACCTCGTGTACTTAAACTGGGGAGTGGTCTCTACCATATCTAGTACAATTTCCTCGTTCAATTCGGTACGTGCCGTCCGATCTCGATTACGTGCTGCCTTCTGGAATGAACCGGTCTCACATAATTGCTGGTGTAGGCGAGCAAACATGGTATGAGCAGGAGTCCGCCTGACAGGATGCCTTTCGGCGTACAACCTCTGAGCGGCTCGACCATTGCAATCCGTGGCCCCGTACGCCAGAATCATATCTGCTTTCTCTGCGTTCGTGCACTCTGCCATCGTACAGCCAGTCTGTGTGCGATGGAAATAAAGCTTCCTTCCAGCGGACTTATCGTTCTGTCCCTCTGGCGGCTAATTCAACTCTCGACGGTGAAATTTGCATATTCTGCCTTTAACACTCTCTCGCTAAAATTTTCGCCGAGAACCCTGCTCGCTTTATTCACTGCCACGACACTTGCAATTCCTGGGCTACGTATCAGGCTTTCGATGGTCTTACTGCTTCAGGAAGGCATTTCCGGACCACCTTTCTTATGTTATTCCGAGTCGTCAAGGTGTACTCTACCTCGTTGGTGGAAGAGTACACCTAGATTACTCGGAATCACATAGGAAAGATCGGTCGGAAATGCCTTTTACTTGTCTGAAGATCCTCTGGTTTTAAATTTGGCAACAATGTCAAAATTTGTTTTGAACAAATTAGTCAGCAGAGGAATGCTTTTCGCGCAAACCGCACCGAAATCCAACATTTTGCTCGTTTTTTAGCACCGTTTGTGCTTTAAGTGCCCTGAACAATGTTCGTTTTTTACATCAATTTTCCCCCGGAGGATACCAAATCTGGTATCAAAATTCAAGGTTAAAGTTTCAACTTATGAAAACCATGAAAAAACTTTTTAAAAAATTATTGAAAATTTTTTTCCTTAGCGTTCCAAAGTCTAAAGCGCCCTCTAGCGATGTTTTAACAGCAATATTGCTCAGAATTTTTTATGAAATAATAAATAATAGCAATAATTTTGACCAAAACTCAAAGCGTTTTGACAATTTTTCCGTTTTTAAGACCAGTTGAAGTTTTGCACCCTAAATTTTGTCGGCGCGTGGAGCCTTAGGAAAGCATTTCCGACCCAGCATTGCCTATATACTTCGAGTCGTCTTGTTGTCCCCTACCTCTCCTAGAAGTTTGTAACATCTTAGCTGAAACACCCCTGTATATATATATATATATATATATATATATACAGATATATATATATACAGATATATATATATATATATACAGATATATATATATATACAGATATATATATATATACAGATATATATACACTGCTGGACAATTGCTAGGACGGATCACAAATTGCTATGTAGCATAACATTAAGCGAGACATGAGGCCTAGTAGGATAAAAATATAGTTGCCACACTGTTCAGACATTAGAATAAAGAATATTTTTGTTCTGAAAAGTACAAAAGCTGTGAAACATCTGAAAGAAAAAAAAATGTTCATTTGATCTGCGTACGGAGAAATGGAACAATCTATCTAAAAGTCAGCAGGCACCTTAAAGAAATGTATCAGTACGGGATATGTCCACCGTGGAGTGTGATGCAACATTCGACACGTCGTACCATACTTTTGCACAACATTATCCAGCAGCTGTTGAGGCAATTTATCCCATTCCTCTGTGAGTGCACGAATGAGGGTGTTCTTGTTTGTCAGAGGATAGTTTCGACCAGCAACTTGCCTCCAACAAAGCATCCCACACATTTTCAATGGGGTTTAGATCTGGAGAACGTGCTGGCCATACGAGACGTAGAATACCCTCGCTGTCTAGACAATCCTGAACAGCGAGTGTTCGATAACATGTTGCGTTGTCGTCCATAAAAAATAAATTTATCACCGACAGCACCACGGAAAAGACGAACATGAGGAAAGTAGAACTTCATCAATGTATCGTTGGCCCGTCATAGTCCCGTTCGCAACCACATGTAGGCGCGTGCGGCCATTGATCATGATGCCGGTCCACACCATGATACTACATGTCGGATGTCGGTCCTTTTCCTGGATATTTTCTGGACGATAAGCAGTACCACTCTCGCGCCAGATCAGTTGGCGTCTACAATCCGATGACAGACTGAACCTACTCCTCATCTGAGAGTAGTACGCATGCCCAGTCCTGTTCAGTCCAATTGTGATGCTCACGACACCATTGCAAACGGGCAGTATGGTGCTGTCTGATCAATGGGACACAAACAACAGGTCTGCGTGCGTATAGTCCTCCTCCCCTCAAACGTCTGGCAACAGTTTTTCGGGAGATCTGCTTTCCTGAGGCAGCAAGAAACTGATTTGCCACCCGCTGAGCTGTGGTGCGCCTGTTCCTTTTTGCTGATATAGACGATATATCTGTCTTCTGCAGGCGTCGTACTTCTAACACGACCTCCCCCGTGCCGTCTACTACACATTCCAGTAGTTTTAAATGACTTCCACAGCTGTGAAACAACGCTGTGAGCGATGTCGAACTCCCTGGCAACATCTGTTATTTTTCGCCCTTCTTCGATCTTTCCAATAATTCGACACCGCATAAAATCATCTATGTGATGTCGGGAAGACATGCCAAAAATTTTAAGTTCGTCTATTAAATCTTTCCTGTAAAACTTTGACTTGAAACAACAACTGTCCACCCGCGTCAAAACCTTTAAAGCTCTTATGAACGCTATCACGTGATGAACAGACGTGGAAAAAAATTTGCATACTCATACTTCTTCTTACTAATATCCCGCTGTTATTCTAATTTTCCATATTTTGCTTCCTTTCATTTTGTTGTTGCTATGGGTGATAGTGTTATCCGTCCTTAGCAATTGTCCAGCAGTGTATATATATATATATATATATATATATATATATATATAGATATATATATATATATATACAGATATATATATATACAGATATATATATATATATATATATATACAGATATATATATATATACAGATATATATATATATATATATATACAGATATATATATATACAGATATATATATATATATATACAGATATATATATATACAGATATATATATACAGATATATATATATATATATATATACAGATATATATATATATATATATATATATATACTGATATATATATATATATATATATATATATATCTGTATTTAGACTTAATGAATTTTAATTTTAGAAAAAAAAAAAAATGAAGATTGTTATAGGAAAATTAAGGGACCAATAGAAAACTTACAAAAACACTTTGTGATTGTTTATGTAGATAAAGTACCAGGAAATTATGCAGTTATATGTAAATATTACTATAGTAAATTAATAAATGATCATATATACAAAATAATAATGCATATGATGTAAGTAAATTTAGTATGAAAGAAATTAACAACAGATTATTGGCATTTGGTAAACAATTAAATATTTCTAGCAATAAAATTATATATCCACATATATTTCTGACTCCTTAATTTCATAAGAATCCAATCAAATTCCGCAGTGTAACAAATGGGTTCAATACTTATATATCAAAATCGGGAAGAATTTTACAGACCATATTACAAGATACAATAGACAAATTTAAGAATACTTCTATTATAAAAAACAGCCATGATGTAATAAAGAAAGTTGATCAACAAGAGGTATTTTGTGTGAATGGGTTCGATTTCGAAGATTTATTTAACTCCATTAAAATAGAAGATATAATTCAGGTACTTTCAGATGCATATGAGAAATATGATTTGAATAATTACATTATTTTTGAAAAGTTCAATACACTTATTCGTTTTGTTATACAGGAGAACTTCATTATTTTGAGAACAAACTTTATAAACAAATCAAAGGATTGCCTCAGGGTGGCCCGGCTAGTAATAGTCTCGCTAACCTGTATTTACACCATTATGAAATAGTTCGAAGAAAGGAACCCTCTTGCTCTTGTTAAGATACATAGATGATTTAATTGTTATAGGTCATGATAGAGAATTTAAACCTAACATTAATTTTTATCCGTAATACCTAAAATTAATACAGACGAATTTTAACTCAAACAAAGTTGAATTTTTGGATTTGGATTTAACTATTATTGACAACAAATTATATAGCAATATATATGATAAAAGGGAAGCATTTAAATTCAATGTCATAAAGATACCAAATTTCAATAGTTGTCTTCATATATCTGTAGTTAGAAATATAATTTTAAATTTTTGTTGAGAAATAATAATTTAACTACGCACAATATTGATAGATTCAAAAATATCCAGAAATTTATATCATTGTGCATACAAAATGATTATCCCATCAATTTCCTGAGAAAATATATAGATCAGAAATATTTTTAAAAATGTTTTTTAAACTCGTAAATGCACAAATCCACCACACAACATTAGGTCCACAAAGTCAGCTTGTTAGTGGTCCAGCTGTGAAGAATTTGTGCATTCCACACACAGGTTACATTTTAATATATATTTTAATACACACACACTTAAAACAATAATTACACGACTATATATATGCACTTTAAAATTATTTATTACCAGTTAAACATTTATGTCCAAACAGACATTTATGACCTATCAACCAAGACCTATATTTTACATGTGATATGGTTTGCACCTAATGCCAAGTAGTCATACTCTAGTATTGGATCAAGTATCGATTGGATTGACATGGTTAGATGTTATGAGCAAAATATGATGTGTAATTGATATATTAAAAATGAAAAGTCGTGCTATAAGAAATGGATCATATTCTTGATGGGATACTGTTTGGTGAGTCTTTAATGATTTACTCTATTCATTTGTGAATATACTGTATTTTTAATGATTTACTCTATTCATTTGTGAATATATGTATTTTTAATGATTTACTCTATTCATTTGTGAATATACTGTGTTTTTAATGTGAACATTCGGTTTTTAGAAATTTTTAGTTTGAACTTTCGGATTTTTTAGCTTGAACTTTCGAATTTTTTAGATTGAACTTTCAGATTTTTTAACTTGAACTTTCAGATTTTTTAACTTGAACTTTCGGATTTTTAATTTGAACTTTTTGATTTTAGATAATTTTTGATTTGAACTTTCGGATCTCAAATATTTTTTGATTTGAACTTTCGGATCAGGAATTTATTTTTCTACCTTTACAACTATTTTAAAGATGGGTGCATCATCTTGGGAGTTTGAAGGTTCACTTATATTATGTACTAAATTGTTTTTAAATTTTAATATTGCAATATCTTTCGGAATGTGATGGCGAATAGTTTTATTTTTCAAGTATAATGATTTAATTTTTAACTTTTAATTTTAATTTTTTTTTTTCTGAAATTTGAAAATTTTCCAATTAACTTACCAAGTTGCAATAGGGGGAAGGATGGTGCCATCAAACTAGTTTAACCCACTTATCGGTCCTAAGTCCGAGATTGCACTTGGATATTTTATAAATTTTTATTTTATTTTATAATTTTTTAATTTTGTTTGAAAATGATGGAACATTATCTTTTATATTCGCCATTGATATTCTGAAGTGTTTTGGTATTTAAGGATTCATATATTTCAATTTTTAAATTGATAATTGTAATTGTTTTTATATATTTAAATATATATATATATATATATATATATATATATATATATATGTTACGTAGATATATATATTGTTACGTAGATCCGAGGGTTCGAGGATTTTATGCAAAAACAATCACAAAGAAAAATAATCAGTTCTTTAAGAGCGATGCGAATTTATTATCGAAAATCCAATCCTTCCAATACAGGATTCATCGGCAATATTCACAGGGTAAATATCCGAAGATATTCACACCTTCAACAACAATCAAACACAATAACAGTGTTTAAAAATACACGTAAGTAAAGATTATTCACAAGCACAACCGAGCTAATCGCTAGTCAAAACAATCCTCACTACTCGCTGGTTGAATCAAGAATCCTCCCGTAACGGCGAGCATCCTTTTTATATGCGCGATAGAAACTTCTAGAAATATAACCGCTCGTGTCATTGAACGTGACCTTAGTGGAGAGATCTACTACTTTCTAAAAGATTCCAGAGGGTTCCGAACTCGCCAACAAGGTCGCCAAATAGGTCACCAAAAATGGTGCCAACTTGGATCTACCACCAAGATTTCGCCAAGTTCTCATTGAATAGCCATTATAACGTAAGGGGTGGCATTGCTTGTGAATAGTACAATTTTAAAATGAAATAAATATAACATAGAGTAATGTAAATGCATTAAACACTTAAATACAAATTATTTACACTATTTGCACAAAATTCGTAACAATATATATGTATGTAATTGGACCTCTACTTCTTAAACTTTCAAATAGCTAAATGCATGTTCTATTTAGAGAATTTTTTCTCTTGCAATTCGATTTTTTCTCTCCTTATTTCTGAAATGTTTTGAGACATTTCAAATTGTTTTCCCTCTTAACATATTTTATGGTGATAAATGACATTGAATTGGTTTAGAGGGAGCCTAACTCACCGATAAAAATAAATTGCAGTAATTCTGATCATTTCATTTTTTTGAAAAAGAAAACTGAAGCAGAATTTATAGACTTTATCAGTAATTAAATTTAAAAATACTTGTAGTAATTTGTAAGCTTAACATTACTGTTTTAAAAATAACGCGTGTGTGGAATTACATGCAGGCTGAAAATGAGAAAATGTCATTAAAATTCATTAATTTTAAAGTAACATTATATTTTTAAATTTGAAAATACTATATATTACTGGACAACGATTTTCTTTCTTGTTATCCGTGTTGATTTGCTTTTGATGGTAAATATATATGGAATGAATAGATATTAATTTATAAAACATGGTGTGAGTAGTTAAATTTTTATAATAATATTTATACATTAGGTATTTAAAATCTGTTCTAAGTGGTTTATAACGAATATTAAAACCTGAATCTTTTTATTTAACGATTTTCCCACATAACAAATTTGCAACTTTGTTAAATAAAAGTTCGACTGTATATACAGTGGGCTACAAAAGTGTTCGTACACTTGCAATTTCTTATAATACTTAATGCTTTCGACTATTGATATTTAATAAATTGTAATTGTATTTTTTGTGATATCTGCCACTTGTTCTTGATAGAATGACATAATTAATTTTTTTAAAAAATGGTGTAACTATTTTTTAAAAAAAATAATAATCAAAAAGATAATAAAAAATTACGCCACAAAAGTCTTTGTACACTTAACAAAAATGTCAAATTATCTTTAAATATTGTATTTCATTCTTAATTTAGTACTAAGTAGGATATCTTTTAGGGTCTGCAACTACTTTTAAGCATCTTGGTATAGATTTAATCAGTTTTTTTTTTGTAATTTCTGCATCGATTTTCCTCCTTTCTTCTGTGATTATTATTTTTTCTTCACATTTTGTGTTTATTTGTCATATTTTCCTTTTTTTACATCAAAACCTCACCAAATATGTTCTATTGGGCTAAATAAAGCGATTGAGAAGTATATTGGAAACGACTTCATTTTTTAACAGGATAATGACACCAAGCGCACTGTTCTCAATGTTCTCACTTGTGTCTCTATAACTGTCCCCAAATAATGAAAACACCTCCTCAATCGCTTTATTTAGTCCAGCAGAACATATTTGGTGAGGTTTTGATGTAAACAAAAAAGAAAAAAAGGACAAATAAATACAAAGTGTGAAATGAAAACAATAATTGCAGAAGAATGGAGGAAAATCGATGCAGAAATTACAAAAAACTGATTAAATATATACCAAGACGCTTAAAAGATGCTGCGGACACTAAAATATATCCTACTAAGTACTAAATTAAGAAAGAAATACAATATTTAAAGCTAATTTGAAATTTTTGTTAAGTGTACGAAGACTTTTGTGGTGTAATTTTTAATGGTTTTTTGATTATTAATTTTTAAAAAAATATAGTTATTCTATTTTTTGAAGAATAATTACGCCATTCAATTGAGAACAAGTGGCAGATATCATAAAAAAATTTCAATTACAATATATTAATTTTTTTTAGTCGAAAACAATAAATTTTATTGGAAATTGCAAGTGTACGAACGGCCAATCTGTTAACACTGGTGAAACAAAATACTGCACTTGCGTAGTAGCAAGTGTTGAATATCTGCCCCCCCCATTGTTAAGTTAAGCGTCGTTTGTGTTCCGTGTATGTCTGATTTTACGAAGTGCTTGTTTAGTGCGTTGGTTCTTAACTAAGAACAGAAAAATGAACGAACAAAGCATTAATTTAAAATTTTGTTTTAAGCTTGGCAAGGCACCAATAGAAACTTATTCTATTCTGCTACGCGTTTATGAAGTTTAAGCAATGCCCATGAAAGGTTTGTACAAGTGATTCGCCCGTTTTCAAAAATGTCGGGAAAGTGTTTCTGACAACTCCCGTAGCGAAAGACTGGCGACCTCCCTCAGTGACTCAAACATTGAGAGAGAGAAAAAGAGTAAATTAATCTTGAAAGATCGTCTATTAACTGTGCGCATATGATAGCTGGATGATGAGTGCTGCTAGGCACATTGAAATTTTGACCCGTTTCATGAAACATCTACGCAGAGTGCAACGCCAGTACATGACTCATAGTTTTTTGTTCACGACAATGTGCTCGCCCTCTCACAGCTAATATCGTCAAGACAGTTCCTGTCAAAAAAGGCGGTGTGGCTAATTGAACATCCTTTATACTAGCCAGATCTTAATTCTCCAGACTTAAATCTATTTCCATGGCTCAAAGTCACCATGACAGGAAAAAGATTTGACAATATTTCTGACATCCGATGAAGCGTGACGAGACTTTTGAACTCCATCTCAAAAGAAAAATTCTTGCAAAGTTTCCGGGACATGTATAGCATATCTCAACCGTGAATATTTATAACAGGTGACTTTTCCCAAGGACAGTAAGGTAACGTTCGTTAATTTTCATCTACGTTAATGTTACGGGACTTTTCACCGATTTCTATAGTCAGAGGCTGTACACAAATTAGTAAATTACAAAGATTCTATAAATCTAGTTAATGCTAAGCAAAATGATTGAATATTGTAAGACAGCAAATTATGTTGCGTAACTCTAAAGTATTAACCTTAAAGCTAAGACTTTAGAGTTAAACATCGTTTGGAGGCACACAATTTCACTTTTACTTACTTGTATTACTTGGCTAAAATTTTCAAGAAATACGCTTTTAAATTTGTTTACGTAAAAGTTAAAATTAATTTTTAAAAATATAAAACTGGAATCCTTACCGAAGAAAACAGGCTTAATTCAAGCATAAGTACCTAAAAAAGCTTTGAAAAGCTAAAATTGTAATTCGTAAATAATAATATACACTCATGAACAAAAAAATCAGCGCACCAAAAAATAATTGCGGGATCGTAACTTGACATGAAGGTGCATGTCGGGGAGATATGCAAATGATTAGAAATGCAGCGTGATTGCGCATTAAGTATATCTTATAGATGGCGATTAATGTCGTTCTCCGTGGAGTATAAAACAGGTAACCAAAGCTTGTGTGAGTGAGCTGAATGCTTCACAAAAGAAGAACTGAGGTAGACATGACATTACACCGTTTTCGAAGACAATATGAGCAGCTGTCGCAGTTTGAAATGGGAAGAATCATCGGCATGATGAAAGCTGGGTAATCAGCTTGTGAGAACCCCCTTGGTTCCACCCTGTACACTAAGACTAACTTGAGGCAAAGAATGACCAGACGCCATTTGTATAATAATAAATTATATTTATTCACTTAGTTCAAATATCAAACTTCTAATGTCAAATACTTAACTAGATGTTTACGTCAAAAAGGGTTTTACCTTTACTATTAAATTAAATTACGAAATATGGAATTAATCAATTACTAAGTTCACTATGGAAAAGGTTTACCGGAATAGAAGGTCCGAGAAATACACGCAACTTGAAGTATTAGCTTGCATTAAAATTGAACTAATTTTATTAAACTAACGCTTGTGGTAAGCGGTACTAAGCTAGAATATATCACCTGGTTGTACTTATGATCTCTCCAGGTAGATTAATCCTCCTAAGGCTCCTTCAATGAATAATAACAGCAATACTCCAATATCTTAATCCAATTGAATCCTCTAAGTCTCGTCACTACTGCTGCTGGCTTAATAGCCTTCTTCTCCGCTAACTTACAACGCTTTCCTTAAATTCCTTTTCTACTTTACATATCCCTTATTCTTCTTTTAGTGCTGATTCGAAATATACGCGAATTTACAATCCCCAAAGACGCCTAACAGCATTAGTGGAAAGGTGTCGTAAAAATTCGTCAAAAGCTAGGCGAGTAACTCGTCAATTAGTCCTCTCTGATTGTGTTGTGAGAAAGTGTTTGGACCAGTGGATCCGAGAGATGCGATTTACACGAAGGCCAGGTTAGGACGCCCTCGACAGACCAGTAGTCAAGAAGACTGCCACAGCGTAAGAAATGCACGCGTACAACCAACTGCTTCATCGGCCGTAATCCAGGCAAATTAGAACCTCGCTCTTGGTGCGCTAATTTTTTTGTCCATGATTCTATTATAGTCATGTTTAGTCCTTATTAACTTGAAAAACATAAACGTTAATAAACAAAAATATCAAAAAAATATGTTGTAAGTATACTATTTTAACAACTTAATAGTTTTACAAACTTATTCAAAACAACCAAAAGCGTAAGCAACCACAGGATATCATTGAAGGATGAAATAGTTTAAAAAATACTTCAGAAAAATCTACAACAAGATGTATTTAAAAAATATGAAGGCCATAAAAAAATTTTAAAACAAAATTTGGTTAGGAAGATAATGTACAGAACTTTAAAGTTTGAAGTTAAAAACTCGAAAACTCCCTGAAACATTCGCTGATAGTGACATTTAAATTAGAGTAATGAATAGAAAATAGGATGAAGGTGAATTAAAAAGAACAGTAAAGTATATAAGTAAAACTTGTACCAAAAAATTAATAACATTAAACTTCTAAATTCTTTAAGAAAAGGAATATTATAGCTATATTTCAGAAAATGTGTTTATATAATATCAGTAATGTTATACTAAACTTCTTACTTTACATACTTATTCTGTCGCATATACCCTTGTTGACTAAAATTTTCTTTATTAAATTTTTAAGTAAATATTTTTTTTTTTTTTAAATTTTTCTTCTTTTCTCTTCAAGTAAAGTAAAATAATTACTATTTTCTTTTAATATTCTCTTATTAGTTCAAGTGCTTACATTTTCTTCCAAAAGTTGTCTTTTGAATAAACAATTAAATTAGCTAAGTAGAAAAAAAAATATCGAAATTTAACTGATTAATGTCTTTTAAATTAAATACATAAATATTTTATCTTTTTAAAACGTTTTGAAAAAGAAAAAAAAAACTACGTTTGTATTGTTTTGTTATTTTTTATAATTTAAGATATTTCGTTTTAGAAGGATTCGTTAAAATTAAACATTAAAGTTTTATTAAAATTGATTGAATACCTTATCTCATTAAAGGTGACCTTGAAATTTACCCTTGAGTATTTGTAGACTCAGTGATTTTCGATAAATTCAAATTTTAAGGTCCATTTTTTCTATCCGATTCGGAGAAATGCTGACTGGGAAGAATTTTTCTATCTCTTTTATTTACTTTCTCCAGAATCTGTGCAAACATTGTAGAAGTTACCATTTTGATTGAATTCCCTCCTATTTTGCCCCAGGCTATGTTCGGCTCTCGACTAACACTTCCTCTTCTCTAGAATTCCACGTTGAAAAGAATCCCAAGAATTCTCGAACAAATATCCGTTGAAAATATTTCATTATTTAGAGTAGCTATGTAGAAAGAGAATACGGAATCGCAATTACGAAGGACTGTTGTCATAAGGAGAACAAGGTTTAAATGTATTTATAAATATGCGACACTTGAAACTGTTTTCAAAGTTAAAGTATTTTATCGATGAGGATTATTTAATACGAGGTGGATAATTATATTTTTTAACCCATTTCATTTATTTCAAAACGGCTGAATCAATAATGTTAGTTTTAAAAGTAGGGTCACACAATGTAAAATTTTGTTTTCTTGAGCAGCTTAGCTTCTTCCGGCAAGAATACATATTGAAACAATGTAAAGAAGTAAAGAAGATCATCCATGGAAGATACCTGTATTAAAGCATTTGTTCATTTCAGTATTGTATAATCGGAATTATGCTTTAAATCAGCGTTCTCAACTGTGGGGCGTGATCTTCTAGGGTGGAGTGAAATCCTAACAGGGGGCACAGACTTATGGGACAGTCGAAAATAAAAATTTATTATAAAAAAATATTAATTTACTGAATGGGTTCAAAAGGAAAAAAATACATTCTGACATAATAAAAAATAAAACACATATTTACACTGATATAGTATACTGATAAATGTGTCAGTAATGAAAAAACATATATCACCATTAACTTATTAACACTAAGTTAAGAGTAAGTTTAATGCTTACTAGTGCCCCCCTGGGCTTGTCATATACAAAATTTAAAACTTATCTTGATAATTTGTACGGTTTATAAATAAAGTCGCATTGTATATACATGTCAAACTACATTATTATTAGATTCAATACATTGTTATTGTATGAAGGGGGAGGAACAAAAAAAATTATAAAATTATGATCGAAAATTCGGTCGTAAAAATTGAAAGATTGAAAAATACTGCTTTAAATGTAACTTCGGGACAAGCCCACAATGTAACTAATGTCATAGAGGGGTTGATGCATGTTAGCAGTGCCAAGACTTTAAAAACTTATGTTAGTGAGGTGTGGTAGTTAAGAGAGTGTCGTCTTCGTCCCTTGACAGTGGTTCATAATTGCCTGGACATTCGTATGTAGCTCTTCATCTTTTTGTTATACTTGTCTTTGTTTTTGTACTAACTAATTTTGTTTCTATAGTAACTACTCCGACATATAAATTTAACATCTTATTTCATATCTTAGTTTAACACCTTTAACAAATTTGAATGTAATTTTTCAATCCCTACTATTAGCTCACACTCTCTATATATTTATTCATTTATCTTGATGAAATTTTCAAATGTTAATAAAATGCATTTAAAAACGCTCAATTGGGCTGAAATTTTATATACATGATTATTTTGGATGACAATACAATAAGTTAACTACAATTAATAAAAATTAATTGATTAAAATTAATTATTTAAAGAATTACAATTACTGCCACATTGGCGACTTAGCGACCATTTAGGCAACTTGTGTCAAAAATTGTAAAGGTTATTTTCTCACATTTTAAAACATTCAGTTGAACTAAAATTTTACGTACATGATTGTTTTGGATGACAATACGATACTTTAATGATAATTAATAAAAATTAATTATCATTAAATCAATGTTGCGATTCTGTCATATATATATATATATATATATATATATATATATATATTAATTATTAATATTTAATAAAAATATACATAAAAATATATATATATATATATATATATATATATATTAATTGTTACTATTTAATAAAAAGTTGCTAAAATAAAATTTTTCTGTGTTGATCTAAGTAGGATTTGACTTTAGGCCTCACATGACCCTTAAATTTCATTTTTCCGATTTTTTGAAAAGTTTTATGATAAAGCCTCAATAACTCGGAGAATTTTGCAACAAAAATTTTGTTGATACTGTGGAAACTTCCGAAGTTATTGAGAAATAACTAGCAACACGTAAACAAAAACTTGCATCTGTCACGCCCACTTTTGACAGCTGTCATTACACATTCCAAAAATTTTAATATTTCGCCGATTAGTTTTAGTAAAAGAACCACACCAAATATCAAATTGATTTCAGGAGTAGCATAATTGCCACTCAACTTTTAACTGTGTTTTATCAAAGTGGTATTGTTTACTTACATTTCGATTTTGGATTGGCATTCTTTTTCATTTGTTATTGAAAGCTTTTGAATATGGATGTTCCGGTAAAAAAAACATCATCTGGAAAGAGACGAAAGAAAAAAAAATTCAAGGTAACATGTACCGGAAGAAATCTATGTCAGAAAAAGGTAATATTTCATTCGAAAATGCTTCGCCAAACATAAGTTCACCTGCGAAAATATTACCAAGAACACACAAGATTTCGGTTGCTTGCAAAAGTGATGTTTGCCTTGAATTTTAAGGTTATAGACTAATCAACACATTAGTTTATTATTTTCCCAAATTGAAAAATTGCTGTTGTTCTGTGTGCAAAATAAAAATAAATGAACAATCCACTCTAAGATTGTTTTCCACATTTCAGTTCACATGAAGAAAATGTAGCATTGAACAAAAATTTAATTCCTGTGAATTGATTGGAATAAAAAAATATACCTGAATTCAATAGACGGTCTGTTTTGGCCTTGCGATATATTGTCCAAGGATTGTTTTCCCTCGAGACGTTTTGTTCTCTTATGTGTTTGCCAAATCCAGTGTCTCAGAGAGCTTATGACAGAATAAATGCTAAGATAGCTGATGTAAGTGAAGCGATTGCAAATGCATCGTTGAAGAAAGCCGCTGCTGAGAAAAAATTATTGATGGCACCGTAAATTCTGTTTTAGTTAGTGGTGATGGGGCCTAGAAGACCCGTGGGCATACATCTCTTATTGAAGTGTGTACGTTGATTGGAGCTGACTGCGGGAAAGTTCTCGACATGGAAGTCATGTTCTCTTATTGCAAAGGATGCGACTCTTATAAAGAGCCAAAGTTTGGACAAGAATATACTGCTTTTTTGGCAAAAAACACCGAACTTTCTGCAGAAAAAACCATAGTAGGGTCTGCTGGAGGAATGGACTTTTGAGGAATGCAGAAAATTTTTTTTCGATCAGAACAAAAACATGGTTTGAAATATCAGCGGTACATAGGTGATGGTGATTCAAAGGCATTTTCATCTATTGCCGAAAAAACCATATAGGGATAGTGTTCCGATTTAAAAAATGGAGAGTGTGTGGGCCATGTGTAAAACCGAATAGGTAGCCGCTTGCGGAAGATGAAAGTTTTATTGTGGAAAAAAAGTAGCTTTCCAATTGGAAATCAACTGGTGGGAAAGGTTGCCTAACCGATGATGTTATAAGCAAATTGACTTCTTATGGCAATGCTATTCGGGCCAATTCCCAAAATGTGAATGAGATGAGACAAGCTGTCTGGGCTGTGTGGGCTCATACATCCAGCACACATGATGAGCCGAAACATTGGTTTTTCCCAAAAGGCAAAAATAGCTGGTGTAAGTAAAATGTTTCGGACCACAACAATACAGTGAATAAAATTTCTCACAAGAACACCTTACCAAAAGTAATTTCTGAAGTAAGTAAACCTGTTTTTAAAGATTTATTACACTTGAAGTTGTTAAGAAGGTATTTAGGGGGGACTCAAAACAATAATAAGTCATTGAATTCATTGATTTGGAAGTATAGCCCGAAATTGAGATTGGATCAGGAATTAATATCACAAAAATAGCTGCATTTACAGCTGCATGTGAATACAATGATGGAAGTAAGAACAAAATTGATATGATGCGTGCTATGAATTTAAAAATAAATAAAACAAATATTCTTAATTGTGTAAATATTGACAAAGTGCGCAAGCCAACGGCTGTATAAGAGACAAGTTTCTAAAACCTCCTTTGAAGCTAAAAAACTTAAAATACTCAAAGAAATTGAGCAATACAAGCTTGAAGAGGGAAATATCTATGCTGCTGAAGCTTTTTCATGCATACTGGTATGTTTAATTTTCTTTTTTGTAATTTTTTATTTTTAACTTCCTTTTTCTCAAAATGAAAAATTTTGGCTCCCACGGAGGATTTTTCAAAACCTTTTTATATCAATATGAAATTTCTTACACATGTTCAAAATAAGGCTTTTTAAAACTTATACAGGAATTTTCAAACAAATATTTATATAATTTTTTTATTTGTGCTTTAATTGAAATTTTTCATAAAATTTTAAAATTTTCTCCATAATTGTATTATTTGTTTTCTCTAAATGCTTTACAAGTGTGTATAAGTTCAATTGAAAACATTTTTATATAAAAAATAATTTTTAAAATTTTAAATCAACTTTATACTTTAGAATCTCACGCTATGTAAAATACTAATTTTTATATATTTGAAAAATTATTTAATTTTTATATTTCCTTAAAACTTTTTAAATGTTTTCTCAAATTCTCTGAAAATTTGAGAAACAATGTAAATATATATGGTTATCATGTGGTCAAAATTTCAAATTATTGTTTTGTTTTATTGCTAAGTTACATTAGTTTGAAAAAGGATGTTTTTTGCGAGTGCACGGATATCTGTAAAGAGTCCTGTGAGCCCTGAATTTTTTTATAATACTTGTTTGTCTATTTTTGTTTTTGATCAATACTTTATACATGCCTCCATACTTTGAGTGAGTGAGTGAACATTAACGTCATACTATTCAGCAACACAAGAGCTTTTGGTGATGGACTTCGTAATTTTGAACTATAATCAATTGACGAGTACGACATCTGAGCTGCCCCCTCTTCACCCAACTTCCACACTTCCCTAACTGAAGGCCGTTTCAAGTGCATCACCCCTCGACCCGGCGGATCTTCTGCGGTACTATGCTCGAAATCATGACACGCCGGCCACGAGTCTATTACCTTGACCACTATGTTATCGCGGCAATTCATACTATGAAACTATGCAATTCCTTTTTAAAGGAGTTTTAATAAAACTTACTTTTCCTGTTAAAAAAACAAGTACTTTAAAAAAAATTAAGTCAATTCCTACTTAGATCAACAAAGAAAAGTTTTATTTTAGCTATTTTTTATTAAATAGTTACAATTAATATAAATATATAAAGGGTGTTTTTTTAGAGGTATAGAATTTTAAATTGCAATAAAAAAACTATGTATTATTCGATTGACATGAATTTTTTTTATTCGAAAGATAATCTTGTGGCATTACATTTTAAATATGATTTCTGGCATAGGACTGCCACGGGTCGCTCGGATGTAGTCCAATCGGGACGTCCAATTTTCGATGACTTTTTCCAACATTTGTGGCCGTATATCGGCAATAACACGGCGAATGTTTTCTTCCAAATGGTCAAGCGTTTGTGGCTTATCTGCGTAGACCAATGACTTTACATAGCCCCACAAAAAATAGTCTAGCGGTGTTAAATCACAAGATCTTGGAGGCCAATTCACAGGTCCAAAACGTGAAACTAGGCGGTCACCAAAAGTGTCTTTCAATAAATCGATTGTGGCACGAGCTGTGTGACATATTGCACCGTCTTGTTGGAACCATAGCTCCTGGACATCATGATTGTTCAATTCAGGAATGAAAAAGTTAGTAATCATGGCTCTATACCGATCACCATTGACTGTAACGTTGTGGCCTTCATCGTTTTTGAAGAAGGATTCCACCAGCCCATAAAGCGCACCAAACTGTCAGTTTTTCTGGATGTAACGGTGTTTCGACATACACTTGTGGATTAGCTTCACTCCAAATGCGGCAGTTTTGTTTGTTGACGTAGCCATTCAACCAGAAGTGTGCTTCATCGCTAAACAAAATTCGCTTATGAAAATCGACCATTATTTTCAAAATAAAATTGCACAATTTGAAAGCGTTTCTCAGTCGTGAGTCTATTCATGATGAATTGGCAAACCAAACTGAGAATAAATTACTTGAAAGCTGTTCAATCGGTCGCCATCTTGGAAAGTAATGTCAACTTAAACTTCTATACCTGGAAAAAAACACTCTGTAAATACATATGAGAGAATCACAACATTAAGTGATATTTAATTTGTTTTTATTATCAATAAAGTATCGTATTGTCATCCAAAACAATCGTGTACATAAAATTTCTGTTCAACTTAATGTGCTTTTTAAAGTGAGAAAACAAATCTTTTAAAGTGTGTTTTGACCAAGTCGCTAAAAATGAAACCAACGTATCTGTATATGTATCTCTTTGACTAATTAGTTTTAATCAATTAATTTTTATTAATTATAATTTAATTATCATTTTTCTACCCCAAACATTAGTATATAGAAAATTTTAGCTCAAACGAGCGCTTTAAATGTGAGAAACAAAAACCTTTTCGACAGAAGTCACCGAAAGGGTTGCTAAGTCGCCAAAAATGATGCCAACGTGGATGTATTTGTAATTCATTGAATAATTAGTTTTAATCAATTAATTTTTAATAATTATAATTAAATACCTGTATTGTCATCCAAAATAATCATGTATGAGAAAATTTCAGCACAATTGAGCACTTTAAAATGTATTTTATTAACGATTGAAAATTTCTCCAAAATAAATAGAGAGAGAGAGTGCGAGCTAATAGTAGGAATTGAAAAAATATTAGATTTTTGCTTAATAAAGGCTGAAAGGGAGGGGGACATTGTTTCATGGGGATCCATGTATGTCTTTCAGGGTATCTAGGTCCCTTTGAGCGTTCCACCAACGGACTACGCGTAGATTCTAGTTGTGACGTAGTCCCTCAGATGATTCCATTTCGATGCCTTTTTCTTCTAACAATAAGGGCCCAGTATGAGTTTAGAATATTTTCCTCTTAATAGTGCTTGAAATATCGTTCTTTAATACTGCCTAACGCCTTTTCTACTGAAAAGTGACATTCCTCCTTAATTTCGATTTTTTTTCAACACTTTGAGAAAATATCTTTAAAATAGGTTTTAAATATCAAAGCTGTAATATTAAGCATGACTGTCCTACATTTACGTGTATAAGCTGAGCATTTTCGAAATTTTTTTAAAGTAAAAGTAAGAGTGGTGGTTATAAACAGATCCGCTAATATCGGAAGAGGGAAAATTCGTTAAAAAATGTTTTTTTTTCTTTTTCCTATTTTCCTTTAACCAAGCTCAATCGAATTCAATATTTTAATTTTTTGAATATTTTAAAATGACGAAATAATAAGCAAAATTCACATTTTTACTCATTGGGATGTCTGAATACATGTGATCATTATGCAGCTAGAATTTCCTCTAGAGCTTGAAACATAGATCGAAGATCATGTGCTGTGTACGAATTTTTCTTGATTACGAATATTATATTAATTAACAAATGAATGAAAGAATGTGCGTTATCTTCATTTGGGTATACCAGTAATTAAACTATAGTCAATAGCTAACGACAATTTGATTGAAAAATATTCCATCCATTTTAACTGTTCGACAACATTTTTTGTCTCATGATTCTATGTTTGAATATTCAAGTCAGTTTATGTACGAGTTTCGAATTTAGAAAAAGAAAATTAAAGAAAATACACACTCTTGCTTTATACACGAGAATCGGCTTATACTTGGAAGTATTTTGTATATTAAATAAAACTGTAAGAGAATTACTAAATATAAACCAAAAATATATCTATATGTCTTAATTTTTAGTGAGAAATTCGAATTGTATACATTTCTTATTTATTTTTCAATTCATAGTGGTTCCCTTAAAGTCTGATTATCTAACTCTGAAGGTTCCGTATTCTCAAGATTGTGACTCGAATCCGACATAATATAATGAGTAATCGACCTGATAGGAGACACCAAAAATAAACACGGGCACAAATAATCAACTAACAGTTATTAAATTATTGGGCTAACTCAAAATATGAGGGTAAGATCAATTTAGCTATCCAAATCTGAATAATCAATATGCATTTCTCTGTAATTACCAAAATAATTGCTGACTCCAATACGCTGATTCCAATAAATTGACGATGTTTCTCACCGGAACAGACAAACTGAATCTGAAACTAGTAGGACAATCTCACTATAGAATTTCCTTTAAGAGTAGAAACCGTTTAGGTCTAGACAGGAAATTACTATTTAGTTGCCTTAGATTTGAGTGTTATAGTTCATTTTTTTCTCATACCTGAAGCTAATCGATAAATAAACAATATAGAAGCATATCTGTGTTTGAAATTCTTGTAATGACTTCTGCATGTACCTTATGAGTAAGTTAAGAGTAAAATGCTTATGAGTGCGGAGTCTTCAGCGTTAGACAAGCTGCATGATTTGCACACAAGAGGGTATAACACTTCACAATTTGCACTTAATAAAAAAATATATTTTGAATTAATTTTTAATTAAAATTCTGTTTTCGAAAAGTTATGCTTAACAAGTTATTTGAGCTGATGACTTGCTTTACGAAACATTTTCATGATGACAAAAATAAAAATGCTGGGCTGAGATTCAGAAAATATCTTTTACAACTGTATTTCTTCTAACCTTCACTTCCGTGTTCAAATCACGTCCGGGTCACCAAATGTAGTTATTTATTAAGTGAAGATCAGAAGAACTACACAATAAATAAGTTAAGACGTTTCTTAAGTTGTATGATGGCATCAGAATAATAATGAACAAGTTAAAATTTTAACACGTTTAGCCACAGTCTACATGAACAAACGAAAGTTAAGCGAAGAAATTAGAAATTATAAACTATTAATTGCGTACCGACACACTAAAAGGTTAAAATAAAACTAAATTTTCTTTGTCAATAAATAGTTTACAGAACTTTTTAATCATTTCACTAAAACTCTTCATAAAACTAATGAAGTTAGTTAAAGTGTTAAAATGCAGGAAAAAGGAATACATGAGTAGAATTACATTAAATTGTTGAATTCTTTAAAGAAATTAATGATGAATTGCTGATTTTTTAATTGAGTTTCTGAGATCTTTCCACATGTATATATCTCTTTAGGACCCGAATTATTTTTATACATAATTAAATATTAAACTCTACTAGTTATTCATACTATCATGACCCCAATGACACTGGGGAAAATAATAAAAAAATTCCCACTTCGCCCTTGGAACGTAGATGGTACCCGCACGATCGTGTGGGCGTTTTCCTTGAAATCAACACCTGTGAAATTTTATATTTTGGGGCTCTAAGTTGATGGAAGAAACACACTTAATTCAACTAAAATTGTACAAAATAAAGAAAATATTGATGAAAAGTTAATTATTTTATTGACTCATTATTTATTCCACCTGTGGAAATCTTTAAAACATGTTTTTGTTTTTGATAAGCGTAAATTTACATTGCATTTTTCACATGTTTTCGACTTGCTTTTGTAGTTTTCAAATATGCACTTGCGAGGCTTTGAAATTCATCAATACATCAAAAATGGTTATTAGTCTCAAGCCTTTTTATCCTGGAATTGCCAGTATGACCAATTGCCAGGCATGACATGTATAACAGGTGTATCATAACACTTCGATCTTTTTGCGAGTGGAATCACAACACTGTTATCTTCATCATCAGTTAAAATGATTTTGTTAACAGGAGAGGTTACTAACGCTTCAACTATCTCTAACTACAATTTTAAGTGATCCATTTTAATTTTTGAAATAATTTCATTTGATATTTTTCATTATGCTTGCACAGAAACCGAGAATTTGCAACAGCTAAAACAATGAAATGAATGGATTCAAGAGACTTTGATGGTAAATAATTATCCAAAATTGTATTTCCATTTGATATATTTCCATGCTTTTCTTCCTCACTCTCATCTGAACTTTATTCTACTTTCAGTATACGTCAGTGTTTCTCAAAATATGGGGCGCGCCCCCTGGGGGGCACGAGCATATCGGAAATAAAAGATTTAAAAAAATTTATTTACTAGAATGAAGTAAAACAAAATACTTTCTGGCATAATAAAAAATATAAAATTTACACGAAAATAATATATATATATATATCTGTGTGTGTGTGTATTATCTGCGATTTTACATCATCAACAATAAAAGCTTCTACTTCAAAACCTCATTTTTTAGCTATCTTTCACACTATAACCAAATAAAAAACGTTTTATTCGATTTGCTGTAATACCATGATGAGAGATTTTTCTATTACGTTTTACTTTGAAAGCGAAATGCTACTCTTTCAGAGGAAAGACAAAACCCAGACCCATAATCAAAAAAATTTTTAGGAAGATAAAAAGTTCATCACTGTTACATATTATTGCCATCAGCTGTAGGCAGCAGAATGTATTTGCTGCGGTTTGACCTTCGAGCTTACTTGTACGGTTAGTTACATCCCTGCCCTTAAGTATTTATTTTTTCATTTAGGGAATTTTGAAGGATTTCTAAGCCCAGCATAATGAAAAACGTTTTACATAATTTTTCTAGAACATCCATATTGTAATAAATACACTTTTAATCCGGAAGTGGTCACGCCGAGCACAGAGTGCACGAAATTGGTAATTCTGGCAAAACTGTTTAATTGTTACCAATGGCCCTAACATTATCCTCCTGTTTGACAATCTTAACGTGAACTAAAATATATTTGTCACATATCTCCCTCTTTTTTGGGAGTGACAGATGTTTTTTTACGATCTTAAGGTACTTGTTTTGTCTGAGTTCCCGATGTAATAACTTTTTTTTCGAAATATTTTCTGTGTCCTTGAAAGTAGGTGAGGATATTTTCTCTTAATTAAATTAATCACTGGAAATACGATTTTTATTGTGTACTATAAAGATAATTATAAAAAAGGATTGGGGTGACTCAATAACACCGCTCGACCATTACTATCGAGTGCGAGCCTGCTCCAGGGTTAAAACATGTTGAAGTCTTTCGCTTTAAATATTAAAAATAATACAATTATTCTTCATCAGATTTTTTTTTATTGTTCATTTTTCAACATCAATTCTAAATGCTAATTCTTTGAGGCTTAAAATTACAGCTCGCTTAAAACTAATTATAATATGAGCAATCATTTAAAGCAATAATGTTTTATTTTTTTATAAATGAACTTGAGCAAAGAGCGGGTTCTTCAGCCGGTACACTTTTAATGTATCAGTGCTGCACAGAGTATTTTATAACTAATTAATTAATGCCAAATTAAGAACAAGTTTAATAAGTATTATCGACTTCCGTGGGATTGTCTTACAGAGCAAAGTTTTTCAAAGGAATGCTTATGATTAGAAATTGACCCTCTGAGTTATTTTTCTATATTCGGCTGATGTATATATTTTGTCTTCTAAGCAGCCACCGCATTTTGCAATATATTCCAATTTAAAATTTAGAGAAATGAAAAATAGCATAATAATTATCCTATTACTTATTTATTATTTTTTTTGCTTAAAAGTAACATAAACAAAATTTAATACTTATGTCATGAATTTGTACGGTTTATAATAAATATTGTTGCTTTAGCGTTAAAGTGCATTATTATGGCATTCAGTACATTATTAATGTATAAAGGGGACGCAAAAAAAATTGTAATTGAAAAGGGGGCGCCAGTTTTGAAAGTTTGAGAAGCACTGGTATGCGTCATTCATATGTTTTGTTTGCAGCATTGTCATCATCGGAGAGATCCCTAAGTTCTAATGTAAGTTCAATCTGATTTATTATTCAATTGTAAAATGTCTTCTTTTGTGAGAATTCGCTCTCCTCCATTTAGACACCTGAAAAAAGTTTTTCGGCTAAAAGTTTTACAGTATTCCATGAAAAAAAAATATTTAAACCACACCTTACCAACTTATGGGAAGAGATATGTATGCATATATCTGTGTTAAGTATGAAAATGCTATACCTCTCATCAAATGTTTAAAAGAGAAAACGATTTGTAAAAAAAATCCAAAGAAAGAAAAAAGGGACTTGTCCAGCTCAACTCCAAGGAAATATTTTTTAATTATATATAGCAATACATTTCGTCTTTATTTAAGCTTCTAACAATATTATTGAAACAGAGAAAAGAACTCCATGGCAAGAACTTAGTTTTATAGCTGCAGTGACTCAAGTAAAGCCCATCCCTCACGATCGTGCGGGTAAGGAAATCCCGAGTTCTACAAGCAAATTTAATATAGTATAATTAATATGTTTTTTTCATTTTACAATGATTTAAACATTAATTCAAAAATGTGTATTGAAGCAATTAGAAATATATTGATAATTACCTTTTTACGACAGAATAAAAAGAAAACGTGTTTTCGTTGCATTTCAAAACAAAGCTAGATTAACGAGCTGAAAGTAAAACATGGACTACAACCACCGTCTGTTGATAAAAAATGATACTTTACACTTGCTGCAAGCATGCTTAATCGTTGGATTCGGGATTTTCTTTCATACGACTATTCCAGAAGCAAAAACGTACAAGAATATCTAACCCGCACGATTTTGCGGGTTGGGTCTTAAAGGAATATACTCTACTTTGAAATGTATGTCTAAAGGTCTAAAGTAACTCTTAATGTATTAATACAATGAGGGAAGCAGTTCATTTTCGATATCGAATTCAAGATAACCGCTTTTATTCTCTGTAGTCTCCAGACACGGATGCTACCATCATGATGCTGCACGCACAACCCGTACTCGTCAGAAAAGACGACGTAGTGCTACAGTATTTAATTTCCATGTTGTGCGAACCAATGTCGGCGTGGGTCTCTATGCTTTAGTGTCTAAGGAATTTGCAGAAATGGTCGTCATGTAGACATTCTATTCCAGAACTGGGAAGACTTTTACTTGGTATTGCCTACTTCTAAGTTTTAGAATGTGTTGCGGTCCACCCAGCAGCGTATTTGTGATGAGCTAAGAAAAAGTCTACAATATTTATATTATGACAATAATGAACACAGAAAATATATACTTACCTACGTAACTACAATAAAAAGTACTTAAGCCTTTAATTCCTGTTTAAAGTAAAATGTAAAGATCCAACATTATAATAATAACCCACAACTTTAACAGAACCGCATGAGGAATTTATTATCACTCAATTCAAAATACGTTAAAAATAAATCATTCTTATTTAAAGTTAGCTCTTGTTGTTATTGTCAGTAGAAGACTCAGTTCGCATTATGTCCGCAAATCTTGAATATCTCGGTTATAATTACTAATTGCTAATCTTGCACTTTATTCTAAATGGTCATCCATGAAACGAAAACAATATGATGTCTTAATTATAATCATCACTGAAATGTGCAGATTCCAACAGGTAGGTGTCAATCGCACCGAACGTTAAAAGCAAATTTCCAGTCTAGCTAACGTCATTGTTCTTTAAATATATTTTCTTAGTGTGTTGTCTTAAATCTTAGTAAAGACGGTTACCCCAAAATGTCTCCGCTGTCCACCCGTCGGTTGAGATTCACTTAATGTCCACCCCTGTTCTCTGCTGTTCCAGATATTTTCGCACCTTGCACGTGAAAACTTGATATGTTTCAAACAAAGTAACTTTCTGACTCAAGGTTCATGATATTGCTGTATGATCCTGCATGGACTACATGACATGTTTGATATTTTTGTGCTTAACATTGCATGAAAAATTATTTGACATATTTTTAATAGTGTTGCAATACATGTTTTTAATTAACATAAAACAATATATATTGAAATAAGAAATTTAAATACTGTAATGTTTGATATGTGAATTTAATAATTAATAACTGCAAATGTTTTGATTTTGTTGTAATTTCAATTTTATATATTTTGGTATTTCTATTTTTGTTATTTCAAATTTTTAAGTTTAAGTAAAATTTTAATGTCTGTATGATTCTCAGATCTGGTTTTAAAATGGCGAATAATGAGCAACCCAATTTGGCGGTAATAAATACTACCAACCAAACCCCTAATGAACCATATATAGTCCCTTTTGATTCTGCAAATGGAATGCTAATAGAAGCTTGGTTAGCTTATTTTAAAAATGCATGTAAACTTGGTACTAAGGATGATAATTGGAAAATAGTAAACATGTGTCAAAATATCTAAAAGGGTCTGCATTAAGTCAATACATTAATTCTTGCCTTAATATTTCAAATTTTAGAGAACTGTGTTCGATTCTTATTGAAAATTTTTAAAGCCTAAAATGTTGTAAGCTTGGCAGATTTTTTGCACCTCCAATTAAAAAATAATTTAGAGCAATATTTTCATCAAAAGCTTAATTATGGTAAACAATTAGGTCTATCTCCTCAACTCATTTTGAAAGGACTTACTGATGGAATGCCCATCAATATTAAATAGTTAATGACAATAAATCCCCCTACCTCACCTACAGAATGGCTCATGGTTGCTACTCGATTAATGAAAATCCAAGCCCCAAAACTTGAACAAAATACTTTCAGACAAAATGTGCCATTTCGACCAAAACAAAATACTCTGTACCTCAAAATTACTACTCTTTTCAACCCAACTTCCAAAATTTTAATAGAATACGTCCCCAACATCCCCCAAGTCAGCATGCTCATAATTTTAACAATCGAGATTTTAGGCTCAACCACCACACATATTTTCAACATGGACTGCCACCATATTCATGTAAAATTTTCACACAACAAGGAATTCCCAATGCTTATCATTGGAAACTGCAATGTCCTTTTAATCAACATCAATTAAGGCAAACCCCATTTAACTGTGATCCACCTTTGGCTGCTAACGCTGTTTCTCAGAGCTCAGAGAACTCTGTTGGCAGTCAACAAATTCCTAATCAGAGACAACACCCCCTACTGAGGCCTCTTGCCCCACATATTGACAATTACAGGCGTCCGGAAACATCTCATCATTGCCAAGCCTAGCTAACTTGGACAATTTACCTAAAAATAACAATGTGAATATCGTTATTGATACTGGATCCAATCTATCCTTAATTTCTACAGATATTTTAAATAAATTTAGATTACATAAATAGACAACTAGTCCTATACATATTAATCAAAAAAAAAACCCATGGCAATTTTCAACTAAACAAACTATGCAAAACGTACTTAACAATTGGACAGGTAGAAAGAAATATAAATTAGTATATAATTAATAGTAGTCTATCTTAAATTATTCTAGGACTACACCAGAATGTAGTCAAAATAAACTTGTTATTGATTGTGAACATAATCTGTTACTACAAAATGGACAAATCATTATAAATCAAAATCCACTCACTAAACCAATTTCATTACATTTACAGGAAGAGTTTATAAATACCTCAGAGGAAATTTTCTCACCTCTGACTGTTAAAGAAATATCTCCTAACCTGATATAACTTCTTTCAGAATACTCTCATGTTTTTTCTAAAAATAAATATGATGTAGGTAAAATAAGAATAGAACTCCCTAGAATTAATTTAACATCAGACCTCCCAATTTCTCAGCGAGCCTATAGAACTTCAACCACTTCAGAAGCTGAGTTTAATAAACAAATACAAAATTTATTAGCTGCAGGTTTGATTAAAGAATCCAATAGTTGTTATTCTTTCCCGGTTACTTTAGCTTATAAGAGAGATGAAAAGCAGAAAACCAGATTATGTATTGACTATAGAAAACTTAATGCAATTTGTAAAACAGATGCAGAACCATTACCTCAAATAGACTCCCTGCTAGATAAATTGAATAGTGCTCAAAATGTTTTTCTACACTTGTCCTCGCAAGTGGTTACTGGCACATTCCGTTGCATGATAAAGTTAAAGTAAAATTAGCTTTTATTACAATTGAAGGTTTATATGAATTTCAAGTTCTTCCTTTTGGCATTCGAAATGCCCCGTAATTTTTAATTGTACTATTCGTAAAATTTTAACAAAACATAAATGTTCAAATTTGGTTGTCAGTATTTTGAAGATATTGTTATTTTTTCAAAATTCTTTGGAGGAACATTATGCTCATTTAAGAAAAATATTCCAAATTTGTGAGGAAGAAAACTTTAAATTAAAATTTTCAAAATGTGTCTTTGCAAAAATTAAGATAAACATTTTAGGCTATGAAATTAAAGAAGGCTGCATTACCCTGATAAACAAAATATCGAAACTATTAAAAAATTACAACCTCCCAAAAATGTTAAACAACTTCAAAGTTTCCTTGATTCTCTATATGTTTATAACAAATTCATTGATTCCTATGCCAAAATTAGGGAACCTTTAAATCAATTACTAAAGAAATACAAACAATGGGAGTGGACTGCTGAATGTCAGACAGCATTTGAATTGTTAAAAAATAAATTAATAACTAAACCTGTATTACAATTATATGATCCTAAATTACCTCTTCATGTTTTCTGTGATGACTCACTGAGCGCTATTGGAGCTGTTTTAAAACAACCTGATAATTCTGGTACTCTTCACCCAGTATTTTATCATTCTAGAACTTAACGTGATTATGAAAAAAATTATTGTATCACAGAATTGGAATGTTTAGCCACAGTAGATGCTCTTGATAAATTTTATTATTATTTACATGGTAAAAAAATTCATAATTCACACTGATCATGCTGCTCTTGTTTGGCTTAAAAATGTGAAAAATTTAAGGGGTAGATTATTTCGTTGGTCTTTAAAACTAAGCATGCTTGATTATGAAGTAAAATATTTAAAATGAACTAATAATGTTGAAGCTGAAATGTTATCAAGACATATTGCTCAAGAAATCCTATATCCAACACTCAGTACATTTACTTGAATTAAATGAGATAAGGACCCATCAAAATTTAGATAATGTAAATGATCCTAAATATAAGAAAGTTGATGATGTCTTTATTCTTAAAAAGAAAAATCTATTTAAAATTGTTGTACCTTTTTCATTAAGAAGAAAAATTTGCAAAATGCTCATGAACAATTTGGAGATCCTGGTACTCAAAAAATGACGAATTTAATTATTCCTCAATATTATTGGCCTCATATTAACTTAGATATTTCCAAATTTGTTAAACATTGTAATGTGTGTCAGTTAAGCAAAAAGAAAAGGCCTTTTACAGACTGTAGCTCCCCTCCCCCCAGATTTACCTTTTGAGTATATCTCTGTTGATACTCTCTGTTTGTGGATTCAATCATTATAATTCTACAAAAATTAGTAATTGATCATGCAACTCGCTATGTTTGGTCTTTTGCTTCTAAAAGTGAAACAACAGAAACCTATGCAAATTGTTTAAAACATCTTTTCCAAATTCAAATATACCTAGTAAACTGTTAACTGATAGAAATGGTGCTTTTACCTCATCTAGATTCAAACGTTTTTTAAGAAATTATGACGTTAAACTGTTATTAACTACTTCTCATCATCTCCAGACAAATGGTAAATGTGAACGTGTAAATCAGTCTATTGTAACTAAATTAAGATGTAAAGTAAATTCTTCTCCTGCCAAAATTCCTTGGACCAAATTTCTAGAACTAGTAATCAATGAGTATAACTTAATGCCTCATTCAGTCACAAAATTCCCTCCTGCATATTTGTTACTTGGCACTTTACCATATACACCTCCATTAGCTCGAATTCAAGTTTACCCTCCACTTGAAAAAGCCGGAAGATTAGCAAAAGAGAACACCATAAAATACCATGAGAAAAATAAAATTAAATATGATGCACGTTTCATTGATTCTCCTTTTGAACCGGGGGACATTGTAATTTATGAAGAATTCAATTATCCAAATCGAAGAAAATTATCCCCAATTTTTTCAGGCCCCTACGAAATAGTACAAAAGCTGTCAAATGTCAATTATGAAATAACCAAGCCTAACGCGTTAACTAAAAAAACCTACTGAAATGGTCCATGTTTCAAAATTGAGAACTTATTACCCTCCTGAGGATTGGAAATTAAGTCATGAATAATAATAATTACACTAAAAAGAAAACACACATACAACTACACAAAACCAAACCATTGTCCTTTTTTCCCTCTTGGGTGAACCCCCTTTCACTCTTGAGAGATTTTTTCTTTTTTTTACTGTTGTTGTGATGCGTCAGAACAAGAAATGATTATAGATCTTATAATGTGTAAAACATGGGTCCATCTTCCAATCCATTTCGGATTTTTTACTGTCTTCATCTCGATGTACTGTTTCAGTTTTGAAGAAGTGTGCACTCTTGGATGGAGGCAGGAAGAGTCTGAATTAAATTGCCCTTCCTTAATAGTCTCGGACTGTTAAGTTTACTTTAAGAGGAGGAAGTCAAATTTTTTGAGACAAACTTGGATGTTTCCATGATGTTTGTCATTGATATTTTGATATTTTAGGCTACAATTATTTTGAATCTTATTTGCATTCCATTTCAAGTGTTCCTTATTTTATTTTTGATATTGACTATTTTTATGATATCATGTTCAGTGGTGTGAATGTGTTATTACATAGCTGCTCAAGAAAATGTGAACATTTTGGAACAATACTTTGTGATTTTTATTGCATTTTGAATTTTATGTTTTGAATGTTATTTATGGGTACCCATGTGTTACAATTTAGCAGTATATATTGTTTTTATATTTTTCTAGTACCTAATATCTGTGTTAGAGGTCATGCTATGTATGTTCTTACCGGCAAGTGCAAGAAGTTTTATAATTAATAATAATAATTCAAAACTTTAAAATTAATTTCTCTGTAAGGTACGGGTTTGTATCAAGGAACCTGGTGAACACCCGCGTTTGACGGAGGGGGGAAATGTAATAAATCCCTCTAGTGTCCTTTTAATTTACTCTTTTAACAATATTGAAATAATCTTTTGATTATTTGGTTCAAAATTAACAACCGGATTTTAATCGTAATCGATGAATATTATTACATCAGAAATTACTGTCCCGCACATTCTATCCAATCAGAGCTATGATTACGTGGTCATCACATACTTGCAGTGTTGGTAAGGAACAAAAACACCTTGTGTATTGGTGTTCGTTGCTCTTCCTTTTTTTGCCATCATAATGTAACATTGAATATAATTGTTTCTCAGTGTTTTTGTGTTGTGTCCGTCAAGATGTCACTTCTGCTTGTCTCTTGTCCACTGTGCTTTAATATCATCATGAATTTGTTTGTCTCGTTGATGTGAAAATGTACTATAATTTTGTCCTAAGCTTTGATGCGTGAACCACAAAAAAGAAGATATTTGTTCACAGAAGATATGTTTAATGAAAACCTGCTCACACTCGACTAAAATCTACCACTCGGCAAATACATAACATATATATATATATATATATATATATATATATATATATATATATATATATATATATATATATATATGAAAGAAATATGTATTATATATCAAAAACAAGAAATAATAGATCATGAACATAACAAGAAATAGGGTAATAAAAATATAAAAGCTGAACATGAAGAACAAAATTATAGAGAAATAAAAAAAAGAAACTACAAAAAAGAAGAACCTAGGGAAACAGAAAGCAATTTCGGACTTAGGACCGAATAAGTGGGGTTAAACTAGTTTGAAGGCGCCAACCTTCACCCTTTGCAACTCGGTAGGAAAAACCAAATAAAATAAAATAAACAAAAATTCAGAGTATGATAAAACCACTCAATACTATTATGTAACAAACGTTTCCAAACTCTTAATGCAGAAAAATCACAAAATAATTACGTAAGAAAAGTAGAAAAATCCTAAAACAATTACATAAGAAAAGTATTTTTCAAAAAATAATTTAACAAAATGTCTTTACTCACAGAGCTTTTACGAAGAGAATCAAGCGTCTTGACATTAATGAAAAACAATTATTCACCAAGTTAAAAAATTCAAATATACATAAACACATCTTTTGAGCTAACTTTTAAACCAGCCAGCAAAGAGAGATATCAAAAAAGACGACAATCAAATTTGGTAGAATTTGAATTGGTAGATTGTCCAAAATGTAAGTTTGCTAGGCTCTAATTTGGTTGGTTGTTAACAATGTCTAAGATGTTCAAGATGTGTGTGTGGGAAAAATGTAAACTGTGATATGAGTGTTATGATATAATCTTCACAGCAAGAAAACTAATATGCTGAATTTGAAATCCTATTCTTGTGTGGTGGTTTTGGAATTCGAAGTATCTCATGACGGTTATATATATATATATATATATATAATGTATTTGTGATGAATATAAGTTGTTAAGAAATTAAAAGGGTATTCATGATCTAAACAACATTGAAAAAATTGTTTTATATTATGGTATTTATCTATTTTGTGGGTAGTTAAGTTATCATTTCTAAATAAAAAATTCAAAATGATATTTCTGTAAATTGATATATGCAAATTACTATTCCATATGGGAATTTTAATTATATGGAACTTAAACGAATCTCTTTTGTCAAAAATGTTACTGACTACATTATTGTTAATAAGATGCAAGTCTAAATCCAAGAATTCCACCATATTAGAGTTGAAGTTAGTTTTAAGGAGCTTGAGATAATCAGGGTAGAACGTAATATTTGGTTTGTATTCACTATTTTTACCAAAAATTATTATATCATCTGTATAACGATAAATTAAGTAAGAATCATTTACAACATGATATATTTCAAAAGAATGTAAATATAGGTTCGCTAAACAATTACTAGCTGGACCACCCTGAGCTAATCCTTTGATCTGTTTATAAAGATTCTGATCAAATGCAATGAAATTTTCTTTTAATACGAGGTTAAGAAGAATATTAAATTTATCTTTTTTCATTGAAGTATATAATTCATATTTATCATAAATTAACTGTAGAACCTTAATCATATGATCAATATCTATAGAATTAAAAGGTTCCTAGAAATTTGATTTCGAGGACCTTTTTAATTCTGGAAAAAATTAACATATTCTTTGTAACTCTAGCAATCTCTAAGCTATTTTTAATTATTGCCGTGCTTTGTAAGTTATCAAATAGATTTTGAAGAAGAGATTGTAAGATCTTCCCAGACTTCGTGATATATGTATTGTATCCATTAGTGATACTACGGAATTTTATAGGGCTTTTATGAAATTTTGGTGTTAAAAAATACTTGGATATTTAATATTATTTAGATGAATATTCAGTCTTTTGTTCAAAGCTAAAAGACGATTATCATCTTCTCTATTATTGTGAATTGATTTTTGAAATGAGTTATTATTTAAAATGTGGTTACACTTAATATTTTACTGTAAAAGTATTTACAAATTATAGCATAATTAGCAGAGACCTTATCAACATATATAATCACGAAGTCATTTTGGATATTTTCTATTGATGATTTAAGATCTTTATACATAATTCCATTTTCAACAGTGAAATCTTATTCCCGAATTTCTGTTGCTACATAAGATCTAAATTGATTAAAATCTTCAATCGGCATTCCGTATTTAATTGCAATTTTAAGGTAGAATTTATCTAAATCTTTTATGATTTGTTTCACAACGTTAGATTTATTTTTTGTGATCATCAGTCTAAAACCGGTATCGTTTTCCATAAAATTTCTTAACAAATCATCTTTCACGATGCCGAGGTCTCATGTGACAACGTGCTGATGATAATCATCAATATAGTCTCGATATAGATTGCATTTACATGATTCTGAACTTAGGAGCTCCGAGACTTGATTATAATTAAATATAAATCTACCAAGTTTCTTGTTGTATTTGAAAGCCTTTTTAATAATAATATTTTTAATAGGAAAAAAGGATTGGTATTTTTGAAATATACTTGAAAAATTAATTTTGTTAAAGGATTTATTCATAAATATAATAATGTACAATGTTCTGTAGAGTAATTTTCACTTGCATCTAATTTAATATTCATTTTTTGTACTAAATAGTTATTAAGATCTCGAATCATATGCATACCATGAGAATCCTGAAATTTATATCTGCTTAAAATATCTGTCATAATTTTAATTTCAGTTTTATTCATGCCAAACATAAACGATTTAATTAAGCTTGTGTTGTAGTTATCATCAAATTTAACAGCTAATTCTAACATAGAATTCTTGAGGGTTGACATGTCTCTAGTAACTCTTTTTCTACGTTTAGCTCTTGAAATTCTCGCTAAACCAATATTATTACTATTATCAATAGATTTATCAAAACTCGGAACATATAATGAATCCTCGGATTTTTGTTTAAAAGTTAGTAAGACACTTTCACCTTTCCAGATAACATTCAAACCATAAGGATAATATGATCTAAATGAACCTATAAAAAAGTTTTCGAACCATAATCTTTGGTTAATATTTGGTACTATTCTAAGTATATGTACAGTTATGTTATTGAATCCATGTTTATGAAAGTGTCCTATCTCAATCTTAGCCTGGTTTTTGTTGCAATCAAATTTCCTTGTATCAGACCTAATTTGATTTAATCTAATATTGATAGAGTTTGAAGTCTGACCTATGTAAGCGAATTTACAAATGTTGCATGTCATTTTGTAAACACAGTTAAAAGTCTTACAAAATATATAACCTGCATCCATATCCAACTGTATATATATATATTTATATATATATATATAGTTATATATATATAACTATAGTTATATATATATAACTATATGGTATATTATATATATATATAACTTTATATACATATATATATATATATTAAATAATAAAATTTTCTGATACATTTTATTATTTTTCATGGAATACTGTGTTAACTTTTAACCAAATCTTTTGCAGGTGTAAAAAGGAGAAGAATTCTCACAGAAAAAGTTTTTCAATTGATGAATAAATCAAATTGATAGATCAAAACTTAGTGATCTCTCGGATGTTAACAATGCTGCGAACAAAACATATGAATCGCGTATACTGGAAGGAGAATCATGTTCAGTTGAGAGAGATGAAGAAACACATGTGAATATATTTGAATTAAAAGACAATTTTGGATAATTCTTTACCATAAAAGTTTCCTTAACACATTCATTGCATTGATTTAGCTGTTGCAAATTCTTGGTTTCTGTGCAAACAAGATGCAATATGAAATAAAATTCATCTAAAAATAAAAATGGATCGCTTAAAATTTAAGTTAGAGATAGTTGAAGCGTTATCAGCCTCTCCAACTACTAACAAAAGTATATTAAACGATGATGCAGATAACGATGTTATAATTCCACTCGCAAAAAATCGAAGCGTTATAATCCACCTGCTATACACGCCATAGCTTTTATCCTGGTCATTCCAGAATAAAAGACTTGACATATATAGCCGTTTTTGATGTGTTGATGTCATTTTAAGGTCTCGCAAGTGCAGATTTGAAAACTACGAAAGCTGTTCGAAAACATGTTGTGAAAAATGCAATGGTTATTTATACTTGTCAAAATCAAAAGAAAAGATTTTTGCAGTAAATAAATAATGAATTAATAAAATACTTAATTTTCATCAATAATTTTCCTTATTTGTAACAATTTTATTTGAATTAAGATTGGTTCTTCTATCAGCTTGGAGCTAAAAATGTATATCTCCTAAAATTTCATGGGTGACCTGTTTCATACATACCGCCCAACCCGCTTGATCGTGTGGGTACTTTCTACTTTCCAGGAAGGGAGCGGGATTTTTTTGATTATTTTTCCCAATGTCATTGGGATTCATATAGTATTAATAACCAGAAGAATTTAATATTTGAAGATAAATATAATTCGGGTTTGAAAGGGATATATATCATTTAAAAAAGACTGAATATTCAGATTATATATGCTTTTCTTTAATTTCAAAATTGTGTGCACTTATTTTTAGTAATAATACTCGTATCTATTTTAGATAAATAAGTTTAAAACTCTTCATTGCTATAAATACATTCCTTTTAAATTTTTATGTAGTGCTTTGAAAATTTTTATGATGCATAGAATAGTGATAAATTACTGTTCTGAATAAAAAATAAATCTTTAATAATATTATTGTTAGTTTCCGTATGAACAAAGATCATTACTACGGGGTATTAAAGTCGGTGAAATAAACATTTTTCTGACGCAATTTATATTACAAATAAAACTCTTTATTGAACTTATAAGATTAATTCAGAAATTCTAATGGATTTCAAGTTTTGATGATACATTATTAAATATTAAACTGTATTCAATTATTTTATTCATTCAGTTTTGTTGAACATCTTTTAGATAAATTAATAACGTTTTGAAGTAAAACATTTTAAGATAACACAATAACTTTTTAAGCACAAATATCTAAAACAAGACACGATATAATTGAATTAAATACGAAATAACTTAGTAAAATAACTACAGAAAAAATATTGAATTCATTAGGATATATATTTAATAGCTTCAAGTTCAAAAAAAGGAAGAAACTTCACAACTACTACACCAAATAATGGTAATCAAACAGTGGTGCACACAAGGAAGGGGGGGCTCCTGGGGTCCGGACCCCCCAAAGACCTTGATTTTATCCAATTGATTATAATTCTAAGTATAAAGTACGTAAAATTTAATTAAGTATTTGTTATTAACGATTAATTTTATTAATCAATGCTACTTATTTATTAAATAATCAGTTTTTTACTGTGCTTTGTTTTCGAAAATCGACAAAATCAAAATGATCATGATACAAGAATGGTGAAGTTTTGATCTCGGACGCCCAACTTTAAACTTTCCACATAAAATCATAGGTAATTTATTCAGAAGACCCGATCCGGGCTTTATGAATTTTTGGTTGTAATTTAACAATATTTCATTCTATCCATGAATTAATTTAAGCAAATGGATAGTAAAACAGGTAGTTGTATGTGTGTGACTGAAGAAAGAGGAATCCAGGTCAAAACCTTTAAAAAGGGATTTAATCGGAAGATTTATATAACATAATCCAGTGTTTCTCAAACTTTCAATATTGGCAACCCCCTTTTCAATCAAAAATTTTTATCACCCCCCTATACATTAATAATGCACTTTGACGCTAAAGCAACAATCTTTATTGTAAACCGTACAAATTCAAGACATAAGTATTAAATTTTGTATATGTTACATTTAATGGAAAAAAATTAAGTAATAAGATAATTATTATGCTATTTTTCCTTTCTCTAATTTTTAAGTTGGAACATATTGCAAAATGCGGTGGCTGCTTAGAAGACAAAATATAGATATCAGCCAAATAGAGAAAAATAACTCAGAGGGTCAATTTCTAATCATAAGCATTCCTTTGAAAAACTTTAGCTCTGTAAGACAAAGCCCACGGAAGTAAAATGTAATTATTTAAAATATTTGCACGAATTCATTTATAAGAAAATGAATCATTATTGATATAATCGCTGAATTATAAGGAGAGTAAAGCCAAGTGCGCGGCTATGTTTACAAAAATGTAAAATGATATTTTTAAATGATTGCTAAAATTATAATTAGTTTTAAGCGAACTGTAATTTTAAGCCTCAAAGAATTAGCATTTAGAATTGACGTTGAATAATAAATAATAATATAAAATTCCGATGAAGAATAATTGTGTTATTTTTAATATTTAAAGCGAAAAGACTTCAACATGTTTTAACCCTGTAATGGTCGAGCGGGGTTATTGAGTCAATCCAATCCTTTTTTTATAATTATTTTTATAGTACACAATAAAAATCGTTATTCCAGTGAATAATTTAATTAAGAGAAAATATACTGACCTACTTTCAAGGACACAGAAAATATTTCGGAAAAAAAGTGATCACACTGGGAACTCAGTCAAAACAAGTACCTTAAGATTGTAAAAAACGTTTGTCATTCCCAAAAAGAGGGAGATATGTGACAAATATATTTTAGTTCACACGTTAAGACTGTCAAACAGGAGGATAGTGTCAGGGCCATTGGTAACAATTTAACATTTTTGCCAGAATCACCGATTTCGTGCACTCTGTGCTCGGCGTGACCGCTCCCGAATTAAAAGTGTATTTATTGCAATATGGATGTTCTAAAAAATTAGGTAAAACGTTTTTCTGTATGCTTTATATGTTTGGAAATACTCATAAAAATGAATCTCCGCCTACTAATCCTTCTAAGTGCTTTCTGCGTTTTTCCAAAATTCATGAAAAATATTTTACAAGGAAAAAAGTGCAGCAGAAATAGTTTATTTAAAACTTTCCTAAAAGAAAAAAACAAATACATAAGAGCAGGGGCGTAACTAACAGTACAAGTACAACAGGTACAAGTACAAGTACAACCAAAGGTCAAACCTCAGCAAATGCATTCTTCTGCCTACAGCTGATGGTAATAATATAACAGTGATGAATTTTTTATCTTTCTAATATTTTTTTTGATTATGGGTTTGGGTTTTGTTATTTCTCTGAAAGAGTAGCATTTTAGCTTTGAAAAGAAGACATAATAAAAAAAATCTCTCATCATGGGATTACAGCAAATCAAATAAAATGTTTTTTATTTGGTTATAGTATCAAAGATAGCTAAGGTGGTTTTGAAGTTGAAGCTTTTATTTTTGATGACGTAATATCACAGAATGATATATATAAATTATATCAGTGTAAATGTGTATTTTTTTATTATGTCAGACAGTATTTTGTTTCACTTCAATCCAGTAAATATTTTTTTAATATTTTATTTTCGATGTGCTCGCGAAGATTTATATCACATAAGGTTTATCGCAACCCCCCCCCAGGGGTTTTAACAGTTTGAGAAACACTGACATAATATCTTTCTTATACTATAGCTCTTTTGTCACAGAATGGTAGTTTTGTACAAATATATCCGGTGCTGCTGCAAGCAAAGTCTTTTTAATTATATTTTGTTTTCTTGTATTTAAATTATTTAATGTAACATTTTCTTAATACTTATATACATAATTTTGTTATTTTAAAATTTTAATTGTTTTAATTTTCTTTTTAGAATCAAAGTATATTTAAGTAATGTGATTAATAGAACTATTTGTTCATTGCTATTCCAATTCGCTTACAAAAATAGATTTTTATTCTTAAGATTACTGCAAAATTACTATAATGGTAATTATATTATTTATTTACTTCTATAAAAAATTGTCCTTTTTCTACTTTTTATGTTTAATTTTAGTGTAGGACTTCTTTTTCTCTCTAAGACTATTTTTTAAAAATATTACGTTTCATTTTCATGCTTGAACTCGGATTAGAAATAATACCGCATTCATTTTCGTAGAAAGCGGTGGCGGGGGAAGCCCCACTTAGATGGAAGGTAAGAACTTCACTTTTATGGCGTATTGATGGGGTGACAAAATACCACATTTCAGAGTGCCGGGGGTAAACGTCCCTCGGTTCCTTTCTAGGGGTATGTATGTCCGACTAAAGACGAAAAAAGCCGAATGAGCTTTACATACCCGAGCATGATGTTAATTCTCAAGTCAAACGCGCCAATAGAAGTTATCCCTTTAAAAATTAAAAACATATGCAAATCAAAGACAGAACGAAGAAAATATCAATGAGTCCCCAATCAGCTTTTTTTTTTTTATGGCAAACCTGTTGTAGGCAGCTTTCTGTACGGGCAAACCAGTTAAAGATTTAATCCTACAAGGCCAAAATTAGACAATTTGTGCATCATGTTGCTCTTTTAAAAAAAGCCACTGGATTAGTTTTAATGAAAATTTTGTATTAATATACATTTAAAAAGAGAAAGAAAGAGATGTGTAATCGTATATATGCATGATTAGCATTAATGCTCATAATGAATGTACAACCAAAATCTACGTTCTGTTATGGAACACTGAAAGTTAGTCTAATATATATGGGGTACGGTTCTATCCCAATGTTCTACTTATCGGAAGCAGAAAACCTTAAATGTGTGCAACAATATGTTATATAAAATTAATAAAACGTTTTATATATATTTATATGTTTATAAATATATATTGAACAAAAATGAATATTCATCTAAATAATATTAAATATCCAAAAGTATTTTTAACACCAAAATTTCATAAAAGCCCATAAAATTCCGTAGTATCACTAATGGATACAATACATATATCACGAAAAAAAGATCTTACCTTCAAAATCTAGGGGATAATTTACAAAACACGGCAATAATTAAAAATAGCTTAGACATTAAAAAGAGTTACAAAGCATATGTTAATTTTTTCCATGCATGCAATAATTTGATTTCGACGATTTTTTTTTAATTCTAAGATATTGATGATATGATTAAGGTTTTGTTAATTTATGATAAATATGAATTATATACTTCAATGAAAAAGATTAATTTAATATTCTTGTTAACCTCGTATTACAAAAAAATTAAAATGTATTTTTGATCAGAATCTTTATAAACAGATCAAAGGATTAGCTCAGGGTGAAGTTCCAGCTAGTATTGTTTAGCAAACCTATATTTACATTCTTTTGAAATAGATCATGTTGTAAATGATTCTTTTAATTTATCGTTATATAGATGATATAATATTTTTTTTGGTAAAAATAGTGAATACAAACCAAATATTACGTTCTACCCTGATTATCTCAAGCCCTTGAGAAAACTAACTAATACTCTAATATGGTGGAATTCTTGGATTTAGACTTGCATCTTATTAACAATAATGTAGTCAGTAACATTTTTGACAAAAGAGATTCGTTTAAGTTCCATATAATTAAAATTCAGTATGGAATAGTAATTTGCATATATCAATTTACAGAAATACATTTGAATTTTTATTTAAAATGATAATTTAACTTTTAGAATCAAAATAGATAAATAATAATATAAAACAATTTTTTTTCAATGTTGTTTAGAAAAAATAGATTTTTAATTTCTTAAGAACTTATATTCATCACAAATATTAACCGTCTTATTATTTCGAATTCCAAAACCACCACACAACAATAGGGTTTCAAAGTCAGCATGTTAGTGGTCTTGCTGTGAAGATTATATTAACACTCATATCACTATTTTTTAAACATTTTTTCACACACATCTTGAACATCTTACAAATTGTTGACATTCAACGTAAAATAGAGCCTGGCAAAGCCCCATTTTTGACAATCAACCAATTCAAATTCTATGGCGTATTTGATTGGTCTTTTTGACAAAAAATATCTCTTTGCTGGCTGGTTTAAAAGTTAGCTCAAAAGATGTGTTTATGTATGCCCGACCGAGCCGAATTTTTAACCCGTGAATAATCGATTTTCATTAATGTCAAGACGCTTGATTCTCCCTCGTAAAAACTCTGTGAGTAAAGAAATTTTGTTAAATTATTTCTTGAAAGATACTTTTCTTATGTAATTGTTTTAGCATTTTTCTACTTTTCTTACGTAATTATTTTGTGATTTTTCTGCATTAAGAGTTTGGGAGAGTTTGTTACATAATAGTAATGACAATTTTTTCATACTGCTCTGAGTTATACAAACACTGAAGTTTTGTTTATTTTATTTTATTTGGTTTTCCTACCGAGTTTAAAAAGGAAGGTTGGCGCCTTCAAACTAGTTTAAGTCGAAATTGCTTTCTGACTCGCATTAATGTTCTAACTCGCTTTTTTGTAGTTTATTTTTTTTATTTCTCTATAATTTTGTTCTTCATGTTCAGGTTTTATATTTTTATTATGTTATTTCTTGTTATGTTCTTTATCTATTATCTCTTATTTTTGATATATAATACATATTTCTTATATATATATATATATATATATATACTTGACATATTTAAAAAGAACTGTTCTACACTAAAGAATGAGTGAAGGAATCAATATTACCGTAGCATTGTTCAGCTACACGAGGGCTTTTGGCGACGGACTTCAATCTGTCGAGAGCTGAAACATCCTCCCGTTGGTGTGGTGTGGTAGTTAGGCGACGGGGTAACTGCTCAAGTGTCGTCCACGTCACTTGACCATGGTTCAAAATTCCGTGGTCCGTCACCAAAAGCTCTCGTGTAGCTGAACAGTGCGACGTTATTATTCACTCACTTGGCGACGGTCCTCGCAATTTTGAACCATGGTCAAGTGGCGACGATGACACACCCTCTCCTAACTACTACACCACACCAACGGGGGGACGTCAGAGCTCACGACAGATTTAATGTGCACCACTCTCAACACAGGAAGTCTTCGGTGGTACTGGGCTCGAACTCGTGACAAGCCAGCCACAATCCGATACTTCGACCATTAGGCTGTCGCATTTAACACTGTAAAGTCTGACTCAAGTTTAGAAGAGAGCTAAGCGTTCTGCTGCATATTATATAGATCAAAGCGCAAACAATGGGTCATCTGGAATACGGCTTATTTTCATGGAGTTTTCGGGCACTTAAAGACCGTGGAGTTCCAATTTTAGTGGAAGAAAACTTATGGTTTGAGAAGTTTGAAACTGTAGTAGTCCTGTGTCGTCACATTGGAAGAGTTAAATTACGATTATCATTCATCGTTCTGAACATTGGTCGATCTTGTCCAGGTGTTTTCGATGTAGAGCCAGTGCTCAGAAATTGCAGATGAGTGGCAGCCGTGCATGCATTTTTATACCGGTCACTGTCCCATTTTCTCAGACATGCGTGACTCCTCTTAAATGTTCGACTCGGAATAATTGCATAATTCTTCGGTGATATTATTTGAATCTTTGATTCAATATCCTTCATAAAAGTAGGCATAGTTTGTGGTTTCTCTTAATTTTACAACAGGTGTATTTCAGTATAATCGATTTCATTTAAAGAGTACATTTATCACATTATAGTATAAACATTAGTATAGTCTATGACTGATTTTTTTGTGTGTGTGTGTGAAATAGTTTAAATTTGCACTCTTGAACAAACTAGTTTCATTTTGCCCAAAAATATCTGGCGGAATCAATCAAATGATTTATATGATGAAAAATGTCTTACCGCTTGCCTTCCTTAATTCGTGATTCTTCCAATTCTGTATTCTAATCAAAATTGAAGCGTTCCTTTATTACAGAATATTCAGTACTGATAGATTATTTATTATTTGCCTTGATTTGATTTTTATTGATGCTGTACTTTTAAACAGCGAGAAATCATTTTGCAATGGACCTCGTGATTTTGAATCTTGGTCAAGTGACGAGGCCATCACCTGAGCTTGCATAAAACTTTTTGAATTTCTACACCACGCTAACGTGAGAGCATTGATCTCCGACAGATTTCACGTGCATTACTCAGTGGAGGAGCTTATCAGGAGGACAGAACCCAAGACCTATAAAGCCAAAGCCCATTAACATGACCACTTGCCAAAATGGATCACCTCTGTCCGGAGGATGTTACTGGTTTTTATAGATACCATTACGGTATTCCCCCACCAGTGAGTCGATGAATAGGCAAATGAACGATATATTTTTTTATAGTAAGCTGCTTCTTTTAATTGGTGGTGTTGCGTCAAGTGAGTCTGATGTCTTCTTTGGTTGCTGCATCAAGTAGGTCTGACGATTTTGATTGCTCTTTTTGCGGGTAGATGGCGCCACGATAGATCAGGAGGTTGTGCTCTACTTAATTCAGTCAAGGTCACCAATGTGGTGGAGTTTATCCGGAGGACAGAACTCGCGACCTACGGATCCGAAGCCAAGTCATGACCCCTAGACAAAAGTGATCCTCTCTGTCCGGAGACTGTTACTGGCTTCTGTAGATACCTCTACAGTCTCCTTTACACGACGGCTCTTCAATGGAGCTAAGTTTTTAGACCATGGCTTTGTAATGCCAGCCACGAGATCATGATCCTCACCTCTTGGTAATCACAGCCACAGGGTCTACAGGGGTACCAGGACCCACAAGAACCATTCGAATACCAACGAACCTTGACTTCGTGATCATAACATTCGGCTACTGAAGCCACACTATTACACGCTAAATTAAGTTATTTGAGAATAAGGAACCCTCAATGTAGAGGGGACAATGCACTTGAAATCTGGCGAGGCTAAGTGTTCTCTCGTTGATGTGGTGTGGTAAATAGGAGAGGGAGGTGAAATCTCAGTCATCATCCTCGTCAGAAAACTACGAGGTGCGTCACCAATAAAACTCATGTTGCTTTTTAGTGGGACGTTGTATAACTCTCACTCGCATGTGAATAAGGAGTATAAAAATGGAATACTCGTATAATCTAATTCCATTATCTTGTAAATCTTTATTACTATAACTTAGCGTTTCTCAAGCTGTGGGGAATTCCCCCAAGGAGGGGGCGTGATAACTTGACGAGGGAGGCGCGAGCAAATTGAATAGTCGAAAACAAAAGATTAATTTTTTTTTAAATTATTAATTTACTGAAACAAACGAAATACACTCTGACGCGATAAAAAATCAAACACACATTTTCACTGATACAATACATTTAAAAATGTGTCAGTATTGCACAATGTATTCTATAATTAAGTTAACAATACTAAGTTAAGAACAACATTAATAGTTGCCATTGGCCCCACGGGCTTGTCATTTACAAAATTATATTAAAAATTAACATTTATCTTCATAATTAATACCGCTTAGAATTAATTCCATGAGGAAAACATTTGCGTCATAACTTAGTTATATATAATTTAAAGAAACTTCTGTTGTGTTGATGATGTTGTCATTACTTATCCCACCTGATTGACAGCAACATCAGATTCAAGTCCACGAAATTCATCACAGCATGGCACTAGATTTACACTTTTCGTTATCTGTATATTTGAGCACTATATTGGTAACAGTGCGATATGGGTCTCAGTCCCACCCTTATTTTAAGGGAGAACATTCTGGGAGTGGTCAGAGCTTCCTATCTATCTTTTCCTTCCACTAACCTCACGAGAGAACTTGCAGCTCAACGGCTATTTAGCATGCCTCATAGGCTCTATATACACTGGTGTGCAAAAATTAAGGACGAAACGGTTTTTTCAATATAACTTTGAACAAAAACTTTCCAACTCAACACATTTAATACCGTAAGATCCCCAATACGTAAAGACGTGTGTAATGTAAGCAACACTTACTAAAAGAGAAATCAGAGAGATAAAAAGAAGCTTGATTGAAAAAGTAGCATGGAGCGCAATGCGACTGAAGGCCGAAACATCCCTGTTATGGGTGTCCAGCAAGAAACATCCGGTCTTTAGTAGGAGACATGATCTCCCCTGACTGCTAGGCAGGTTTCACAGCGTCTGCCCATGCTGAGAATGAGGGTGTCAATGAGCTGTTGAGGCATTGCTGCCCATTCGTCTTGCAGCGCTAATCGAAGCTCCCGAATCGTTACTGGTGGTAAGGTACGAGGTGCCAAGCGTCTGCCTAGAAAATCCCATACATGCTCGATGGGATTGAGATCCGGAGATCGTGTCAGCCAATCCATACGTTCAATATCGTCACTCCCTAAGAGTTGTTCGGCAGCTACTGTGTGATGGCATGGTGCATTGTCGTCCATGAAAATGAACTGCAGACCCATAGCGCCTCTAAAAAGACGCACATATGGAAGAAGAATCTCGTTACAATAACGGGTTCCGTTGACTGAACCTGCGTCGAAGATGTGAAGGTATGTACGACTACCAAGCATGATGCCTCCCCAAACGAGAACACCGCGACCTCCATACCTGTCCCTTTCAATGATCAGATGAGTATGTGATGAGAATCGCTACTCAAACTGAATCTGCTCTCATCTGTAAAGAGTACTCGTCGTCCCCATTCATTGTCTCTCCAATTCCGGCGTTCCCGGCACCACAGAGAAGCCTTCTCCGATGGGCAGGCGTTAAAGGTACACACCGTACAGGGCGTCGTGCAAACAGACCACCACCGTGCAGTCTTCTGGCCACGGTAAAACGCGATATCGGTCGTCCAGTCGCCTGTGTCGTGTGTCTAGCGATTTCTCCCGCTGTCTGCTGCCTGTTTCTTCTGGCCTGTAAGACAATGTACCGGTCCTCTGTGGGTGTGGTTCCTCGTGGACGACCATTACTGAACCCCCGGATAGCTCTTCCTGTAGTTTGAAATTGTCTCCAACGTCGTGAAACGATGCTGTGAGCAATTCCGAACTCTGCAGCCACACTTGTCACCCTGCGGCCTTCCTCCAACTTCCCAATGATTCGACCTCGGGTAAAAGCATCCAGATGTCATCTAACAGATTGATTATTCGCCATTTCTCGCTGAGGCAGCAACTCGGTGTGATTTTAACTGCTATACGGCGTGCAATCTCTTTGCCAGAAATACTGATCTTACACCGAAAGCAGGCTTTATACTACTCAGACACTCCCCCATTACGTCTACCTGCATATCTACGCATGTGCTACCGTACTTCACCTTACTTAATCTCCTGATTGGTCTTTCTGTCCGCTCTGCCTCTTCGTTCAGCTGATATGCTAATTTTTCGACTTCGTCCTTAATTTTTGCACACCAGTGTATTTACAAACACCCATTCTTTTTTCGGAATTCAAACCCAGGATCAAAAACACAGTAGTCAACGGCTTCTAAAATATGTCACAAAATAGGAATAAAACCTATTTTCCTTCGGAAAGAATGCCTCTTTGAGAGAAAATAAAAAAATTCAAGCAATATATAAAATCTTAGCCATAAAATATTTTTTAAGATAAATAATTTAAATATTCTTAAGTTTTGAATATATTTAAATATATATATATATATATATATATATATATATATATATATATATATATATATATATTAACGTATTTTTAAAATGTTGAAAATTAAAAAAAATAGTAGATTTAAATATAGTTTATGTGCAGAAACACATATTTTTTTCATAATTTTACATCTATAGGTAACATAAATAAAATTTTATTTGTACAGGAAAATCTTATGTACCGTATTAATTCAAATTTAAGCCATCATTGATTCTAAGTCGCACCTCCGATTTTCTACCCGTCTTTGAGGAAAAAATATAAAAAATTCTGAAAATGGTTCATCAATGTACGATACTTAAATTTTTTTTAAAAAAAATAATGAGAAATAATAAGAAGCTAATAATTAATATGTTAGGTCGGGGAAAAAGAAATCCATTATTTTTGCATCAAATTCATGACTTCATTTAACATGTTTCGGATAGTCCGATTTGAGTCAAATATGCACCGTTTTGTAGAATAATGTGTTGTCATTTTACAGGTAGCTTCATAATGCCTCTCTGATAGAGGTATTGTTTCTTATTGGTGAAACACTCTAGTAATCGTTTTTCATAATCTTCTCTTGATCCCAATTTCTTATTAATCAGGAAATTTTGCAAAGCGCAAAAAAGGTGATAATCGCTTGCTGCCAGGTCTGGACTATATGGTGGATGCATTAAAACTTCCCAACCAAGCCCCCAGAGTTTCTGGCGAGTCACTATAAACGTGTGTGGCCTGGCGATGTCTTGAAGGAATACAACACTTTTTCTGATGGCCAATTCGGGCCGTTTCTGGGTAATCGCTAGCTTCAAACGGTCCAGTTGTTGACAGTAGAGATCTTAATTTAGTATTTGGCTTTACGGAAGCAACTCATAATAAATTATTGCTTTATAGTCCCATCAAATATACAGTTGAACCTTCCTGGCCTTTAATTCTGGCTTGGCCCCCGTTTGACCTGCTTCACCGCTCTTTGACCACGATCGTTTTCGCACAATATCGTCTTTTGTGACCCATCTCTCATCCCCAGCCACCATCCGCTTAAGAAATGGGTGGAATTCATTCCGTTTGGCCAAGGCTTCAGAGAGGGAAATTCGATCCATCATGTGTTTTGGTGTTAATTGGTGTGGCACTCAAACATCGAGTTTCCTTTTGAATCCAACTTTGCGCAAATGGTTTAAAACTGTTTTATGGTCGATCATTAGCTCTTGGACAATGCTACGACTACTAACATACCAATCAATTTAGATTATTTGTGTGATTTTATCGACATTTTTGACGACGAGCCTGCCTGTGCGAGGAGCATCTTTAACATCCAAAATGCCTTATCGGAATCGATGAAACCCAGATTGCACGTAACTAGCTGTTACAGTATCGGCATCATACAATTTCAGCCGCCTGGATTGCTTTTTCACCTTTATCAAATGAAACCTGTAAAACGTACCGATTTTTCTCTTTATTGAATTCCATTTTTAACACCCTGTAACTCACAACTGAATGGACCAAACAAAAAACAGCAAAAGAATTTTTAGTGTGAAATGTCACCTTTACAACGAGCAGAAATTTGAAATTGTTTGATTAATTCTTCATGAGATATCGACACTACAACCATCTACCGAAAAAATATAATCGATATTTTTTCCCCAACCTAATATTTTACCATATTAAAAATTTTCAAAACATACAGGAATCTATAATTACTATAAACGTTAGTACCGTGTGTCAAAAATGATTTGACACTTCCATTGTCACAGCTGACTTGGGTATTAGTGTCGATTTTCCCACACGCCGCCATTTTCCCACACTTTATCGTCTTTCGGGCCATCCAATGCATTTGTTACGCAACATTTTTTTAAAAGAATATTTTATTGAAGAATTATTAAAGACTGTTGAACATTTATAAGCAAAAACTGTACAATTCTGTTTACGCCATCGACATATATTTGTTTCATCCGTCGCAAATTCATCAGTGTCTGCCGTTCTGTTTCCGTTTTTATTTCTGCGTATAAAATTGCCTCCTTTTTCATACTTGCGTCATAATGAACTCTCTTTGATGTTTTTACCGGTATCTTTCATGTTAAGGTGATTAAAAGAACGAGAACGTATACAAAAAACTTTCGTGAATACAGGAGATAAACTGCAGAATGACATAAATTATCGATGCAAGTGGCCAGAATGGACGGTTACAATTTTCCTTCTGAAAGAGGAGGAAACTCAATTTCCCCCATTAAACAAATGTTTTGCCCTCGATTCTAAGCTGCACTCGATTTTTAATAGCATTAACATTGGAAAAATAGTGCAGCTTAGATTAGAGTAAATACGGTATGACAGTGCTTCTCAAAATTGCAATATTCGCGACCCAATATTCAATCATAATTTTCATACGCTCCCCCTCATACAATAATAATATTTTGAATTCAATAATACTATATTTTGACGCTAAGACTACAATATGACTTTTACCTCTCAAGCTCCCGCAGCGTGTATAAACATCTCATTCAGACAAAGCGTTTATTTCCTCTGAAGTACAAATACGTTTTTCTGAAATACCATCTTTTATGTACACTGCTATTCATAAAATTATTTCGAAGGCTTTGGAATGAACTAAAAGGACCTTGACAATGTTTGCGAAGGATGTACTTACTTCAGATTACATGCTTCTTTATTCCTCCCCTCCTCCAACACATCACACACGTGTGTCTAATTTGGCGTTGGGAGGCGAGGCGAGTAACTAGAAGTAGATAATTAAGGGATTAATTATAAACCGTACACATTATCAAGATATGTGTTAATTTGTATTTATTTATATGATAGCTGTACCCTGCCAAACGTTGCTGTGGTTGAGTACGGCTTAAAAAAAGGAATGGGAAAGTACACATTTCTAATATTTTTAACCGTTTGCCCTTATGTATGATTATTTGCATTTGTACTTAGAGAATGACTCTTTTTCAAAAGAAATATGTGTAAATAAGCATAAACAAAACTTTTCTAAACAGATTTCAGTTGTTAATCTAATGCATGGTTTATTACTGTTTGTTTTTGTCCTTATACGAGGGCAATTCGGTAAGTAACCACCGTTTGGCCATGGCGCTAGAAGTACGGTTCGGAGCGCCCTCAATCGAATGCACGAGTAATCTGGGATCCAGTGAGCTTCCAGTCGGCGAGTGAGAGTGTCGTAGGGCCAGGCGTTTGCTAGTTATAACGTGACAAAATGTGTGCCGCCATGGAAAATCCCGCGAAATGTGAGGTACGAGGAGTGATAAGATTTCTTTGGGTCAAAAAACTGTCAGCAGCTGATATCCATCGTGAATTGTGTGCTGTATACGGGCCAAACATTATGAGTGAAGGTGTAGTACGTCAATGGGTTCGATTTTTCAAGGACGGAAGAACAAACATTCATGAGGAATCACGGAGTGGAAGGACGTTTGTAGTGAGTGCTGATCTCATCAAAGAAATCGATGAAAAAATTCGTTTGCTCCGTAATTTCACAATCTCCCAACTTTCAGAACACTTTCCAAACATTTCTTGGACAGTTTTGTGTGCGACAGTCACGAGAAAATTGGGCTACCGGAAGTTCTGTGCTCGATGGGTACCAAAAAGGCTCAAGGATATCCACAAAACAAGTCGAATGTGCGCTGCCTTAGAATTTCTTTCCCGGTACCACACGGATGGGGAGGACTTTTTGAACAGAATGGTGACGGGTGACGAAACTTGGGTAGCGCATGTCAAAGTGGAGACAAAAGAACAGTCTATGGCATGGGGTCATACCGGTTCTCAACCCAGCTGAGGAAAGCCCGTCAAACTTTGTCAGCGAGGAAGCTAATGGTTACCGTCTTTTGGGATGTTCAAGGAATCTTGCTTATTGAATTCATGAAGCGTGGAACAACAATCAATTCCGAAGTTTACTGTCGCACGTTGAAGAAACTGAAAAGAGCCATCCAGAACAAACGTCGCGGCCTACTGAGTTCTGGAGTTGTGCTTCTGCACGATAACGCGCCCCCTCACACTGCTGTAAGAACACGAGAGGTTTTGCGAAAATTTAAATGGGATGTGTTTAAACATCCTCCCTACAGCCCGAACTTGGCTCCATCTGATTACCATCTGTTCACTACAATGAAGAAGTGGCTTGGGGGAAAGCATTTCGCTGACGATGAGGAACTTAAAAACGCTGTGACACATTGGTTTAAATCGCAGGCGCCCACTTTTTATGCAGAAGGAATTGGTAAATTGGTACAACGGTACGACAAGTGCTTGAATAATGGAGGAGACTATGTTGAAAAATAGAGAAGAGTTGTGCCTTTGATATGTGAATAAATTTTTTTTTCTTCTGTGCTCGTATGTTTTTTACAGCGATTCGGAGGTTATTTTCCGAATCGCCCTTGTATTATGGGGGAGGTTGATTATGGAACCTAAAATTACTTATTTTGTCTCCATTATGGATGTGAAAATGCATTAAATTGGCTTTTTTTCGGTGAAAAAGCTTTTGCAGCTTAGAAACAATGGACCTTTACATGCCAGTAGAAGCCAGTATTTTCGGTTCATAACATAAAGAAAAAAAAGCGTTATAACTTCAAGAGTATTCGGTTAACAAATGAAATATGTTAGAAAATTTTTCTTTATGCATATAGTTATGCATATTTTTTATATAAAAAATTCATACCTCAAGTGCAAATGGTTAACTATATCAGAAATGTATGCTTTCTCATTCCCTTTGCTTTAAACTAGACTGAGCCACAGAAACGTGTGGTAGTGTGTACACAGTTCGTTTTTTATTAAAAAAAATCATACCTTAAGTGAAAATGGTTAAATATATAAGAAACGTGTGCTTTCTCTTTTAAACCAGACTGAGCCACAGCAATGTGTGGCTGGATGCAGCTAATTATAACAAACTTAAATTTAAAAAAGCCATCAAAAACAAAATAAGGTTCAATAGTTTGATGAAAAAACGATAAACAGTTCCAAATAAAAACAAAATATACATCAGAAAATCTTAATTTAGCCATTTGTATTTCAGAGTAACATCAAATGAAATTTTGAAATCCTACCAAATAGATCCTTTTTAATGAGTCTAATGTGTTACAACCTCAACTCTTAGAAATCCTAACAACTATTTGGCAGAAAAGTCCATATCCAAGTACAGAAAAATATTACAGTTTTATTCAAACAGGTATGGAACGATTTCCCATTATTCAATGCCCTTTGGCGATGTCTTCTGATTTGAGGTAAATGGGGGACTGAAAAAAAATTTAACCTCCAAATAATAAGAATTATATAACAATTCAATTTATAATTACCGGAGAAAGATAAATTCGCAGAAAAATTTATATCTGTACGGTACTCATTTTTGGCACGATTTTGAAATCCCGCGAATTAGATCTTTGGCAGCGTATAATATTAATACTTAAACTTTAAGGAATTTTAACTATTTCCTGGAAACAATTATAGCATACTGAAGTAAAAAAAAATAGTACTTTATACATAAAAATTATCTAAGGCAGATAACCAAGCTTGAAAATACAACACATCAAACTCTTTTTTTACTCAATTTTGAAATGACACGGTTCACAAATGTACTTATTTACACAAAACTTTGTTCTAGCACGAATTCCTTTTTTTTCTATTCCAATTTTAATCAGAAGATGGTCGGTTTATGCCCACATATATGTAAGTGACTTGGTCTAATTCATGGCTTTTTCACTTTATAGTCTAGAATTTCGGAGAATATTTGATTTTTATAATCACTTTTTCCTTTATTTTGTTGTACTCTCAATAGAACTTTATTCTTCAGTATTATTGCATTTTGTATTAAAATGTTCAGTTTGTAGGACGCAATAAATAATTTCAATAAATTTCTAAATGTTGGTGTGTTCAAGTTAATTTTTTTTAATTCGATGCTTAAATTTCCAGTATTATTAGGGGATTATAGCAGTATTGACAATGCACCACATAATGCAACTTTTTCAATGTAAACCCATAGAAAAAAAGAAATTTGACGGTTGTGGAAGCATGGAAAAAGTTAACGATTATGGATTAGATTACGAATCCTTCTTTCGCTATTAAACAGTTGGGCCAAATGATTTTGAATGCTCGTTGGAGAAAAATCTATCCAGAATGCATCAAAGTAGAAGCTTCATAGTACAAAAATCAGTTGTGTGTCTGATATTATATATCTATCAAATGAAACTGGTGGTGCAGGTTTTAATTACATGCAAAACACCAATTTTAATTTTCTTTTTAATAAAAATGAATTGTTTTTGTTTTATAAATATGTAACAGGGATTTCATTATTACATTTTTTGCACGGTTTTCTAAGGAAGAAATCTACCATGGTAAAAAAAAAACCCATTTGGGTTTACAAATGTTAACTGGTGTAAAAAAACTTGAGCTGACTTTATCAATGTGAAGGCCTAATTAAAAAAAAAAATCTTACAATCTTCGCTTACTAAACAGATAAATCTATATTTAGCATACAATTACTTGAAAATACGTTTATAATATACATGCAAAACCGTAATCATTGGGTGACGAAAGCCTATCAGAATGTTACAACGAACTTAAATCTTAAAAAAAACTATTGAAACCAAAAGTGTTCAATACTTTGATTTTTTAAATGAGAACATTTATAACCTTGCACAAGAAAGCATCACACGGGAGCTTACATAAAAGTAAGCGTGAAGCACACAAAGAAGAGAAGGATTACAACACAAACATCCTTGTCTTACTCGGGATTTGAACCTCAACCCTACGGCACCGCAGTCAGCTTCATTATACCGAATTGGCGACTGACATTTTCATTAAATCACCATAAACAGTTCCAAGCAAACCCAAAATAAATGTAAGAAAATCTTAATTTTGCCATTTGGATTTGAATAGTAACATCAAATGAAATTTTAAAAATTGCCTAAAACATAGAAAAAAAACTTATTTTTCATAAAATACCGTCAAATAATTTCGCCAAATTAATACGTAGCCAAGCGCAGGAAAATGTTCTGCACGATTTCTTATTGAAGACATATCACAGCAATTGGTGACGTCTTTTGATTTGACGTAAATGTTGGACAGGGATTTAATTTGGGAATACTGGAAAAATATAAAATAGCCGGAAATTTTAATCGGTGAGCTACTCGTTTATGGCGTGATTTTGAAATTAAGCCAAATAGATCTTTTACGAATTATCTTATGTTACGACCTAATTTTTAGAGATTTTTGCTATTTAGCAGATAGTCAAATATAATGATAACAGGGTTTCTCAAACTGTGGGGAGTGCCCCCCTGGGGAAGCGCGATAAACGTACAAGGAGGGCGCGAGCATATCGAAAATAAAAAATTAAAAAAAAATTTACTGGAATAAAGTAAAACAAAATACTTTCTGACATAATAAAAAAATACACATTTACACTGATATAATTTATATATATCATCTGCGATATTACGTCATCAAAAATAAAAGCTTCAACTTCAAAGCCTCATTTTAGCTATCTTTGATACTGTAACCAAATAAAAAACCTCTTATTTGATTTGCTGTAATCCCATGATGAGAGATTTCTTATTAGGGTTTCTTTTCAAACCAAAATGAGAAAAAACAAAACCCAGACCCATAATAAATAAATATATATATATATATATATATATATATATATATATATATATATATATATATATATTTTAGAAAGATAAAAAATTCATCACTGTTATATTATTGTCATCAGCTGTAGGCAGCAGAATCTATTTGCTGCGGTTTGACCTTCCAACTTACTTGTAAGGTTAGTTACGTCTCCCTGCTCTTATGTGTGTGTGTATTTGTTTCTTCATTTAGGGAAGTTGTAAATAAACTATTTCTGCTGCGATTTTTTCTTGTAATATATTTTTATGATTTTTGGAAAAGCACACAGAGCACTTTGAAGGATTACTTGGCCAAGATTTATTTCTATGAGTTATTCCCAAACATATAAAGCATAATGAAAAACGTTTTACATTATTTTTTTAGAACATCCATATTGTAATAAATACACTTTTAATCCGGAGCGGTCATGCCGAGCACAGAGTGCACGAAATCAGTAATTCTGGCAAAACTGTTTAATTGTTACCAATGGCCCTGACACTATCCTCCTGTTTGACAGTCTTAACGTGTGAACTAAAATATATTTGTCACATATCTCCCTCTTTTTGGGAGTGACAAACGTTTTCTTTCAATCTTAAGGTACTTGTTTTGACTGAGTTCCCAGTGTGATAACTTTTTTTCCGAAATATTTTCTGTGTCCTTGAAAGTAGGGGTGAGTATATTTTCTCTTAATTAAATTATTCACTGGAATAACGATTTTTATTGTGTACTATAAAAATAATTATAAGAAAAGGATTGGATTGACTCAATAACCCCGCTCGACCATTAGTATCGAGTGCGCACCTGCTCCAGTATTAAAACATGTTGAAGTCTTTTCACTTTAAATATTAAAAATAACACAATTATTTTTCATCGGAATTTTATATATTTGTTCATTATTCAACATCAATTCTAAATGCTAATTCTGTGAGGCTTAAAATTACAGTTCGCTTAAAACTAATTATAATTTGAACAATGATTTAAAAAAAAATCATTTTACATTTTTGTAAACATTGTCGCACACTTGGCTTTACTCTGCTTAAAATTCAGCGATTATATCAATAATGTTTTATTTTCTTATAAATGAACTCGTGCAAATAGCGGGTATTTCAGCCGGTATACTTTTAATGTATCAGTGCTGCACAGAGTATTTTTTATAACTAATTACTTAATGCTAAATTAAGAACAAGTTTAATAAGTATTAGCGACTTCCATGGGCTTGTCTTACAGAGCAAATTTTTCAAAGGAATGCCTATGATTAGAAATTGACCCACTGAGTTATTTTTCTACATTTAGCTGATATCTATATTTTGTCTTCTAAGCAGCCACCGCATTTTGCAATATGTTCCAATTTAAAAATTAGAGAAAGGAAAAATAACATAATAATTATCATATTACTTAATTTTTTTTGCTTAAAAGCAACATATACAAAATTTAATACTTATTTCATGAATTTGTACGGTTTATAATAAAGATTATTGCTTTAGCGTAAAAAAAAGTGCATTATTATTGCATCCAGTACATTATTAATGTATAAGGGGGGCGTGATAAAAATTGTGATTGAAAAGGTGGGCGCCAGTATTGAAAGTTTGAGAAGCACTGAATTATAATCTTCACTTAATAAAGAGATAAATAATTTTAGTTTAAAATTACAGAAAAAAATGCGTCGTAATGTATAAGGAAAATTATAAACATTGCGTGATAATAGTAACAGAATGTTGCGCAAACTACAAAACCAAATTTATATTGTTTGAAGAATAATTATTCAAAAACGATTTATTCGAAAAATAATCCTAATTAAGTATAAAAAAATGAAAAAAATTTGAAAAATATCCCACCAATAAACATAACTTTAGTAAAAATATGTAATAATCTTCAAAAGCTCTGTGTAAAGTATTAATTTTCGCAGCTGGGGACAGACGTGAAATCATATAACGTCATAACACCAAAATGACACTTAAAAATGAAATTTTAAAAATATTAGAAGAATTACGATATAATATGTACATATAAACCCTTCTGGATTCAAATGCAACATTGTGTCTACATTCCGGAAGAAATGGTTCAGTAGTTTCGGAGATTAGCGGCTTTGACCAAGCAGGCATTACATTTTCATTTATATAGATATGACAAGTACCTGGAGTCACTGGTAATTAATAAACTTTTTCTTAACTTAGTATTGTTAAATTAGTTATGAAATACATGGTGTAGCACTAATACATTTATAAGTGTAAGATATCAGTGTAAATATGTATTTATTTTTATTATGTCAGTATGCATTTTGTTTGTTTACTTTCAGTAAATTAATAATTTTTTTAAATAAAAATTTTTTTCTTATACTTTAAGAAAAGTAACTTTTCAATACGCTTGCGTCTTCCTCATATAATTGTCATGCCCTCCAAGGGGGCGAGCTCCACAGTTTGAGAAACGCTATTGTGCTACGTTGAAAAATAGGTTTTTTTTTGTTACATAATTTTATTTTACTAACACTTCAAATTTGTTTTTATTTTGGTGGTCGTAAATGCGTTTATTAGTCCTGCACGCATTTTGTCTCAGTAACTATTTCATAATTTTTAATTACATATTATAAATTATTCATATCTTTTTATAAACGCATTTGCTCTTTATAAATGCTTTAGTATATCTTTACTTATTCAAATTTCGATACAGAATTCATTTTTTAACTTTCTTTAAAATATCCTTTTGAGACACGCCCTAGTTTCACTAAATGAATAATACAAAGTTTACGTATGAAGTGATTTCTATGTGATGTAACGATGAAAAATACTTTTAACAACATGCAACTCATTATTTATATATATTTTACTTTAAATAACTTAAAATTTTACTCCGAATATTCTCGACAAGGCCTCCATCGTAAAAAGAGAAACTTTATTTCTAGGAGCAATCGATAATGTACAAAAAAAGCAAGTATTAGAAAGAAAATCTAACTTTAATTGCAGTATAATCTGTGTAAATTTAAACTCTCAAGGGAATGTAATAAAGATTCAATCACGTTTGAATAATTCAATTTTAGTTAAATTTCTAAGCCCATATGACAACTGAAAGTTTAAAAAAGTTTGGGAGATTATCGGAAACGAAACATTTTGTTACTTAAATTTTTATTCAAGCTTCATAAAAATTACTAGGAATGATATTTAATATGTGCTTGTGAATATGTATATTAATTAAATAAATATTTTATAAGATCCAATTTTTTTAATTATTTGATTTTTACTTGTATAATCAAATAACACATAATCTTATAATGCAGCTTATATTATTTTTACGAAGTTCTTACACATGTTTAAATACTTTTAACAACAATGAAGGATTAGAGTCTTAGAATTTGCAATTTTGTCATCTATTGAGCAAGAAATTTTGAACTTCGCAGTAACCTATTTTTCTATTTAAAAAATATAATATATATTGTTTTAGTTAATTTTTTTAGAATATGTATGTAAAATAATAAGCACTTTATTTCTGATATTTTTCAAACTCAAATAAAATATGATTTGAAAACAATGCAGACTTTTAGCAAAATTTAAACCATAAAGAGTATTCTTAGTAAAAAAAATATCATTTCAATAAAAATGAATGCATATAAAGTGAAAGACATATAAAGACTAAGTTTTGAAGTTAAGTAGTCAAATGTCTTTCAAACAACCTAATTATTATTCCTTATGATAGGCGAATTTTAAGGTATCCGACTACGTTCGAAACCGATATTTAAAAAAGGCGCATAAATGGATAATTTTCACATTTAGTGTCACTGTAATAGGAATACATGTGTAAAATTGTTTTAAGGACAATTTGACAAAAAAATTGTTTAAATACAATATTTCGGTTAAAAATTAACTTTGAATAACCTTTTTCAAAATGTGCTCCTTTTGTGAAAAATGCTTCTATTATAATAATATTTTGCCTGTATATAGCTCAGACCTCTGTACTGAGGCTCAACTATGATTTTCACACACACATTATTTTTAGAGTTACAACTAATTGAAATAATGATCGGCGTTTTTTTCTTAAAAGTTCTCCCCTCTGTTGTCGTAAGACATGGATAAATCCACTTCTAAGTTATGTATTTTAAAAATTCTAGTTGAGTCTCTGTACAGAGGTCTGAGATATATACAGGGAAAAATATTATAATTGAAGCATTTTTCACAAAAGGAGAATACTTTGAAAGTTGCTCATTCTATGTTCAGTTTTCGTCAAAATATTGTATTTAAATAATTTTTTTATTGTAATACTATTCCTAACACATTTTTATATACATTTTCTAATCGAAGTGATACTAAATATCATAAATATTATTTATTTATACGCTTTCGCAAAATCACGGTTCCGAACGTAGGCGTATACCTTAATAGTAATTATTTAGGCAAGCAATTATATCAGAAAATTTTTACTTTTTGTGTTAATAATTAACATAGATGAACAATATACGCACTATATTTAACATAAAACGGGGAAATTAATCAAATGTAATTATTAAAAAAAATTATATCCCCAAGACACATACTGATATAAGTAAGAAAAGTAAAATAATAAACTATGTTCTTCACTCATACATATATACATATATATGTATATATCAGGTTTGAAAAGTTTATCTTCAAAATTAAGTAAGTAATGAATGAAAATAGAGCGAGCTCTTTACCTTCGCGTAAGGATTTGTGGGTAAAAAAGCCTACTTAAAGACGAGCGCTGACGAAGGAGAACGGATATTCGAAAAGGCTTAACTGGTGACTCCTCCTCGAATTGTTGTCTATTGTTCTACTCTTTTGCGCGCCAAATGGCCGCCATATTGGATTTTATGTGATTGAAGCAAAATAAAGACGTTATTATGGAGATGATGCCCTGCTCATTTTACCAGTAGGCCTGGTGCCTGATATATATATATATATATATATATATTGAAGTAGGGTTAAGCTTAATGTATATATTCAATACTTATTTTATCCAAAAATGTGTCATTTTCAACTAAATGAAAATAATTTCAAATTTGTAATTTAGAAGACAGAATTTAATGACAAGGAAAATTAATTATTTTGCTATCCAAATTAACTTTAAAAAAACCATTTATATTAATTTTCTAAGAAATTTGCAGTTATCTAACAGAATCTTTCATTTGTTAGAACATGGAAAATTACATTTACAGAATTAATTCTGAGTTTGACGATTTGAACTGCAAACAGAATTCTGTAAATAATAAATAATAAGAAATGATTGAATATATCTTGTCATACTTTCCACTATCTCTTATGAATTCATTCATGCGTCAACTTGTTATTTCAAATGCACAAATAAATGAAATGAAGAGAAGATTAAATTGTTGGCATTCATTTATTGATAATTAAAAGTAGAATATTTTCTAAAATGTTTAATTAATTAATATGTAATTTTAGATTGCACAAAAACACATTATTATAGATCCACTGAATGAAGAACATAGCTCATAATTAAAAATTAATTGAAAGAAAACTCTTGTATTCGTATTTAACACAATTTTATTAAAAAGGTTAAAACCTAACGTCTTCTCAACAAATTTTTCTTACTATATTGAGTAATCTCCGACAGAAAAAATGTTTACTTAACGAGCATAATCTTTCGCATTTTATCCTGTTTTGCCCTAATTTGTTTTTCCGACTAAGATTTAAGACTTAATCCAAGGTCGAATTGCATAACTTATAATAAATAGATGTAGGATCTTTAAGAAAACTGCTTTATTAATAAATGGGCATCTATTGCTGAAAATAAATAAACGTAGTTATTTTTTTAATTGTTATACACATAACTGAAATTTGTTTCAAATATAAATTTGCTTTGTTTTTAAAAAAAAGTCAAACGATTCAATAAGTATTTAAAAGTAAAAGGTTCCATTAAAAGAAAAAGAAATTTAAATATCAAAATGATTGATTGGTGTAGAACAGGGGGGGGGCAGACTTTTACATGGCACGGTCGACTTTTAATTTTTTCAAGGTGAAGTGGTCCACCTTGTAATGTAGCGTGATGAGCAAAAAAAACTTAATAATATTTGTATTATAACAATAATTAATGCAGAATATGTGTACTTATTTACGTAACTACAGTATAAGAACTTACTACTTTAAAACTACATTTGAAGTAAAACGCAAAATACAAACATAATAATTATACCCATAAATTTAATAATATCAACCGATGCATTCTCAAAAAATTCAAAATCCATCAGAAAATAAATAATTTTCACTTAAAATTAGTTCTTTTAGCTATAGTCTCAGTAGAGGACTTGGTCTTCATATTATCCGCCCCAATCTTGAATACCTCGATGTATAATTACTAACCGCTAATCTTGCACTGGATTCTATGTGGTCATCTGTAAAACGGGAATGATATATTGTCTTAATTATATTCGTTCAAAATGTAAATTCATACGGATAGGTAGAGCAAAAGAATGATGTTAAATGAAATGCTGCAGCTTTTTTAAAATTGGGATACTTTACTTTGTCAGATTCCAAAAGTTATTCCTGACAAATTACGCCCGTTTGAATGAGAAAAAAATCTTCGTTTTCATCGAAAGATAAAGAAAACATGTAACATATTTTTAGTTATATTTTTCACATCAACTTGGGTTAATCAATGAATGTAACTTCTGATTCTAGTCTAGTAAATTCTTGAAAACGTCTCTCAAATTTGGGTTGCAGTTTTATTCACGGGTTTATCCATTAACTTGATAACCACCTGTGTTGTTTCTTTTAGTATGCGCATCTAACGTTTTACGCGAAGACGATCACCCCAAAATGTCTTGGCGGTCCAATGGTCGATTGCAATCAACTTAATGCCCTCCCCGGTGTAGAGCATTCCGGGTCGGAGAAACTTCCCTTGTTAGAATAATATTTATGGATGATTTGATGAAGTACTTAGTCCTTGTGGCCTCTAATATCCAGTATTGACATCTTGAATCAGTTTGATAGTTTTACAATTTTAACTGTAGTAAAGAATTCACTTTATAGGGAGATTATATGACAAAAAATCATAAATTACTTGTAGTTAAATAATTAAATTAATTAAACACTAAACATATCATAAAGACCAATTTTACTATAGTACGGGTAGAAATAGGTATGTATTAAGTGTTGGTATGTTTAGTGTAAAATGGAACTAGAAATTAAGATTTAAAGAATGCTAAACTTATATAGAAATAAAGCTAAAATTAGATTAGGAGGGCGGGTAAGGGTTTATTTTATTTTTTTTTTATTGAAAACAATTATAAAATCCCCGTGCACCACAAAGTATCACACGGGGCTTACAGAAGTAAGTATTAAACACACATTCAAGGGAAATAAACAATTAAAAAAATGAAGTTAAGAAGGATTACAAACAGTTACAACAAATTTACAGAAATTTTTGAAAGCACTTCTGGTGGAAAGAAGTCGGTGGAAATTCGGTGGCCAATTAATGTTGTCTCTTGAACGCCAGTCTTATGATCTTTCTCTCTGACATACTTGGAACACAGAAGGATTACATGTTCTACATTTTCCTCGCCACCAATATTACAGTCACAGAAAGATGAAGGAACTAAATTAAATTTGTTCAAGTAGCTTTTGAAATTACCATGACCAGTGAGAAATTGGGTTAATTTGTAGTTAGTGTAAAAATGATGACATGATAGTCTTTTATTAATGGTGGGAAAAAAATTCTTTGTTATGCTCCCCTTATTAGAAATGAGATATTCTTGGTTCCAACACTTCACCATTCTTTCTTTCGTGATCTTCTTGCAAAACGATTTAGGAATATTAACGTCAATGTCAATTTTGCGCTTGGTTGCAGCTTTTGCAAGCCAATCGGCTCGCTCATTCCCAAGAACGCCCGTGTGTCCGCGAACAAATGCAAAAACTATTGAGATGTTTTTATCTTTTAGGCTTTTAAGTTGCTTTTGGATCTCGACGATTATATTGTTAAATGAAGAAATACATTTAAGAGAATCCAAAGAGGAAAGAGAGTCAGTACAGATGACATATTCTGAGATGACACTACTTTGCTCAGTGATCCATTTAACGGCGAAATTTAAACATAAAAGTTCAGCTACAAAAACTGTGCATTCATCACGAAGTTCTCGGATTCAACACCACTCCTGAACACAACAAATGTTAAACCAACTCTTCCATCAATTTTACTGCCATCAGTATAGCAAATAACAGGGAAATCTTCTGTGTTCTTGTCACTAAATTGAACAGTATTGATGGCATTCCTCTCTGAAGGATGAGGGATAAAAAATGGAGACAGAATACAATCTTAATTAGAGATGGAAGAAGCAGAGAGATTTTCCCTAAAAGCAATATCATGAAGAATAGTAATGTCGATTGGAGGGGGAAGCCAGAAATAGCATAAACTGAGTCGTAACTTATTGTGCGATAACCACATATGACCCGTAAAAGTATCCTTTTTTGTATGCGTCGCAGATACTTAGAATTCATCTTTCTTTTAAGTGCCTCGCCCCAAACTCTAGAGCCATACAAAATAAAAGGCTCGATTCCTTGCTTATAAATGATTGAAATTTATTCCGAACGTGTTGCGAGCAATCCGATTTAATAACATTGCCAATATGGATGCAGCGAAGATGTCGGAGTTAAAAATTAGGAAGATGTTAGGAAAGGGAGTTTGAAATAAAAGAAAGCCATCTTATTATCCGTTACAAACAAGGTCATTAGGAGGAATTACCTATAGCAGTAAAATGTTGAAATAGTATACACGCAATCAATAAAGTCATGTAGTTTCGGGTATTGTAGACATTGGATAATAATACAAGTGTCATTCTTTGCATGAATCGCGGTACAAAACTGTCTAGATTACTGGCTACATTAAGCGGATATTTTATTAAGTTTAAAGTAGGTACAGAGAAAATTTAAACAAACAAATAAAAATATCGGACGCCAAGAAAGTGCAAGACTATTTGTGGTGACCCCCCTGGGCCTCACCCTGGACACCAAGATTAATTTGAGGCAAAGAACCACTAAGAGCCATTTTGTATAATAATAATTTGTATTTATTATATGAAGTTTAAAAAAAAACTCTAATAACATATAATCTTTCTATGTTGTGTCAAATAAAGGGATTTACCGTTTATATTAAATTAAATTATGAATTATGCAATTAATTAATAATTATGCTCAAGATCAAGTAACGTCTACCGAAATAGGAGGTTCGATAAATACACGTATTCGAATTATTAACTTTCATTAAGTTTAACTAATTTGACTAAACTAACGCTTAATTTAAGCGTACATAAATTGTGGTTAAAACTGGTTATATCAGCTTTCTCGTTCTTCAGTAGAATAGCAGCACTACGTCTTCACTATCTTAATATCCTGGAATCCTCTAAATTTGAGGTTACTGTTGCTGGCTCAATAGCCTTCCTCATCATGCCTGTTAGCTTACAATGCTCGACTTAAATACCTTATCTACTTTGCATATCTCGTTCATCTTTTTGGAGTTGATTGGAAATATACGTGAATTTATAATCCCCAAAAAGACGCCTAAGAATATTAGTGGAAAGGTTCCGTATAGATTCGTCACAATCACCTCCAAAAAGAAAACGGGATTTATTCGAAGGTCACAAATGGCCTGAAAATAAATTACGTAACCAATTCCTAAACTTGATTTATAGTCCCGACGACTTTAATATACATCTAACAATCGGATACTTTACAAATTCTCCTTCCATAAGGGAAAAAAAAAATTACGACTGAAAAACTTCATTTTACATGACGTGACATTTACAGGATTAGATTTCCCTACATCACACCCATTTGGCAAAGAGGCGAGGGAAAAACCACCGAAGTGGTAAAAAACCTGTCTGTGTGATTTACTTAACTACTTATGGAAAAACTATACACACATATTCTGGCTTACACTTGACTCGTCGCTCGCTATACAATGCTCAGGGTTAGCTAATCTGAAATGAAAACCTCTTTAAGTCGTGTGAAGAAACAAACATCTACTGTATGTACAAATTCATTCACATTTTACATAACATTTTTATATACATCAATTAAAGCATCTGGCTCCTTAACATTCCCATTCCAGGTATGCTGCGCTTGTTAGTGTTAAATGTTAGCCCTACCTAACTACGCCGCGTCCCAAGCCACCAGATGTGAGAAAAAATAATATACACATACATATACATACAATTTCAAACATTTTTCAATAAAACATTAAAACAAATAACCAAAGGAATTATCGCATCTTAGCGAAGTCATACATAGAAGTAAACAAATGCATTCTTACAAATGATTTTTCCATATTTATACAAAAAAAAAATTAAAATGACAGAACACCTCTAAAACTCAATTTTTGGTCTAAATGTCGATTTTTCGTTTTTTGGTCTTATATTAAAATTATTCAATCGTTTTTATCTTTCTAAATCTGTTTAAATTTTGTTTCTATCTTAATTAGAAGCCGAGTTACAGCTTTTTCAATATTACTTATTCATAAATTTCTCGGACCCGAAATAGTTTCTGCTAACCGGAAGTGGCCGAATTGTTTGTTTACGTTTCTCTTTCATAGTATATGACATGAAATATTATATAATTGATATACAAATATTTAGTCAGAAAGTAAAATAGAACATTTAAGAATAAATATAAATGTATTTGGAAATACAGTTTTCCTTTTTTATGTGTAAAACCTGGCAGCAAGTTTGTTGTTTTGACTTTGTTTACATTTGCGTTTGATTTTCATGCTGAAAGAATTGACAACGTAAAAAAGTTTATTTGATTGTTTTATTCTGTTTTATTTTAACTTAAAAATGGTTAAAAGTATTGCTAGAAAGCGCAAGCGGCAATTTTATGGTAATAAATTCACAAACACCTCGAAAAAGAATAGCACTTCAACAGTTCCTGAATGTACTGCTAGCTGTTCAAAGTCGGGAAATGAGACTTTCTCAACTACAGAAGAAATGCCTGGTCCTGTGTTTGGTAACAGAATCGTTGATCTTGAACTTATTGTGGAAGCTTTTGCTCAACTTTGCTGCCCAAAATGTTTTGCTGAAAAAGTAGAACTATTCGAGGATTTCAGATATGGATTGTGCTCCCATTTTACACTAAAATGTAAGTGTTGCCACTTTTTTTTACATTTGCTTCATCAAAAAAAGTTGTAAATGCACCTGTCATAAATACCAGGATAGTATATGGTATGCGGCAGATAGACAAAGGTTTTGCTGGTGCATTTAAATTATGCTCAGCATTAACCCTCCAAGCGGTTAGCACGGAAAATTCCGTCATTGTAAAGATACTTCAAAAATGTACTGCACGGGTTTTTTTGCCTTCAAGTAACATTTTCAAAAGCGGATTAGCCGTATTTTTCTGAAATCCTTTCCCCCTTTTAAAGGTTTAACATCTTGAAAGATATTTAGGGACGGTGGAAGCAACACAGCAGGTCACTGATAGGAAGTTTTATGGCTCGCAGGGAACCCCACCCCGTGTATTAACCCTGGAGCAATCGTAAAAAATCGGGGGAAAATTTCTTTACACCCCAGGAAGTGTTTGTTTGTTAGCTGGTATTTTAAAAGTTTGGAAAAGTCCCAACGCATAAGTAAAATATGTTACAATTCCCTTTTGGTTTCATATTAATTTGAAAATGTATCAAGTTGGGGCGTTTCAGGGCAATCTGCTATTTTATATAGTTAGACAAATTATCTTTTTTAAAGTATATTCTTTCGCTTCATTTTTCTTATCTTAATCAATGCTTTCAGTTTTTGAAACATGATTATTTCATTATAAGATGCCAAAAAAAATATTAATAAAATACCAAACACTTTAAAATTTGAAATCTTTTCAAATTTCCAACCATTAAAAATGAATAAATTTAAACTTCATCAAATAATTTGAAACATTTTCTTACACTTTGATAAAAATAATAACGAAAAAAAAACTAAGATCTATTAGTTTTTTTAGATTTCAAAGCCAAGTGTTCAGGGAAGTTTACGTACAGTGCCTAGCTATATATTGTTAAAATACACCGAATTATATTTGAATTTTAAGTGCTTGAACTTCAGTTTACATCAAAGACAACATGAATGAAGATTTTCCCACAGTTTTTTTATAACTTGAATGTTTGAATAAATGGTAATCAAAAATATACGGAAACATTTACAGTAGACATATATGCATATGAATAAACATAAAAATCAATTTTGAATTCGAGCTATTCAAAAACATTCGAATTATTCTTCAAAAATATCTATTTATGTAAAATACCTCAACATTTATCTTTTTTTTAAAGGCTAACTGAATAAAATCTGGAAAGTAATTAAAATCTGGATATTTTTTGAAATCTCGACCGTATAAAGCTAGAAATTCTATGTTAGAAATTCCATTTGAAATTTCGAAAAAAAAATGTATCGCGCAGTTAAAAATTATTTACCATAAGTTCTAGCAACTCTTTGAGTATAATATAAATTTCAAATTTTATTATATAGCTTCTTTGGTATTTTTTTAAAATATATTTCGAAGATTTCATACAATTCAGTTGAAAACTGCATGCTAAGAGCAAAAAATATACCAAAAAATCGACGAATATACAATAAAGTTTTACATAGAAGCAAAACTGAGAAGATAAAGCGTAGGAATGAAAAATTTTGAGTATATCTGAAGTAGTTTTCGAAATATATCTTTTAAAGTTCAGAAAATTTCTGTGCGTTATGTTATACTTAATATTAATTAAATGATTAAAATAATATGTTAATAATAGTCATGTAATCGTTTGATGACACTTCATGTACTATTAACCATTTGAGTGGATGACCCGCTAATTGAATTTCACTTCGAAAGCGGTCTACTTTTTCAAAGCTAGTGATAGCGAAAATGTTTCGGACGAATATCGCGAACTGCTTCGAAAGCGCACCGCAGTTTTATGCCTTCCCCCCTTAAAACTGCGGGAGGTCCTCAAATGGTTTTGCAGGGGATGATTTTATTGCTTTTCTGTTTCTGTGTTGTTCGAAAGCGGAGGTTTCTAATTCACAGCTGTAGCCTAGGGCGAGGATTGTGAAATGGACATTTTCTCCACTTCACGGCCAACAGAAACTTCTCCCAATTTATTGCAAACAAGCAAATAAAAGGTAAAAAATAAAGTTTTAAAGAAGCGACTCATTCAAAGTTGAAAAATATTTTTAATATATGTATAAGCAAAAGAAAATTTATTTTTTTCTCCTGTTATTTTTAAGAGCTTTAAAAATTTTTTAAAAGGAACATTTTTATTTCGGTGTTACAATTTTAACCATACAGAAACTCTCTGTAATCATTGTTGAATATCAGACGAAGAAAACTCAAGAATATTTTCCTGTTATTTTTTTATTTTTTTAATTATGAGGTAAAAAGTAAAACTGATTATTTTTTTATTTAACAAAATTATAATAAATGTAGTAGCATTATATATGCTGAATAAATTTGTAAAATAAAACTTGGATTCCTGCAATTTTTTATATTTTTAATTAACAATAACACATAAAAAGTCATTTCAATACTTTTAATTTATGCAAATTTATATCTTTATATTTATATTTTTCTGTTGAATGATTTTTTTCGCTATAAAACAACATAACAACTTGCACTGAAAGAAAATCCGCTTCTCTACGTCAGCATTTGCACACATAATACACATTCAATCAGTGGCGCTCACAAGGGAAGGGATTCTTGGGTCCAGACCCCCCAAAGCACTGGCTTTTTTTTCGATTGATTATATTCCCATATATATTTAATAAGTATTATATATATATATATATATATATATATATATATATATATATATATTTCCTATATTTGGAAAACTTGCTCAATTTCTGATCTAAAACCAATTAGGTTTTAAGAAATTTTAATTTTCTGAGTTTTGATTTTAAATTCGGTTTCATTTTAAAGCATTTTTGAATTCCTAGATTGAATTAATTAAAAATATTTTTTTTTAACACAATCCATTATTTCGTGTGAAATGTCTATTAACTGCAATTTTAATTTCTAAAATCCTTTCTGTTTGCTTATGTTTTTAAGTTTTTGAGTTTTCTCACACACACACACACACACATTTACTTATTTTAAGATTGATTTAAAGACCAATTTATTTTTGACACATAGTTTATATAATGAAAAAGCTCTTTACTTTGTTTTCATTATTTTTTTTCCTTTTGAAAAATGCCATGACCAAAATGTACGCAGGCTACTGTGATAAATAATACTTGAAAGGGATGGAATATGACTGAAAATGGTAAATCTAAAATCCAGTTTTTAGGTGATATTACAATTAGACTACAGAATGCAAATGTTGCAGAATGAACTAAATATTTCCCTGACGTACCACAAACTACATTATAATAAATATATTGTAGTACTACATTACAGTATTTTAAAGTCATGCAACAAAAACTTAAACTTGCTTAACTGCCACGATGGGGAACTGAGAAAAAAAATATTATTTACAATCTTGGTGATTTCTGGATTACGTTTGTATCACTACTATTTTCTGTATACATATTTTGCATTTAAAACTCTTGAGAATATATAAGGTTCTGATAAAACGGAATAATTGATCAAATTAACAATTGTTATCAATATTATGTCGAAGAAAATTTTGAATTAGAAAATATATTTTCAGTCATATTTATTTCAAGTAGAATTTTCATGTAGAACATAAGTTGGATAGTAACATATCAAAAAATTAAAGCTTTACAGGCAATAGAATTTTTTTTATGCCCTTACAAATTTTAAATGTGTTTTTATCAGATTTTTTATTTTGAAGATGAGAGTGTATTCTAATCCCTTAGGCGTTTTTCCTGTTCAAGATAGAGTCGTGAAATATCTTGTAAATATTCCCTAACATATTTTCTAGTAATTTGCTTCTTAAATCTAAGTATTTCTTTTCCCTTAATTTTTTATACAAATATTTTATCCAAGTTTTTGATGTTTCACGACTAAATCGTAAATGTAAGAAACAACAGTCAAATATCATGAGTGCAGATGGCGCTCGCTGATATTTGAGTGAGAAAATTACAGCAGCATGAAATGCGACCTCGTTTGAATTATATCTAATGTGCATATTTAGAACTGTTTAGCGTACTCGAATTAACTCAAGTGCACACGTCAAGGGTTTATATTGCATTCTAAGTCAACACGGTGGCTACTGACGAGCGACTACGTAATTTTGAACTGCGGTTAAGTGACGAGGACGATACCTGAGCTGATAACTCCCCTTCCAAACTTCCCTATCACACCAACGTGAGGACTTTTGACCTCGACGTGTTTAACGTGCATCAGCTCCTCTTCAACGCTAAACTTTTGTGGTACCAGGGCTCGAACCCTGGACACGAGTTCATAACCATGACCATCAGGCTACCGTGGCCGCAAAAGAAAATAGCAAGTTTGAAAAAATGTAATGGAGAAGTATATTTGAAGAAATAACTTCAAAACTTAACGAAAAACCAAAATATCAAAATTTATTTTAGGAATAATAGTGAATATAACTTCGTACACCTAAAACCACTTTATGCAGTGTATTTTGAAAGTGAACGTTTCCCCTTTTAGAGAAACTTACTACAATTATGTCAAATTCCTTTCGTTTTGCGTGTGCTCTAAGGGGATCCTCGAAACAATGTAATTTTTTTGATACACAAAATCACTTATGGTTGAATCTAATACAATTCCCTACAAAATGAATGAAAACCCTTTTTTATCATATAAATTGTGTTTGAATAGGAGATGGTTAGTTAATAAGAACATTTAAAACGTGTCGGCAATCTATGGACCTGTGGCACGTGGTACAATTCTTAGTGGCACTCAGCACTACTCTACAAATTTGTCAATTCTTGAGTGGATGGAAGTTGATAATAGACCTTATTCGACAAACATCTTCTGAGTTATGGACATTTATGGAACTACAAAATAATCTGAAAGATAATTCTAAGGATAAATTTACAGCTATTTTGTAAATAATTGAATGTTATTGCTAGGGGATTTAATTGTTGAGAAAAAAGAAAATTGCATGTACTCTGCTTTCCACTTATGATTCGGCATATCAAAATAAAAAATCTTTCCTAATATGAAAAATATTTCGACTCCGCAAAGAAATTGTTTAATAACTGAATGCTCAGAATCGTGTCACGCATTATACCCCTGGTTTTGCGATATGAAAGAAGAGTGATGAAAGAGTTAATTCGCAGTACAATTTTTATTTAACTGTAATGAAGGGAATAATTTATTATTCACTTTGTCTATTTCTTATTTAAATAAATATGTTGGAAACATACATTTTTAATTTTTTTTATCTTTGTTGAAGAAATAGTAACATTTTATATTGTTTATTTTTATGTTAATAAATGTATTTTATTGATCCATAATTAATATAATATAAAACTGTAAATCTAAATTATTTACCTCTATTCTTTAAATCTACAAATATTACCGTAAGAATCGAAGAATTTCAAAAATTTCCTACTATGTGGCACGCTGAATGATACTGACAGATTGGTTTGGCACGTCTTAGCTACACAGTTGCCGCCCCAGATGTAAAATGTTGGGTAAGATAACCATTATATTTTTAAAATTTTATAAATATACAAAAGGAGAGTATTTTGTCAATACATGTTTTAAAAGGAGTAAAGTTTACGAGAACGAAATATAAAATTGCGTTAAAATTATTGGTACTCTATCAACCGTACTTCTTTTATATATATATATATATATATATATATATATATATATATATATATATATATATATATATATATATATATATATATATATATATATATATATATATATATATATATATATATATATATATATATATATATATATATATATATATATATATATATATATATATATTGCCGCACGCATAATTTGCTACAAGTCCCGATAGCCGAATTGGCAGAGCGTTGGACTGAAATTCCTCAGGTCTCGGGTTCGAATCCCGGCCCCGGCAGATTTATCCAAAGACTGGAATTTTGTTCTCGTTTTTAATGTATTGTTTCTCTAGGTTCTAGATGAATCCAGATCATTCTTTAGAGTGCATACTGGGTATTTCTCGAATATTCCGAAGTGTATAAAAGCAGAGTTCATCGCCAGTTGGGGATGTTCTCAGTCCAGTGTTGTATCGAGCTCCCAGCGTTAGAATAAATCTAATTGTTTGTTTAATTGAACTGTGTACTTCTTTCGAACTCCGTGACAAATATATATATATATATATATATAAAGAAGTACGGTCGATAGAGTACCATAGTTACTGCCAACAACTTGTGATAATGAATTGGAAATTAAGTTCACAATTCATTGTTATTAAAATATATAAAATTTTACATGACTTATTTTTGTGTTTGTTATTTTTATATTCTTTACTGAAAGCAACAAATGGGAGTTCATTACTTGCCAAAACTGCAGAGGCCTGGTTATTTACTCTACAAGCTCCTACCTTATGCTTACTCTGCCCTACTAAGTAAAAATGCCGTCTTCTGCTCGTCAAGATCATGGAATTGCAGATATTGTTTTCCACATATTTCAAATATTAGTTTTCTAACTTCTACATCAGCCTTTTAATAGTCTACACTCCTGCAAAGAAGTCTGAATTAAAAAAACTATAAAAACTTATTATTCCCAACAATGTCATTTATACCTTTATTTTTTATAATCTATGAATGCGTTAAACTATTAATTTGTTATCGCGACTATTTAATATTAAATGCGAAAAAAAACGAATAAGTTTCAAACTGAAACTTAAATTGAATTTTTCAAAAATTGTCATCGATATTCGCATAACTTTTACATATTGTCATTTTAGCATATATCACACATCTATCTTCTATGCAAAAATCTGTTATAAGTTCATGAAATGTTTCAGCATATTTTTACTCATAACATGCAGTTTTCAACCACATTGTGAGGCCGCGGTAGCCTAATGGTCAAAGTAACCCTGCCTACACGGCGGGTCTTTTGTGGCACTGGGCTCGAACTCTAAACATGCCAACCATAATTCGATACCTTGACCACCTGGTACCCCGGCCACAGGTCCGTCGCCAAAAGCCCTCAAGTAGTTGAGTAGAGAAGAGAGAGAGAGTGCGACTTTAATATCCCCTCACTTAATTAAATTATATGAAATTTAAGGAATACTTGAAAAAATATTAGAGGTCGAATATATATATATATATATATATATTAAAAAATTAATCTACTGATAATTTTAAATATCCAAAAAAATTATTAGTATTTATGGTAAATATATGTTTTTCAACTGAGTATGTGAGACACGTACAAATATCTTTTTCGAAATTCCAATGCAGAATTTCAGTGGAGCTAATACAAAATTCCTAGTTTTGCATGGTTAAGATTATAAAAATGTCCAAATTTTAATAACCTTTTCTTAAGTCAAACACTAATGGAACATGAATGATGAGGGATTATGCATAAATATATACTTTTTTAACTTGAATTTAAAAAGGATCTTTATATTTATTTATATGCGCAAATGTTAACTGTAAATTTGTCCAGATGCTTTTAAATACTTATTATTTGAAGATTCAAGTTCAAAAATATAAGCTTGTAGTTAAAGTTGTCTTTGAATGAAATTAATGTTCAGACATTCAAAATTCAAATATAATTTGTTATCTGAACAATACAAAACAAGGGATTCTATGTAAGATGCCCTGAATACCTGGCTTTAAAATTATGTAAAACTAAAAGATTTAAATAGGGTTTTTTTTAACAATGCATAAAATTTTTTTGCAAATAATGTAATACAGAAGCTTAAAAATTATTCATGTTTAGAAGTGTCCGAAATTTTAAAAGATTTTAAATTTTGAACCTTTTTTTTTTTTTTTTTGACACATAACAAAATAATCATTTTTTTTAAAAAAATCTCTGAAAGTATTGATTAAAATAAGAAAAATGAAACAGTAAATTATCCTCAATGTTTTAATATATAATTTGAATTTAAATACTACAGATATTTTTTAAAAACTTAGACATACATTATAAAAACTTAATTCCATTTGAGAATTTTAAGGTAAAGAAAAAAATGAGAATTCTCAACTCGTTGACTTGCAATTATTTCCGTACACTTTAGGGTTTAAAGAAATTCTTCCTTCAGGGGAAAAACCGGTCTCCACGTGAGCCATAAAACTTCCTCGCAATGCCCATTGTGTCTCCCCGACCGTCTCTAATTATCTTTCAAGATACTAAACCTTTAAAGGGGGGAAAAAATTCGGAAAAACACGACTTTACCGTTTTTGAACACATTACTTGAGGAGGAAAAAATGAGTTTGATTCATTTTTGGTGAGTCCCTGGCCTTACGAAAAATTCCGTGTGGTCCGTTTTCGAAGCCTCTCTAGTTGGGCAGAAAAATCCGTGCTGTTCGGTTGGAGGGTTAAAAATTATAATGGTCATTGACGCGAATGTCAAGAATTTTACGTAATTTTAAATTCAGACATTAAGGTATTGATGTAGAAAATATAAAACGACCATCTAAAATACATGAAAAATGCAGTCTGCTTTAAAATAGTCTTGACAAAAACAAAATACGGCATTTTCACTTACTATGGCAGAGCCGGCTTAGTCAGGGGTGATCTGGAAAAACAGAGAGGGAACCGCGGTTTTGATGGATGCCGCTCTAGCTTTTAAATCTCTCAGGAAAAAAATATATAAATTACAAATGCAAAAACTAAGTCTTGTAATTTTCCATACATTTTTATAACAACGAATTGTGGAATTGGCTCCCAATACTTTGTGTGTTTGACAATATATAAGGTAACCAACCATACTTTAGATAGATTTGCACTACTTTTTCGTAACCGTATTCCTTTTAAAATTAATTCGTGCAGCCAAAATACACTTTTTGCACTCTTAAAAATTTATGTAAACTATAACAATTAATTTTAATTTATGCAACTTGTGAAATGTTCATAATTAACCCTTTCCGTCTAAATAGTTTACATGAAAAAAAAAGTTTGGACTCCCTCATTCATTAGGGAATTATATAAGATTCTAACATTAAGTTTTATTTTTCACCGAATAGGGTCGAGTGATAGTGTATCATGCTTCCACACCACAGTTCTTGGGTTCTATTAACGGGCTGTGCAAGGTCGACTCTGCCTTTCATCCTCGCTACATTGGGTCGATAAATGAGTACCAAGCTTGCTTGGGGTCTTAAACACTGAAGGTCTCTCTTCAGACAGACCACCAAATCGGGACATCTGTTCATGCACCTCAGCGCCCAATGGTCACGTATATTGGGATGGGCATAGTAGTTCCTGGCCCTCATGGATTGTTGTGCCACTGAGTTTCAGTTTTAAGTTTGAGGATTGCCTCACTTTGGGGATACCCCTTAGATAAACATGTATTTCCATTCATTTGCAATTAAACATTTTTCTTTCAATTACGTTTATTTCAGAAGGAAGCTTGATTTTTCAAATGAATTTGCTTAATAACATGTATATTTGTGTATTATATTAAAATTTTGATCAATCCAAAATTACATGTTTTTTGCTCCTCTAAAAGCTTTTAGGATTTTAGAACTGATCTTACAATCCATATACGTTTTATAGTAGTATATTTAAAAATGATAAAGACATTTTTACGACTGTGTGAGCTTTTATGCCTCGTTTATAAATATAAAAAATTACACATTCAGCTACAGTTTTTAAAATGTACTGAAATAAGTGGAGGAATAGGATATTTACATATTATGAATATTTTTGACTGCATTAAGATATATTTATATATATATATATATATATATAATTCAGTTTCTTTACAATTTAAACAGAAGTTGTAAACCATTTTGCGAATAGTTTGATATTGAATATAAACCCATAGACTGTTTAATATTGTAAAGTGTTTTATTTTGATACCAGCACACATTAAAATAAGGCTCATTTGCAGTTATATGATCAGCTTTAGTGATATTTAAATTTTAAAAAATAGTCTACACGTACGAAAACATTCTTTCAAAACCACACACCACATCTCATACTATGTCTTCCATACAGCAGGAAATATTTGTGTATACTCAAAAAATTTAATACAAGATACATTTCAAAATGTTAAAATTGTATTTAAAATTTGGTATGTATACATTGTGGAACTTTCGGTTAACTTCACTGAACAAAATCGTTTTAAGTGTACTATTTTGAAAGACAAAATTAATTAGGGAGAACTTTTCTCACAATAGAATTTGTAATGACTGAATTGTGTGAAAACGTAGTTATCGATGTGTGACATTTTTCCTTGTAATAAAAGAAACAGAAAGTTAAGAAATTAAACTTGAGTAGAATATGGTTAGAAGTACTGTCATGCGCATTTGAAGAAGTATTTTCCCCATTTAAATTAAAAATTATTGACTGAATGTGTGTTATGTCCATCACAAATGCCGATGTAGAAAAGAAATTTTTATTTAATACAAGAAGTTCGAAAAGGAGAACACTAGGAATGAAAATTTAGATTTTTTCTGAAAAATATTCAGTTAACATAAAAATATCATTTATATGATTTTAATTAAAATAAATTAAAAGTATTGAAATCTTTTTTATGTTATTTTAAATTAAAATATCATTGAATAGCGAAAGATCGGTTTTATTTCATAAATATAATCATCGTATGTATATCACCGTATGCACCATCGTATGCTTATTGTTTAAAAAAAGAAATAGGGCCTTTACTATTTTTACCTCATAACTTTTTTAAAAAACGGGAAAGTGAGCACGTTTTCTTACTCTCTTATTCAAAAATGAATACATGATGTTTTTTTTGTTCAAATCGCAATACCAATATATATATATATATATACATATATATATATATATATATATATATATATATATATATATATATATATATATATATATATATATATATATATATATATATATATAATTTTTAAAAAATGACAAAAAAATAAATTTTGTTTGAAGAAAATATAATTATTTTCCACTTCTAACACACTATTTATTTCCTTTTTTCCACCCTTCATTTTGTTTTAATTTTACTGTGATTAAACATATAGGAGAAATGACGCAGTTGCACTACAATTTTCAAACAAAATTGCCCAAAGCAACTTGACAGCTAGCTGTAAACGATTGATCTCTTGGTTCTTACTTGACAAAGGACCGAACTAAGTCATAAAATTGTCCCCGTTCGACCTCCAGAGTTTTAAAAGGTGGAAAGGAAAGAAGTCTGCTGCATTTTTAAAGCGAATGTCAAAGTAAGAGTAAACGCTTTCGGAATAACTTTTCAGGAGGTAGCTAACCACTCAGAGGGTTAATTTTGCCTCGACTAACCAAAACTGCTTACAAAAATCAGGAAGCAAAGCTTTTAAAAGTGGTTCAGAAAGTAGCTGAGGAATCCATGATAAAAGCTGCTACCGAAATTGTGGAGAAAAAACAAAATCTCTCATCCGATATTGTAAAATGTGGCATATCGGTGGATGGCACATGGCAGCGAAGAGGCTATACATCTATGAATGGCTGTGTTGCTGCAATATCAGTTGATACTGGTAAGGTGTTAGACATAGAATTATATGTCGTCCTACTGTCCAACATGTAAGAGACTTCAGTATATGCCAAGAAACTTTGAATATGAGTCGTCAAAAGTCGAACACATATGTCAGTGTAATTTCACAGGCTCTTCATCAAAAATGGAAATTGTGGGGGCTTCCCGAATATTTCTTCGATCTGAAAAAAACCGCAGACGGCAATACACTCAATATTATGGGGATGGCTACTCAAAAGCTTTCATGAGTGTGAAAGACACTTATGGATTAAAAAGTATGACCAAGTTTGAGTACATTGGCCATGTACAAAAACGAGTGGGTTCGCATCTGAGAAAACTGAAAACTAAAACTAAAGGACTGTCTGGTAAAGGCAATTTAACTGATAATTTTATTGACAGACTTTAAAACTATTATGGAATTGCTGTTTGCAGCAATGTCGATAACTTAACTGCCATGCAGCAAAATGTAATTGCTGCGTTATATCACTGTGCATCAAGTTATAAGAAACCGATACATGGTTAATGCCCAATTGGGAAAGAAAGCTGGTGTGATTTTCAACGGGGGGTGGCAAATGGAACAAAATGTTCCACAAAATATGCTGGTTTATCAAATGATGTTTTAAATAAAATTAAACCAGTATATTTAGAACTATGCGACAAACAAATATTAAGTAAGTGCTTGCATGGACGCACGCAAAATGCCAACGAGACTTTTAATGGAATAGTTTGGCAAAAGTACCGAAGGAAGTATTTGTTTCGCTCAAAACAATTAAATTTGGGTCGTATGATGCTATTATACATTTCAATGAAGGATTAAATAGGTGTCTAAAAGTTTTTAATAAAATGAATATAGAAAACCCTGGGGTGTTTACCTTACGGAGATATAAACATTTAGATAAATGCAGAATCCCTGAATCAATTCATAATGCAGACCCCAAAACAAAGAAAAACAGGAAAATTTTAAGAGCACTTGAAAAGAAAAAAATTAGTGTTTTAGAAGTCAAAGATCGGGAGAATTATAAATCTGATGCATTTTAATAAGAAAGTAAGTGTTGTGTTTATATTGTAATCAAAATAGTTCAATGTTATTTTGTCGTTTTCTCAAAATGAATTTTTTTACATTTTTTGTTACCGCAAAACACGATATCTCAAAAAGTTATGCTTGAATGATATAAAAATTCTATATGTATGTTTTTTAAATACTTTTACAGGGAATAGACCATTCCTAAGATTTTGTGTTGAGTAGAAATTTTTTTATATAGCAATAAAGTAAAAATTACAATAGCTTATAAGAAAATTTCAACGTATAGAAGTTCGAAACACAATAACTTCCCACGTAATGGTCATATTACCAAAATAATAGTCTATTCCCTAGATAAGGTTGTATGCTATATTATTCAATTTACAAGATGTCAATATATTTATTTTATTTTCAATTATCATGTTTTGCGTAAAATCTTATTTTTGCTTATTTTTTTATAAAATACCCCTTTGACAGTAAAAATGTGCACCAATAAAACTTTTCTTGGGTGTTTTTCTAATTTTAGAGACCCATAAGGTGCAAAAATATGCATTTACAGGCAAAATTCAGGTTAATTCAAAAATTTTTCTTCGAAGGTGTTCTGTTACCTTAAGACAAATGCTGATTTTTCTCATCAAGAAAAACACACTCATTGTAGTGTCCATTTTTGCTTGGCTTCTTAAATTTTAAAAATCCACCCGTGACTTGCTGCATTGCAATAACTCTTCCGACCACTTGTTCGAAAGGAGAAAAAAAAAAAACGATACAACCTGATTTTTTCCTTTGTCCTCTTTTCGCTCCTGTCCACTGGATCTCCGTCTAAGGCTTCCATGCTGAGGCTCATTCTCCTGATGTTGTTCTGCGGGATACTGTCGATTCCATTGCTCCTCCGCTCTTCTGGTATTCCTTCGGGCTGTTTTACTCGGCTACGTAGGTAGTAAAGACAAGGTCTCACTGCTGTCGCCTGCTTAGACCGGACTGGACTCCTCTCAACTGCCCTGTTAGTTCCGCTCGTAGTTGTCCTGGTCTCCCGGGTCCTGTCATATTGTCCACTCGATCCTTGCCTGCTCCCTTCTGTAGGTGGCTTGCCCTGCCTGGTCTCTATTTGATGTGAGGGACCTGCAATGGACTGTGATCCCTGTGAAGAGTTATTATGTCTTCTATATATTTTCGAGATGATACCGATGGAATTGTTCTATTTATCCCCTGTGTTGATTCAGGGGTTGGTCTTTTCTGGTCCTTATGTTGGGACTCCTGCAGAGATCTTTACCTGCATATTTTGAACCGCTTTTTATCCGTCCTGTCCACTGACCCATTTGACCCTCCTTTACGTTTCAATCTTGGATCCTCCCATCCGGCATTTCCCTTATTTGATTTACGACCCTTACTCTCCTCACTCGAGGTTTTCCTAGATCTTTTGGATTTTCCTGGGTGCGATCTACTTGACCCATTACTAGACCTCTGTCCTTCACATAGTGTCTCAACTGACTATCCGAACTAATCGTGTCGGATTGTCTTGGATGGTACACTCTCACCTAGTGAATATTAACTGTGACCCTTTTTCCCTTCTTCCAAATGATCAAATTGTTATTCCAAACCTCCAACACTCTATATGGCCCTTCAAACATAGGCATAAACTTTTCGACCACTCTCCTACCCGCAGCAATCATAAAATGTGTTTGTACCAACACCAAATCATTCACTTTGATGTTAAATTCTCTCCTTTTCCGATTATAATATTTTCCCCAAGTTTTATGTTGTTTCCGCATATTCTGCCTTGCTCAAGGAATAATTTCTCAATATTTCTTCCTACATATTCAGCACCCTCTGTGACATGTATTATTTTACTAAAAGGTGTTGTAATCTTTCTACCTAAGAATAACTCAGCCAGAGTTTTATTTGTCGTCTCATTAACTGATGTGCGCAGCGCGAAAGCGAACTCATGAAGAAATCGGTCCCAGTTTTCGTGATTTTATTCTACAAAACAGGCTATCATCTGAACTAAATTGCGATTAACTATTTCCGTTAAATTCGCCTGCGGCCGGTATGTTTTATGTCCAACTTGTGACTTAGGTGTTCAGTTACCTCGGATATAAATTGGGGGTCATTATTACTAATCAAAGAATTTGGAAATCCGTACCGTGAAATATAATTTTCAAATAGAGCGTTAGCTATGGCCTGGGCCGAAGCTTTTCGTAAAGGAATAAGCTCACTCCACTTAGTGAAGTGGTCAGTTATTACCAATAGAAATCTATATCTTTCCGGTCGAGATGCGAAGGTTGGTCCCACGTTGGGTGCCACTGTGGTGACCCCCCTGGGTCTCACCCTGGACACCAAGATTAATTTGAGGAAAAGAACCACTAAGAGCCATTTTGTATAATAATAAATTGTATTTACTTTAAGCGTACATAAATTATAGTTACCGCTGGTTATATCAGCTTTCTCGTTCTTCAGTAGAATAGCAGCACTACGTCTTCACTATCTTAATATCCTGGAATCCTCTAGATTTGAGGTTACTATTGCTGGCTCAATAGCCTTCCTCATCATGCCTGTTCCTACAACGCTCGACTTAAATACCTTATCTAAAGTGATTTTTTAGAGGTATAGAACTTTAAATTGCAATAAAACAACGATGTATTATTCGATTGACATGAATTTTTTTTATTCGAAAGATAATCTTGTGACATTACATTTTAAATATGATTTCTGGCATATGACTGCCACGGTTGGCTCGGATGTAGTCCAATCTGGACGTCCAATTTTCGATGACTTCATAAGCGATTTTTGTTTAGCGATGAAGCGCACTTCTGGTTCAATGGCTACGTCAACAAACAAAACTGCCGCATTTGGAGTGAAGCTAATCCACAAGTGTATGTCGAAACACCGTTACATCCTGAAAAACTGACTGCTTGATGCGCTTTATATGCTGGTGGAATCCTTCTTCAAAAACGATGAAGGCCACAAAGATACAGTCAATGGTGATCGGTATAGAGCCATGATTACTAACTTTTTCATTCCTGAATTGAACAATCATGATGTCCAGGAGCTGTGGTTCCAACAAGACGGCGCAACATGTCACACAGCTCGTGCCACAATCGATTTATTGAAAGACACGTTTGGAGTAATCGCCTAATTTCACGTTTTGGACCTGTGAATTGGCCTCCAAGATCTTGTGATTTAACACCGCTAGACTATTTTCTGTGGGGATATGTAAAGTCATTGGTCTATGCGGATAAGCCACAAACGCTTGACCATTTGGAAGACAACATTCGCCGTGTTATTGCCGATATACGGCCACAAATGTTGGAAAAAGTCATCGAAAATTAGACGTCCAGATTGGACTACATCCGACCCAGCCGTGGCAGTCATTTGCCAGAAATCATATTTAAAATGTAATGCATCAAGATTATCTTTCGATTAAAAAAATCATGTCAATCGAATAATACATCGTTGTTTTATTGCAATTTAAACTTCTATACCTCTAAAAAAACACATTTTATAAGTGTCATTCTTTGCATGAACCGTGGTACAAAACTATCTAGATTACTGGCTACATTAAGCGGATATTTTATTAAGCTTAAAGTAGGTAGAGAGAACCTTTAAACAAACAAATAAAAATATCGGAAGCCAAGAAAGTGCAAGACTATTGAATATCGACATATAATCTAATTCCGCCTAGTTCCAAAAAGAGATAAATAAAAAGACGTAGAAATATAAAAACTGAGAGAGATACAAGATATCTCGAGATGCAACTTATTACTCAATAATATAATTCTTATGATGTGCGGAATGGTGTTTTTAATCATGTGAAGTATTTACTATTATTAATGTAAATTGGACGAAGAAAATATTGGAAAGTCTTAAATTGGGTCTTATGTGGTTTGCCCGTACAATGTACGGGCTACCGAAAGTTGGCAGCAATTGTTTGTACGTATACCGATATTTTCTTTCTTTCTTTGATTTCCGTGTATTTTTAATTCGTTGAAATTGCAGAATCAGCCATTGGATGGCACGATTTTGATAAATCACCAACTTGACGTGGTGTTGATTGTTGTTCCTCAGAGTAGCAATCCCTCCAGAAGAAGTAATGCAAAAATACGAAATTCAAAATGTCGGAAAAGTGAAATAATCATAGAAAACATTAAAAAAACCTTTAAAGCTGAAAATTGTTTCAAAATTAATCTTAAATATTATTAATTGTAATTAATTAAAATTGGAAAATTAAAAACACGGTCTTCAATACGATCTTTTACTGCCTTCGTACCCTAAATTTCTCTCAATTTCATTCTTTTACGTAGTTCGGACATGCGTACGACTATTCAATTAAACCGTCTTTATACACCACTCTAACACAGCTTTCTTTCCAAAAGCAGGCAACATAGATAAACACCTTTCAGAATACTCAGCATATATACATTCATTCACATTTGTAATAATACTCATACCACTGTTGGGAATTCCGAGTTTCTGTCAAAATTTATATGAATAAAAAGGTATTTACCTTGAAGAAACGTATCTACACCGGAAGAACGAAGTCAAAAGGCGAGCTGTGTAATATTCCACATTGCAAGCTAACGACAAACGCGAAAGGAAATTATGAAAAGTTTAACGGAAAATTACTACACTGCTCAAATTAATAGGGTCAAAAATTTTTTTTTCTTGTCTGAGTTGGTATGTGTGATTACCAATTATACCTTAACCCCCTCAAACCGGATATATCTGCTCAGAAGTAATGTGGTGGATTGACTTTGACTATGATTTACTCGTTTGATTCGTTTTAGTACATTAGTGGTTGAGTTGCGAGTCTTTTAGTGTGGTAGCTGGTGTTTATATAATTTCGCGTTCCACTTAACACGTTACTTTTGCTTCTTCAGAGATCGATATTACTCCGAGGAAGCGTTCTAAAATAATCGCTCTTAACAAACACACTTCTAGGACTGTGAGAGATGTAGCTATGGTAGTTATAGTGTGGGCAAATTAAGTGTTTCAAGAATGTTAAGAACATGTCAAGATTCCTGAGCATCAGACGTTCGATGTGATTTATTGGTTATGGTGTTGAAGGGAGTACCTCGACTGTACCGAAAATTGTACTGGAAGTTCGCGGTATGACATCAAGACCGAAAAGAAAGCAATTTCTAATTCACAATAGAATAAATAAACGTTTAGCATGGGCCAAAAATAACTATCCTGAACGACTAGAAGGTGATTTTCAGCGATGAAACGCATTTATTTGTGTGAAATAAAAGTGCTTAATTGGCCTAGACCTAAATCCTGTTTAGAATTTATGACATAGTCTCAAGAATCCTAGATATAAGGAAAGTTGTGCAACAGCAAAACAAATGATAAAAAGTGCTATACTAGTGTAGTTATACGATGATGAATTTAAGAGCATGTGATCTGCACTAGTGCAGTCCAAAACGAGTTGAAGAGGTCATTTCTCTCTGCTACAAGATGACATACTTCATACTAATCTAGAGATTGTTTTTGTCTACTTAAAGTATTTAATGAATAAAGCTAGGGTTTTAAAAAAATCGTTTTTTACCATTTCTCCCATTCAATTTAAACGGTATAGTAGGTGCGAAAATGCGAGCTAACGACAAAGGAGAACCAAAACTATGGAAATGCTTAAGTTTGAGATGAAATCGAATTAAAATCGTCTGCATAAATGCTAAGCAATAAAAAATTAATTTTATGTACAATAATAATAATAATATACAGTAACATAAGTAATAAATAAAAATTAAGAAAATAAAAATAAAAATACATCCGAATTCTACAAAACTATTCAAATAAAAAAAACGTACTGAGCATACGTGAAAATGCGCCGATTCAATGTCTCCTTCAATGCTCCGAAATTAGCCAGGTTCTTAGTTAAGGAACACTACACAGCATATATAAATACAAAAAAGTTTTTATCATCACAACAATCTATAGAAAATATCTTCCATCGTTTTCTTCTACACCTTCGGGATTACGTCTCAACTCTTCGACACCGTTTTCCCGCCTAAGAACCTGTTGCCAGATGCGGGATGTCCTTTCGACCGTTGTCAGATAAGGAAGCTAGATCCGTGCAATAACTTTTTTTTTCAGAACTGCGTGGTATCTTAGCTATATGCAGCGGTTTATTATTGTATACAAATTTAGCAAAAATGAATATTAAAACTGTAAATTAATAAAGAAAAAAAATGTCATAACATTAACTTTTAATCTAATTTCGTATCCTTTTCAAATATATTACTATGTATACATCATAGTGAAATATTACTAAGTGTATAAAAATTATAATTGGATGTGTAAAAATTAATTGTATATAAATTATAAATGTTAAGTGTATCAATGTCATTAAGTGTATAAAAATTAAAATATATAAAATCCTCATTAGATATATAAAAATTGTAATTTCGATATAAAAACAAATGTAACATTAAATATTAAAAATAAAATAATTATTTAAGAAATAATTAATAAGGATTTTTTTTAAATGCTTCGCATGAATTTACTTTATATTTGTTTGAATAATGTGCAGATTCAAAATATTGCACGGTTAGCCACTGTTCAAGAGAAAATTTATTGTAGAATTATATTTTCTTCTCAATAACTCATCACCGCCCCGGCATTTACATTTGTATATTATTAAAACAAGTTTAAATTAATTATATATATATAATATATATATATATATATATATATATATATATATATATATATATATATATATATATATATATAAATTCATATATTTACCCATTATGAATGCAGCAAACACACTAAATAATTAATACGGACACGTGTCAGTTCTATCTGTAAACTGTGATTAGAAATAGAATTACTATGCTTCAGACACCATGCAGACGAGCTAGTAAACTGAATGCAACTTCCTGTCATATCTTTTGTCATTAAGAATTTCCCATTATTAACCAATTCCGAAAATTACCCTCAACCCAATTTAATCCATCTTCATCCGGAACTTCTTCAGATTACCCACAGAAATTACAAAATGATACTTGGTTATAAAATACTGCTTTCAAGATCAAATATCTTTTCCAGAAGTACTTACAAAATGAACTCCTAGTTCCTGTGTCCGGTCAACTCAGCCCCAAACCATTATTTTACTGGACCTTTATATCGAAAACGAATCGAAGGAATCTGATTCTTCGAGTGCAGAATCGATTCTTTGCGCATTCTTGTCGCTCATAAATTCGTTTGCAACGGAAACGAATTGCTTATCGGATAGTTCGAAATAATGGCTGTGGGTAAAATGGCGGAAAATTATGCACACGTGTAAGCTTTCCAGCATCGATAAGATGGTGAAATTAAAATCGATTCGCATTCATTGAATCAGTACTCGAGAGAATTAGACTGAAAATAAGATTTTTTATTAATTTTTATTTAATGTGTTTAGTCGGGGGAAACTATTTAAAATGGTTTTAAGCATGGAATTTTAATTTAAGTTGCTAAGAATAGGAAATACAGAGCTATATTTTAATTTTAAACTTTACGTTGAAACTAAGTAGTAAGAAAAAAACTTTGAACAAGAAATGATTGAGTTTCTCTTCTGAATCCCATAATTACAATTAAATGATTATTTCATGCATTATTTATGTCAGGGGTGTCCAACCCAAATGACCTTGCAGGCCACATCGGAAAAATATTATAATCTCGCGAGCCGCGCATAAAAATATGTACCTTTATCGGATTTGGAAACAAAAAAGAAACATTTATTGGAGTGAAAATTTAAAACAGAATGAGCTATTATTATTGTTTTCATTATTTTTCACGTGTAAAGAAATGATAATGATAATATGATAATGCGATGATCAAATAGTGTTTCAAATATTACAGTTGTCATATTCTTGAAAATTACGGCGTTCCTTTTGAATTGATATTTAGTTACTCATTGTTGAAATTTGATTGTACTGTCATTCGCAAACGATTAAATAAACATTGCATTTTATCTTATAAGTCCTGGATTTATTTTTTTACACTTTAAAAAACATCTCTCACTGCCTCTTGCTTTTTTTTTTGGCACTCCAAACAGAAAAGGAGGAGGAATGATAGTCGCACACACTGAGAATTCTGCACCATCCATAGAAAATGATATGCATAATGCAATTCGGAATTTATTAAAAAGTAATTTACTATGGTAAAATCAAATGTAACTGTTTGATAAAATATAAATATATTTTAATGTAAAAGGCATTTCTATTATCAAAAAGGATTTATTTTAAAACAAGAACAGGTAGCAGGCAAATACATTGTAAAATTACTAAAATTACTTTAATAAAATCATTGATATCAATGGAATTGAAAAGATCTTCAAAGTCATAACTATGAACTGAATAAATATTTTTATTTTTTAAAAAATCTATAATATCTTTACTATTTTTAATTATAGATTTATTACATTGCTGATTAATTAAGTTTTGTATAATATTATGAAGTAATTTGCCTGCAGTAGTAATATATGTTTTAAAACCATTTATCACAGTTCTAAATTTAACAGAACTTTTATGGAATTTTGGTGTTAAAAATATATATGGATACTTAATTTTAGGAACACAAAAACCTAATTTTTTATAAATAGCAATAATACGATTATTAATTTCATAATGTGACAAATCTAATTTTTTAAAAGATTCATTATTTAAAAAGCGTCCATTAAGCATATTATAATAAAAATACTTACAAATCACAGCATAGTTAACGGTACTTTATCAATGTAAACTATGATAAAATTCTTTGGTAATTCTCAAATTTTCTGTTTTATATCTTTAAAAGTAAAATTCATACTGAGAATGGTAGCTAAATTTCATAAGGTCTCTAAAAATATTGTACTTATACTCATCAAATGCCTCTATAAGTAGTCCATATTTAATTGCAGATTTTGTAATAATGTTATCTATATCTTTATCAATATGTATTTTAACAGTATTATTGTTATTAGAAACAGTTATTAACTAGTGCCTTTACTCATTATATCCTTTAAAATTTTGTCATTGATTATATTTAAGTTACCAGTAACTACATGTTTATAATGACCGTCAACAAAATCATTATAGTTTTTACATATACAGTCCTCTATGTTAATAGATGGCGAACTATTATTGTAATTAAAGATAAATATACATAAGGTTTTGTTATATTTCAATGCTTTCTTAACAACCACAATTCTAACAGGAAAAAGTGACAAATGTCTATTTAATACGTTAGAAAAATTAATTTTGTCAAAAGTTTTATTCATGAATAATAAAGTGCAGCACTCTGCAATAGGTTCATTAATTTTCTCAACACTTATTTTTAATTTATTAACTATATAATTATAAATATCTTTAATAATGTGTACTGCATGACAAACATTTAAGGAATCATTATTTAAGGTTTCATTTAACAATACAATTTCATTTTCATTAAAACCAAACATGAAGTATTTGATCTTCTAGATAGTAAAGTTTTTTCAAAATCATCAATAATAACTTTGATATTGTCATTTAATGATTTTTTATCTCTATTTTTCCTTTTAGTTCTTTTATTTCTACTTTTTCTTTTAGAATTATAATTCAAATTGTTAACATTATAATATATATATATATATATATATATATATATATATATATATATATATATATATATATATATATATATGTATATATATATATATATATATATATATATATATATATATATGTATATATATATACATATATCATATATATTTATTTAATATATATATATATATATATATATATATATATATATATATATATATATATTATATAAATTATATATTAATATATATATATATCACTTCCCCTCAAATAAATTTTAAAGTGAAAAAAATTTAAAAACCTGATATTTAAATTTTTTTTAAAGAGTCGATGGGCTGCAACTTACGTACTGACGGACCGCGTGTTGGACACCCCTGATTTAGGTGTTTGTTAGAAATATATTTCAAAAGTAGTTATTCAAGACAATTGTCTTTTCTTAAGTTTTTATAGCAGAAGAAAAGCCATTTATATAAATTGGAATTTTTATCATATTAATAAGGTATTTTCCAACATTTCCTGCCCTTTTTCCTCATTTGTCAGTTTTTCTAATTAAAAAATCTTGTTGATCGTCGAACAATTTATTTCAAGAAAAATTAAATTATGCTTTACTTTTGATATTACTGAAATCTTCGTAAAAAGGGGTCATACACATTTTTAATTTTTTTTATATTTGTTGACTTTATATAAAACGGGATTAAAACATTTATCTCTAAAAAGTAGAAAAAAAAATGGAGTCTTAAGGGAATATTTCATGTTTATACTGCGTATTTATTCCCAAAATAATTTCATAGCCGCAACAAATACTTTCCTTTTAAGGCAGTGGTTCTCAAACTCTAACTACTAGCGACCCAATTTTCAATCATAATTTTTATCGCCCCCCCTCAAATAGTAATGTATTGAAAGCAATAATAATGCACTTTTGGGAGGGAGTGCTAAAGCTACAATACGATCATAATTATAAACGGTACAGATTAACAAGATAAGGATTAAATTTTATATATGTTACTTTTAAGGTATCCGACTCTACGTTCAGAACCGTAATTTTCAAAAGCGCATAAATGGATAATTTTCATGATATTTAGTGTCACTTAGAATATAATATATGCATAACATTGATTTATGGACATTTTGACAAAAACAAAAAATAATGCCACACGCATAATTTGCTACAAGTCCCGATAGCCGAGTTGGCAGAGCGTTGGACTTTTCAGGTCTCGGGTTCGAATCCCGGCCCCGGCAGATTTATCCAAAGACTGGAATTTTGTTTCCGTTTTTAATGTATTGTTTCTCTAGGTTCTAGATGAATCCAGATCATTCTTTAGAGTGCATACTGGTTATTTCTCGAATATTCCAAAGTGTATAAAAGCAGAGTTCATCGCCAGTTGGGCATGTTCTCAGTCCAGTGTTGTATCGAGCTCCCAGCGTTAGAATAAATCTAATTGTTTGCTTAATTGAACTGTACTTCTTTCGAACTCCGTGACAAGTTTGGTGGAGGCGCGGGGTACAATTACGTCAAACGTGGATAATAGCGACAACCTTCGCAGGAGCCTCCGGTTGGGAGGATTATTCGGACTGTTAAAAGAAAATAGTAGGAAGAGGACAAAAATGCCGACCGAGCAAGAAGCCAAGCCCGCTGTAAATAACACCTTCGTTACAGCAATGGAGGAGCCCATCGACCTTCCGAGGAGCGCCTGGGGAAGACCCTCTCAAATGGCTTAAAGAGTACGATCGAGTAGCCAACTTTAACAAGTGGGATGACATGATGTGCCTTAACGTTTATTTCTTTCTTGACGGTACTGCGAGACAGTGGTATGTCAACAACGAAGACGCCTTAGATTCCTGGGAAGCGTTTAAAAATGGACTAAGTGGACTTTCGGTGACCGTCAAAGATATACCAGAAGGGCAGAAGAACAACTAAAAATGCCGAGCCCAGCGTTGTACACAGTCCTACATACAAAGTGTATTAGGACTTTGCCAAGAAGGTAAATCCTCTGATGAGAGAAGACGAAAAAGTGTTAATGAAAGGTGTTGCTGAGGATATTTATCAGGCCCTGTTGACGAGAGAAATCAACGACACAGCAAGTTTTATCAAATGGTGCAACTATATCGAAGATATGAAGCAGAAGAGAGTTGGTCGACCGAGATTTGAAAGGCTTCCAAACGTCGTACCGGTTGCATCCCTGACGGATGAGACTGATTTGGTCTCTCTTATCGCACAATCGTAAGTCCATCGACTAGTTAACCAGACGCAAGAATCTTTGGACTCCGATCCCCAATCCTTAGAAGAGATCGTTCAAGACGAAGTTGAAAGGGTTTTGGCCCCAGTGTCAGCAAAATCTACAGAAACTAGACCACGACCAACATACGCCGCTGTAACTAGGAAATACAGAGCTCCTGTTCAGAAATTCCCACCTGAACCAAGAAAAACAGATGTGTGGAGAACGGCTGACAACAGACCTGTTTGTTTCCACTGCGGACGTCCTGGACATGTAATGCGCTACTGCCGAGAGAGAAAGGCTGTCTTTGACAACTCTCGAAACCGCCGACGGAACTTCGACGACGTTGGCACTGAAGAAATACGCCGACCAAACTCTTTCTCGCCGTTTTACGCCAAGTCCCACGAGAGGCCGATCCCCAATACGTCGTTACAGATCCCCGTCGCCATATCGCCGATTCAGTCGCCAGGCCGTTTTCAAGGAGGTGAGGCCGCGTGTACTGAAATCCTCCGTCGACCGCCAAGATGACTGGTAACCAACAGACGTAATAATAGATAAGAAGCCGATACGTGCTCTAGTAGATTCTGGGGCATCGTTTTCTGTCATATCCGATAAGTATCGCCGATTTTTAAAGAAAGTTCTGTTTGCTGATGCCAAGAGCGTTATGCTGAAAGTTGCGGATGGAAATTTTGTTCGGCCGATAGGGAAATGTGTTTTACGTGTCCGTATAAACAATCGAGAACTGCCTTTTGAATTTATTGTTTTATCACATTGTAGCCATGACGTCATCCTAGGATGGGACTTTTTAGAGGCGTCTCAAGCCGTTATAGACTGTGGACAAAATGAACTTGTTCTAGAAGACATCTGTCGAGACTCCACAGCGCCTGACGCCTGGAATATGCCACCAGGGACTATACATAAGCCGCATTCTTTAACTAGAATAACAGTATCAGGATATCAAACCCGAGGAGACATAAATGTAGTTCTAGATGGCAGCAAACATTTGCTCTTCGAGAAAAAATTGCTACACCGTCCATGGTATCCACATATCGTAACGGAAAAAGTGATGTCTGGGTTACCAACCTGCAGTTCCGAAACCAAATCATCCCTAGAGGAATGTGCATAGGCCAAGCTGAACCACTAAATGAAGGGCATCTATGTGTTATTTCCGACACATCGGGTTGCTTGGATAAATGAATTGTTCGTTAATGATGTCACCCGAGTTAAGTGACGAACAGAGAAACAATCTATCCGAACTACTCCGGAAATTTTCTGGGCTTTTCACGAAGACCGACAAGTCGACAGCCGCGAAGACGAATGTGAAACACAGGATTTTTACTGGTGATCATGCTCCAATCAAGCAACGAGCCTACAGAGTCTCGCCGACTGAAAGACGCATCATTCATGAAGAGGTTCAAAAATGCTTGATGAAGGTATCGTCCAACCCTCTGAAAGTCCTTGGTCATCACCCATTGTGCTCGTAAGAAAAAAAGACGGTAGTTGGCGTTTTTGCGTCGATTATCGCAAGCTGAATAGCGTCACGAAAAAGACGTTTATCCTCTGCCTCGTATTGACGATACGCTCGACTGTCTGAAAGGTGCCATGTTCTTTTCTTCCATGGATCTCCGATCTGGTTATTGGCAAATAGAAATAGACGAAGCGGATCGTGAAAAGACGGCATTTATTACCCCGAAGGCTTATACGAGTTTAAAGTCATGCCGTTTGGTCTCTGTAATGCACCTGCGACCTTCGAGAGAATGATGGACAATTTGCTACGCCATTTTAAATGGACTATGTGTCTTTGTTACCTAGATGACATAATAGTGTTCTCAGAAACTTTTTGAAGACCATCTTATACGATTAAGACTTGTTCTAAAATGTCTTCAGGAAGCTGGTCTTAAATTAAATTCAAAGAAGTGTCTTTTTGCTGCCCAAGAAGTAAAGATTCTGGGCCATCTTGTATCTAGTAATGGCGTTCGTCCCGATCCCGACAAAATAAAAGCCGTAAGAAATTTTCCCACTCCAAAGAATATACATGACATACGTAGTTTTCTTGGCCTTTGTTCATACTTTAGAAGATTTATTAAAGGTTTCTGTTATCTCGCCGAACCTTTGCAGTCGTTGCTGAAAAGTGGCGTGGAGTTTCATTGGGGTCCTGAAGAGGTGGAAGCATTTAACAGTCTTAAGAAAGCACTTACTTCGGATCCAGTATTGGGGATGTACGACGAAAGAGCTTCTACAGAAATCCATACTGATGCAAGCGGGTACGGTATCGGAGCTGTCCTAGTACAAATTCAGAATAATGTCGAGAAAGTTATAGCATACGCTTCTAGAACTCTGACAAAAGCCGAAAAGAATTATTCCACCACAGAAAGGGAATGTCTTGCCATCGTATGGGCTACCAACAAATTTCGGCCGTACATATTCGGAAAACACTTTACTGTTGTAACTGACCATCATTCCTTGTGCTGGCTCATGAATTTAAAGGATCCTTCAGGAAGGCTTGCCAGATGGGCCCTCCGACTTCAAGAGCATGATTTTGACGTAAAATATAAAACCGGTAAGAAGCATAGGGACGCCGACGCTCTTTCGAGAAATCCAGTGGAAGAGGAAACGGAAACATCAGACAAATTTTTAGCAGTCACGACGAGTATGAACCTTGCGTTGGAACAGAAAAAGGATCAAGACCTTGCGAAATTAAAACTTTTGAGCAACTCATCCAAAAACGAAGAATTCAGATTTATCGACGGTATCCTTTGCAGGAAGAATTTTGATCCAGATGGAAAGTTGTGGTTGCCAGTCATTCCTAAACATCTACGAGCAGACATACTAAGGCACTTTCATGACGCCCCCACCGCAGGACACCTTGGTTTCGCGAAAACTTATGACAGGATTCGTTAGAGATTTTACTGGCCGGGAATGTACGAAATGTCGTTCGGTATGTCATGCATTGTCGGGAGTGCCAAAGGAGAAAGTCCGTTCCTCAACGACCACCTGGACGTTTAGTTCCCATCCCTCCAGCTATAGCTCCTTTCCATCGCATTGGAATTGATCTCCTTGGGAGATTTCCAAAGTCTGCTCATGGAAACAAATGGATAATAGTCTGCACGGATTACTCAACACGATATGCAATAACAAAAGCCTTGCCGACAGCCGAAGTCGGAGCGAAGTTCTTACTTGAAGAAATTGTCCTCAGGCATGGAGCTCCTCGAGTAATTATCACAGATCGTGGAGCCGTCTTTCGATCCAGACTTGTTTCCTCTCTCGTCGACTTGTGTAACATTGATCATCGTTTCACAACGGCGTATCATCCCCAAACAAATGGACTGACGGAGCGCTTCAATAAGACCTTGGCCGACATGTTGTCAATGTATGTGGATGTAGAGCAGAAAAATTGGGATGAAATTCTACCATTTGTTTATAATACCGCTAAACAAGAGACCACAGGTTTTACGCCGTTCTATTTACTTCATGGTCGTGAAGCGGAAACGACACTAGATACAATGCTACCATTCTGTCCTAACGATTTTGATGACAATAACATCACCAAGATAGCAGCCAGAGCCGAAGAATCACGACAGCTAGCCCGAGTGCACACTCTGAGAGCTCAAGACAAAGATCGTCGACGTTACGATTCCAAACACCAAATGGTATCTTACGCTCCCGGAGATCTCGTATGGGTTTATACTCCAGTGAGAAAAGTCGGTCTCTCCGAAAAACTCTTAAGAAGGTATTTCGGACCGTATCAGGTGCTACGCCGTTTATCAGCCGTGACTTACGAAGTACAAGATTTTGATCCCGCTTCACGAAAAAGAAAACTAAGAGAAGTTGTCCATGTACTGCGTATGAAACCGTACCATGATCCCGCCGAGCAAATCGAAACCGAGGATATTCCTCCCAAAGAATCATACAAAGGACCCATCACTCGTTCCAGAATAAAGACCCTTGAACAAAATGACAGCGGGGCGCTGTCTTCTTTTTCGAGGGGAGCAATGCCACACGCATAATTTGCTACAAGTCCCGATAGCCGAGTTGGCAGAGCGTTGGACTGAACTTCCTCAGGTCTCGGGTTCGAATCCCGGCCCCGGCAGATTTATCCAAAGACTGGAATTTTGTTTCCGTTTTTAATGTATTGTTTCTCTAGGTTCTAGATGAATCCAGATCATTCTTTAGAGTGCATACTGGTTATTTCTCGAATATTCCAAAGTGTATAAAAGCAGAGTTCATCGCCAGTTGGGCATGTTCTCAGTCCAGTGTTGTATCGAGCTCCCAGCGTTAGAATAAATCTAATTGTTTGCTTAATTGAACTGTGTACTTCTTTCGAACTCCGTGACAATATTTAAGTACAATATTTTCACAAAATTCAGCATAGAATGAACCAAATTTTCAAATTATTCTCCTTTTGTGAAAAAGTCTTTTATTATAGTAGTATTTTGCCTGTATATAGCTCAGACATCTGTACAGAGGCTCAACTAGAAAGTTTGAAATATATAACTTAGGAGTGGGTTTATTCATATTTTACGACAACAGAGGGGAGCAATTGTAAGAAAAAAACGCCGATGCTTATTTCAATTGGTGGTAACTCTGAAAATAAAGTGAATTTTTCAAAAATTCTAGTTGAGCCTCTGAACAGAGGTTTGAGCTATATACAGGCAAAACATTATTCTAATAGAAGCATTTTTTCACAAAACGAGACCATTTGGAAAAAAGATTATTCTAAGTTAATTTTTTACCAAAATATTATATTTAAATAATTTTTTTGTCAAAATGTCCTTAAAACAATTTTATGCATGTATTCTAATCTAAGTGACACTAAATATCATGAAATGTTTCCATTTATACGTTTTTTTAACATCACGGTTCCGAAGGTAATCGGATATCTTAAGTAAGATATATTTTAATTTTTTTTTTTTGACTTTTTAGTTCAATTCACTTTAAAAGCGTGTTTTTTTTAGTTTGTTTTTAAATTATAATTTATTTTATAATTACTTTTACTCTATACACGATAAAAATCACAACTCCAGCGAATAATTTAATTAAGAGAAAATATACTTGCCTACTTTCAAGGACTTTTCAATTTTTCTTTGATTTTTTGAGAAAAAATCCAATATAACTAATGAAATTGCTCCAAATCTGCGTGCCTTTAATAAAGGACATGAAGCATGTTCATAGAAAATATTTTTGAACTAAAGTGGTCACGCAGGAAACTCGATCAAAACTAGTAAGTTGATTGTAAAAAAAAACGTTTGCAACTCCCCCCAAAAAGAGGGCGAAATGTGATAAATTCATTTTGGTTCCCATTAAGACTGTTTTATTAAAGAATACTCTGTCAAGGTCATTGGTAACAAATAAACAGAGTTACCAGAATTAACGATTTCGTGAACATCAGATGACTCCACGCTTCCTGCGACCGATCCCGTGTTAAAAGTGTATTCAATAAAATATATGGATATTAGATCTAAAAAAGAATTGCGTAAAAAGTTTTCCGTTATGCGTTATATATGTTGAACAAATAATCCTTCAAAGTACTCAATATGCTTATCCATGTATCATATAACTCATTCACATGGAAAAAAGCAACAGAAAAATATTATTTACAGCTTACCTAAAAGAAAAACAGATGGAGTGAAACATACCAGTAAATTTGAAGGTCAAATATAATAGTCAAGGGGTTTTCCCGACAGAGGATTTAATTGTATGTTTTGCACCCAACTTCACATTTAATTTGTTTTATTTTCATATTCTTTGAGAGCTCATATAGCAAGGCTTATGTGTGTAAAATTCCAATTAATTCTACACAGTAGTGTTTGGTTGGTGCCCTTTTAAATATGGAGAGCGATAAGCAGCATTTTCGATATATCTTACTGTTTTACTACAGAAAGGGTAAAAATGTTGTTCAAGCCAGAAAGAAATGGACCGATGTGTATGGAGAAGGTGTGTTGACAGTACGTCTCAGCGCCAGAACTGGTTTGCTAAATTTCGATCCGGCAATTTTGATGTCGAAGATGCACCACGTTCGGGAAGGCCGGTTGAAGCTGATACAGACGCGATAAAGCATTAGTTGATGCGAACCGCCGAATAACAACACGAGAGATCGGATTGAGTTTAAATTTATCAGATTCAACAGTTTATGACCACTTGAAAGGCCTGGGATTATCCTCAAAGCTCGATGTATGGGTTCCCCATGTTTTCACAGAGAGAAATCTGTGTCGCCGCATTGACGTCTACGATTCGCTTCTCAAATGTCACGAAAATTATCCTTTTTTGAAGCGCATCATCACTGGGAACGAAAATGGTCATGGAGCAAAAAAGATAAACAGGCTCTCTCAAACCATATGCAAAGCCGATATTCACCAAAAAAAGGTGAGGCTGTCTGTTTGGTGGGATTTTAAAGGAAACGGTTTTTTTTAGCTTTTACCGGATAACACAACGATTAATTCGGAAGTCTACTGTCATCAGCTGGACAAACTGAATGATGCACTTCAACAGAAAAGTCAGAACTAATCAACAGAAAAGGTGTAGTGTTTCACCAAGACAACGCGTGACCTCACACAAGTTTGGTCACTCGCCAAAAGCTTTTACAGCTTGAATGGGATACAATGCCACACCCTTCATATTCTCCAGACCTGGCACAATCAGACTATTATTTGTTCCGGTCACTCCAAAATTTTTTAGACGGTAAAACATTCATCTCAAATGAGGAGGTCAAAAACCACCTCGATCAGTTTTTTACCAGCAAAGACCAAAAATTTTATGAGCGTGGAATTATGTTACTACCAGAAAGATGGCAAAAGGTGTTGTACCAGAACGGCCAATACATAATTTAATAAATTATTTGTTTATTATACGAAAACTGTCTTTCATTTCCACAAAAAAATCGAAATTACTTTCCGAACAACCCAATAGATATGCTGACATTATTAAAAGATAGATAAATGTATGATAGAGAAAAATATAGATAGGTAAATACAGATAGATTGGCAGATAGACAGAATAAAATATAAATAAGTTGATGGTAGAAAATAGATATAGATAGATTTATGGGGGGATGCAGGTCGTGTGCATTTGTGTATGTGTTTGTTTATGCGTGAATATATATTTAATACAAAATCTATCATAAAATCATTGATATTAAAAAATTAATTGAATTATATATTAAATTAAATATCTCGAAAGTATTGAATGAAAGGTAATACTCCTTCAACAATATAAATTTTAAGAGCGGACAGGTGTGGGCCTCCAGTTGTATGCGGAATTCAGACACACACGTGCATATGTATATAATATAAATTAAATCAAGTTTTATAGATATATTTTTAAATTTCATGTCTCATAACGTTTCAATATTTGCATTTAGAACCAGTTTAAATTAATCAAATCCGTTGTGATTCTACACCGTCAGGATATTTTAACAATTATGTGAAAATTTCACTGAGTTAAACATAGTTATATTTTTAATTTCTATTATCTTGAAAAATTTAAAGTTTGTTGTTATGGTTTGAAAAAAAATCAAAATTTTATATTATTTGAAGCGCATAAATTTAAACCACATACAAACGCTATTTCCTGTGATTATTGAATTATTCGCAGAAGAATCGTTGCGCCAAAAATTACTTAATTTTTTTTCATTACATTTTCTTGGACATTATTTTTTAAGCGTTTAAATTTCTCAATTTTTCTTCTGAAGATGGATTCCAATAGAAGTCTATATTTATAATTATTTTGAAAAAATAAACCACCAAAAAAAGTGAAATAAGAACAATCACAAGCAGTTTGATTTCATCTTTTTATTTACACCTTATTTTAGGCACTTGGGTAAATATCTTTCATGTTATAGATGTATAGGAAAAAGACAAAATGCTTCAATTCTCGTTTGGACATAATGTGATCAGGCATTTATTCGAGTTCTTGGATATGATGTCATGAGTGAAACCCCATAAACCCCATTTCATAGGATTCTAACAATCAGACCAGGCGCTTATTTCTTCTCGAGGCAATTCACGCCTATTTATTTCCAATACTCGGACTCCCATCTTTCTATTTTGAAAGGAATTGGAAAAGTTGTCAATAACAAAAATATTTTGACGATATTAATAAGTGTCACAAATGAAAGGATTTCTAAGTCACTGGACAGAGAAATGATTACTCAAGAATGTCGAATCTTTGAAAGGATTTCTAAGATCTCAATAAAAAAGTAAAATAATTCAATATAGTTAAAAAAAATTAAGATAAAATAAATTAAGATAAAGGACTTCTAAGATTTCTCTAAAAAAGTAAAATACGGTCGAACCTCTATATTGCGAATTGTTCTATCTAGTGAACTTTTCCTGGAACCAAGAACATTTCACGACTTTCTCTGTAAAATAACCTCCCGATAGCGAAGTACATTTTCTATATAACGAACTTTATCTCTTGTGATTCAATTTTTTTCTCCCTATTTTTGTAGTATTTCTGGGCATTTCAAGTTATTCTCTCTTTTAGCACATTTTATAGTGGTCATATACCTTGAACTGGTTTTATTAGGTGCTTAATTTGTCGAGAGCAATATACTTCTGGGCATTTCATCCAAGAAGTATTATCTTTAACTCCCCTTGTCTAGGTCACTGGGAAGCTCTTCGATATCCCCTTTCCCCCTCAGTGGAGTCTTGTCTCCTTGTACTAGAGTCTAGGTACATTTATAGTATTAATCAGTCGTACTGGTAGCTTCGTTTCTTGTTGCTCGAAAATATCAATCTCAAAATAAATCTTCGAAAATATCTTAAGAGCTTGAGCATTAAAGAAAAATTTAATTCTTCAGGAAGTGGATAAAGACGTCAAGAAACTTTCCTTTCAGTTTTTCTTTTCTTTTTTTTGTCTTGATAGTTAAGATATATAGCGGTTTCGTTATATAGAGGTCCGACTGTAATTTAATAAAGCTAAAAAAGAAGAAACTTGAATAAAATATATAAATAACTACATTTCATATGCCTAATATGAATTCGCTACAGTAATGCAATAGTGTATTAATGTGCATGTTTAATATTAATTTGTAACCAATAGTAATATTTATTATTTATTTATTGAAAAGATTTAACCATTCATCCCAGCGTGTTAAAAATTGTAATTCTTTATTTCTCTCGTGCTTTATATTTATGCTTTTATTAATGCTTTATATTAATGCTCGCGCGCGTGTTTTTATTTATAAAAATTAACTGTAATTTTAATTATGGAAAGTTCTGGAACTTTCGATGGCAATAGATAAGGAGATCGAATATTGAGCTTGAAAAATAAAGTCTTGAGTTGTATATGGCAAGAGTTGTTCAGATTTTTATTTCGTGTTAAAACTGGCGCCCACACCATGGGGCCTAAGAACTACGACCCCGTAGAAGCAGAAACCACCGTTGTGACGAAACGCCGCAGAGAAATGAAAATTTAACTGCCTCTGTAAACCTTACTGTCCCGGAAAAAAATTACTGGTATTGCGTCGCAATCCTTCTAAAGCAAGAGAAAATCCCTGGAAATCGAGAGAGAAAGGGAATCATCCTGACTTCAATTGTCTGAAGAAAAGAAAAAAAAAGAAAATCTATTTCCAATTAAAAGTTTTTGCAATAGTGTTTTGTGCACTTTTCATTTACAAGTGATAGCAATCCTGCTACAGTGTGTTAGTGCTAGGGATAATTTTATTATTTTATTTCATTGATTTTTTGGTATCCTTATCCAATGATAATTCTTAATTTTGCTGTATATTAATTTATTTCTTGTGAGATAACGTTTCCTGATTAATGTTTTGTGAATTGCACATTAATAATTACTATTTTACTTGATATTTTACTGATTTCCTATTGAATTTAGGTAGCATTACATGCCTGATTATTTTAGTTTTGTTTAGTATTTTCACTGCATTGAATTTTTGTATCATTACAACTGATGATTCCTAAATTTTCTTTATATTATTTTATTATTTGAATTAATGTTCCTTGTTGGTGTTTTGAATATTTTATTAATTTATTTGCCTATTTTAATTGTATTTTGAAGTGCATAATAACTTATAAGGTTTTAAAGCTAGCCATATTTTAAAATGTATTCCCATATCTCTACCAGCTTTGGTGGACAATAAGGCCTGGACCTTAGTTATTTATTTTATTTCTTTGCAACTCTTAAATTTCTCACTCATGTCATTCCTGGGAAAAGGGAAAAAAGCTGATTTCATTAAGCTTGCTATTGAGTTAGGTGAATGTGAGTCGAATGGGGAAGAGCTAAAAATAATTGAATTAAGGACAAAAATTTTAACAAATGATGTTTATAAGGAAGACCCTGAATTTGTGAAATTTATTTTTGAGGGAATCGTATCAAATAGGATAGACAAGGAAAACAAACAAAAAGAGCAACTGCTGCGTGAATTTGAGCTGCAGAAAATACGACTGCAAAATGAGACTCAAAGAGTCATAGGTCCACAAACCCTACCCCAAACAAAAATTGAATTAAAAAAATTGCTACCAACATTCAATCCTGAAGTTGATAACATGGACCTGTTTCTCACTTTATTCGAACGGCAAATGAAGCTATTGGATTTTGGTGAAGATCTGTGGGTACCCTATCTCATTGGTGCCCTACCTAGTGATATAACCTCCCTCATTGCCCGTGAGCCGGATGAGAAATGCAGGGACTACTCCCACATTCGAGGAATGCTTCTGCAACGGTTTAAATTAACCGCAGAAAAATTCCGGAAGCTGTTTTCACGTCACAGAATAAGCCCAAATGGGACGTGAAAGGATTATTATTTTGAAATCCGAGCATATTTTGATGGTTGGCTCAATGAGCTTAAAATTGATTCATTTGATGGATTGAAGAATTTGATGATTGCCGATCAAATGAAAAAGAGATGCTCTCCAGAGTGTAAGGAACATTACCTGGATATCTGTGAGGAACTTATCTCCCCAGAATTGTTAGCAGATAAGCTGTAAGCTTTTGACAACATCCGACGTTCCCTACCCAGTGGACCTAGGAGATACGTGAAGGCTAGTGAAATCTTAAATGATGGAAGGCAGGTATCATTCAGGAAACCTGAACGCCCTTCCAAAGAGAATATTCCCATCAGGTAACAAATGAGAGATCCCCTCTCAGATGCTATGGCTGTGGGAATCATGGTGCTTCAGTCTTCGAACGACAAAAGCTTTATTTTCCTCCCTGAACATGTTATTATGTATTTAAATCATATAAACTGAGTATTTTAAATACTTTAAGACATTGTTCTGCGTTTATTTTAAATTCCCATATTGTTCAGAGAATAAAATATTTGTCATTTGTCAAAGTTTAATGCTTTTAAAAATATTGTGTTGTAAAAATATTGTGTAAAAATATTTACCATTGTGTTTTATTTTAGGTGGCCAACAGAGTACTAATAGGTTAAAAATATACCTTAACGAGCTTAAAGTATCCAAAGGTTATGGCTTTTTATTACGAAACTATACATCAGAATGTTTTAAAAGTAGCCGTAGGTAGCCTAGTAGCTGGAGCATCAGACTCCAGACCGGAAGGCCTGGGTTTGATTCCCGATGCCACCAAATACCCTCCGAGTACACACGGAGTACGTGCTCGTTAAATCAGTGGGTCCGAAAATCTTGTAAGCTGAATCACGAGTGCAGAGGACTGGAGAATATTTTCCTCCTTTTCAGTTCAATACCTTAATTGTGGAGGTGAATATCGGTGGTGTCGCCATCTATTGTCCCTTTGAGAATTTCTCCGAGCTAAATCGTACAGTCACCTGCATGGTGATCAAGGCTGAGGCCAAAGACAGGCGTACACCCAGCCCCTTACCACGATGAATTTCGATTGCCTCGGTCTGACTACGTCAGACAGGTAGCATTAGAAGCAACAACAGAATGTAATAAACTGTTCATCCGTTGATTAGAACCCCCTCCGAGATTTTTTGGTTCTGTGATCGGCGGCACGTGCACGCATTATTCGGTAATCGCAGTCGATAAGCTTTTTACACTGACTTGATCAGTAAAGATTTGGACACCACAGCAAAATGTGTAGGTTACTTTGGTGTACTTTGTACTTAGCGTAACGAACTGCGTACTTTGGTTAACGGAATTTAAATCAGTCACGCATTCACAGCGACATATTCGATCAGAATGGAATGTCATTACTGGCTCGCTTAGTAGACTTATCAGGGTTCCAACAAAATGAATCCCGCACATGATCAACAGTGTCCTCTATCATGAAAACTTCAGGATACTTGCCTGTTTTAGATAACAAAGTTCTCGTTTCTTTCAAAGTTGCTTTGATGTCGGAGAATCGACTTTCCATTTTGTTCGAACACGTCGATGTGCACGCGTGATTGATTTAAATTCCGTTAATCAAAGTACGCACTGCATCTTTTGCTGTGGTATCCGCATTTTTACTATTGAAGCCAGTGTAACTCATTTATCATGTCCGATTGCCGAATAATGAGCTCACGTGCAGCTCATCGGACAAGACCCAAAAAAATCTCGTAGAGGTTTCCTATCCTCGCATGAACAGTTTATTACATTCTGATGGGTAGTAATAACAATCGATACCTTTTGGATACTTTAAGCCCAGACACCATGTAGTTTCAAAAATACATCAATTCACAGCAATGTCCTCTGTTCATAGAATACTAAAATCAGTTTAAAAACCACACACACACACAAATACACTTAAAATATTATTTACAGGAATAAAAATGTTTCAATATATAGAAAAGTAAGTATTATAAATATCCAGGATATATATAAAAGTTCTTGGTATTAATATACGTCAAGAGAATCCTGGGTATTTATTTTTCTAATTATCCTGGGTAGGCTATTTTAGTAATATTAAGATATCCGACTACACTTGTGACAACTTTTAAGTAAAAAAATGGAGACATGGGGATTTTTCTGTGGTTTTTAGATTTATTTAGTGAATTTTTAGAAAAATATGCTAAAATTAAGAAGTGGAAAAGAAACTATTATTACTAAAGTGGGAAAATATTGGTAAAAATGTACAAAAAGTTACATAAACGGGGCCCTTTCTGTACAAAAGGTTTATGAACAAATTTTAAAGTTTTCAACTTTCATGTGTTGCTTTGCTATTTCTTTTTGAAATGACCTTCATGATAAGATATATTTAAATTTTTACAAAAAATAGAGCACGTTATCTTAATTATTATTGTAAATTTATTAAAAAAGCAGTGGATATATTCACATTAGGTAATGTGAACTTTGTAATAAAACAGGGATTGAGATCAATCTGAAGGTTTAAACACTTTCACTATTATTCATAACATACGCATAATATTTCAGATAGTTATTTTCAAAACTTTTTAGCAATCGGTGTCCCCGTTTGAACATTTACAAGAAAACACATTTCGAGTAAAACGCATTTTAAAGTATGACATCTTGCTTAAAGTAGTGGCATCTGCTTTTGCTAAAACACTTGTAGTTTTTGTTTTAGAGAATGGAAAATAATAAACATGGCATTTTCATAAAGCAAATTAAATGGCCTTTAAAAAATATTTTAAAAAAATTATAATTTTTTGCAAAAATCATAAATTTAGTGTATTCTGATACCTTTAAACTTTGGAAATTTGGATGTAATGGAACGGCATTCTAACGCTATCTTTCACTTTGTTGAAATTACTAATAAAACTTTTGATGTTAAAATGCAGATTAAAATTTCTTTGAAGTACTTTATCATACAAAATCGAAAAAGGGGAATTATTTTTAGAATTTTCAGTAAATTAATTCAAATACCTTTCATATGTTAACGCATATTTGAATTTGGAAAAACTTAAGTATCGGATTTTTCTCGTTTCCTACTTCCACAGTAGTCGCACAACTTAATGAGAAGGATAGAAATAATGACTTTATTTCTTATCTGTTCGAAATATTCTTTTTTTTCTTTAAAGAAGAAGATGATGATCTAAATGAGTAACTTTTATTAAAAAAACTAAGACTTCTCCAAATGAAAGCATTAAATAAGAAGAATGTTTCTGAAACATTGGATAAAGTAACATATAAAAAGAAGAAAGAGCGTAAAAAGCATCGCAGAAAGATTTTCAAATTATGTTACAAAAGTCAATTACTCACGGGAATATAGCTTTCTTTATAGATATATAGGGAATCGTTTTATCCAGGGTATGTGTGTGTGTGATATTTGCTTTTTTCCTTATTCTTTTTTAATCACTTCATCTTTCCGACTGTACAATAGAAAGTCTTAAGAAACACTATTTTAAATTGAGTAGTAATACTTTTTTCGCGAAATTTATTTTAAACAGATATTGAAAGAATTTAAATTATTCTTATTCCTATATTGAGTTGAAATTTTTGAAATTGCTATGAAGAAATTTAGAATTGATAACTCGCAAATCTTTTGATTATCTACATGAGAAAGAAAATATGGCAATTTTCGAATGCATAGCCGTTGAGAATACAGAAATAACATCACTGCTTTTCTCTAAAAAATTGTTATTTCAAATTGCCTTACATTCAACATGCATTTAATTTTTCTTTTTCATTTGCAATTCGAATTTCAATATTATCATACTAAAATGGTACATCGTTAAAAGAGATATTTGAAACCCAATTGTATTTTTGTTCCAGTTTTATGGCTTGCTCACACATTGCACATGTTTCCACATGAAAAAAATTAAAAACTTCCATTTCCAAACCAATTAAAGTTGTTTTTACTGAATCTTAACGTATAGGATATAAAATAAGCCTATTTTTTGCATTTATAGTATACTCTGATATTAGTACTAAATTTTAATTTCTTTATCCTATACGAAGCAGTATATTTTATTTTCCTATCCATTTATACTCTATTCAGCTCCTATTGGTATTTTAAAAATGTCCACTACCCATTTCTTTCCTTTTATTTTAATGCTGAAATTCTGTTTAATTTTACATGTGAAAAAGAAAAACGGGATAGTTTGAAAGTATTAACATCTTAAAAGCGCAGTAGGATAACATTAGATGAGTCATTAAATTCGATTTCTATTTGAACATTAATACATTTTTCTATATCCAAATGTATCTCGTGTTTGATATACAGATCCAAAACCTTTATATATATATATATATATATATATATATATATTATATATATATATATATATATATATATATATATATATATATATGCATAGCAAGAAAATAGATTTATATCTAGAATTTCTGGCTTTCAGTAGTTATATTTCTTCACTCGTTGCTAAATTGTTTATCTTCATACTCGTTACAAAATACATTTCATTATAAATAAATGTAGATTTAAAAATTTGTGTGTACGTGCGTGCGCGCTGCCCCGCCGTAACTTGACCACAACAATAGCAATTGCCCTAAATCTAATGTTTTGGTAATATAAAATGGTTATGTTTGACCCCGAATTTATGCTATAGGATGTTGTTAAAAGCAGCATCAAATAGCGTTTATTAGCGTTCTTGTCTTGACGACGGTAAGATATCTAGAAAAAGTAAATAACGAAATTGTAACATAGAATGCATGGAATGTAAAACAATTTAATTGTGATTTTTAAAACCCGGAGTAGAATGAAAGACAATTTTTCTCTAGTAAAGCTAGCAAGTGTTGTTGCTCAAGGTACGGTGCGTAACTCTTGTTCGAAAACAACATGATTCAACTCCCACTGAACAGTATAATATTGCCTGTATTTTAAAATCGATTTCTCGATTATATAAACTCTTTTTTTTCAAGTTCCATATCCATTAAGAAAGACTATCTAAAATAAAGTGTGCCAACCTCCATCCTGCTAAACTGTTGCAGTAGAAAGACAAATTCAATACTTCCATAAAGCATAAGCTTTATACTTCCATAAAGCAGCCCAAGAGAAATCAGTGAAAGTTGTGCCCACTGAAAAGAGTCAGCATTTTAAAAATCCCTAATGAAATAGAGACTCGTTCGTACCAGTTACTGCGTATGTGAGTGAGTGAATATTTACGTCACACTGTTCAGCTACTCAAGGGATTTTGACGACGAACCTCGTACTTTTGATCCATGGCCAAGAGAGGAGAACGATACCTGAGCTGGCAACCCTTCTCCTAACTACCACACCAAGCAAAGGGAGGACGTTTGAGTTCTCGACAGATTTAACGGGCATCGCTCCCCTACACGGTGGATCTTCAGCGGTACTAGCCCGAACTCATGACACTCCTGCCACGGGTCCGTTACCTTGACCACTAGGCTACTGCAGGTGATACTGAAAGATCTTAGACTTTTGCTACTTCATCTAGAATCAATTGAAAGTGAAGCTAACGTTTCTCGAAGGTGTAATATAAACGCATGAGGTATGCCATTTCTCAGAATGGGTGGAATGGTGTTCAAATGGAATGGTCTGCAATTTAATTTTTAACTCGATTGTAAGTATACTGGTTAATTAATGTTTGGTACCTAAATTTAAATAGAATAATTCAGTCTACATATTTTATAATGGAACGTTAGCTAAATTAAGATAGAATATAATATCGGATTTTTTTTAAATGCGTGAGATATTGCTCGAAAAGTACGCCACCGATAGAATAGATGTACTATATGATTTATCCGACAACATTGCAAGGCATTAAAACATTATTGATCCTTAAACAGTAAAGCGTCGTTTATCCGAACGTTTATTAGCCGTAGTGTCAAATATCCGGAACAGTTTTTTTATAGCTTCATGTAATGTATATGAATACGTTTTCAAACAGTGCAATGCTCAAGAGATGTTTCGCGCGAGGATAAAAGTGAAGGAAAATCCAAGGTCAGGGATATTCGGGAAATTTCAGCTGTGGGATTTAGTAAACATCTGCGTGGAATATTTGATAGGCTTGTTTCCAAGTGAGGGGGTGTATACGAGCTCTTTTGTTCAGTTGTGAACTGCTCAAGACTGTGGATTTCAAATGCTAAATGATGACAAGATTGTGACTTCCGTGCAAGAAGAATTCGACCCTGTTGACAATGAGACGAATGAAGACGAAGACAACAACAACAACGAAAGTAGCTGAATCCATCAAATACTGACGCGTTTTTTGCATTAGATACAGCTATGGAGTGGTACGAACCACAATCAGAGTGCTGTTCTACTCAACTACTACTGCTCAAGAGAATCAGATACCTTGCAGCTAAAAAACAAAGGTCTACAATGGTACAGCGAAAAATAAGTGATTATTTTCCACAATAATGGTAAAATTACGAAGTTTTGCATCTATTTTGCTTTTTCTTCAAGCACGTTTCACGCATGGGATGATTTTCATTATCCGTATAGTGTCCGGTTTCATATGTTGCATGGATCACATTCGGTTTTCGATTATCCGAATAATCGCGTATCCGAACTGTGTTCGATCCCAATTGATTGGGATAAACGACTTCCTACTGTACATTCAAGTGTGTCACCGAATATACTACACCAGGGATGATATTGTGTTATTGATGACATATGACACAATATTTTGGGCACGCCACCGAACCAAACGGTTTGTATTTTATTTCAAATGAACAAAGTTCACAGTGAAGTATTCCGAACATACACTCGAGTGATAAGTCTCAGAGAGGCGGGGAGCACATTTGTTTATTATTGTGTTTGTTACTATCATTACAAAAATTGCAAGTGCTTCCCGAACTGGAAAAAGAAATATGGACGATTTCGATGTACAAAGGAAACTAGACGAAGAAAAGATTTCCGTTTTATTATTTTCACACTAATATTTGATGGCACGTCTATACCTCATTAAATATTTTTGTAGAAAAAATGGCATCCCTTGATGCATAAAGGTGCGCCACCCCTGTACTGCACAATGATTAATATGAAACCAGAAAGATTCGAGATAAGCATTGAACTGGATTTTGAAATAGGTCTTTTCCGAAGACTAATCATTTCTTCTTCCTCCTTCCTCTCTCACTCTTTTTGCAAAGTGATGGTGCTAAGAACTGCTAAAAATTATGTTGAATTTTTCGCATTCCGTTCAATGCATTACTGTGCACGAGATACTCTTCCATTTTAAGTTGAAGAATCTAGATGTGCTATTTGACACAAGGAGGCGCTGAAACTAGTTTCCCCTGTAGCGCATAAAATTAAACTCAGTGGCGCAACAGCCTGCGAGGGCCAAGGCCTACGGTGTCCATCTCAGTTTACGTGACCTTTGGCACTGAGCTGCCTGAGCAGATGTTCCGGTCAGGTGGTCAATCAGACGCGAAACTCCCAATGTTTAGTTCCCAAGCACAAATTTGTTACTCATTTATTAACCGACTGAAGGGATTAAAGGCTGAGTCAACCTTTCCCAGTTCGGGATTTGAACCCCGGGCTTGTGGAGTGGAAATGCACCTTAAAATACTTATACACAATGTTTAACTTAACAGCTATTCATTTGATTATTCTCGGTATGTAAAAGTCCCTGCAGAGAGATTTTGTAGCATTCTTGAAATAAAGATATAGATAGATTCATTGGGGTATCACAAGCTAAAAAATTGTGCGCATTTAACCAAAGCTATAATCAATATGTTTAGTCAGAAAAAAGTGGTATAAAATGATAGTGAAAACTGATGATTTTCTTTACACTTTAGATAGAAGAATTAACTAGCTATTGCGGCGTCAACCAAATACTTCACACAAGTCAGTGAATATTAACGTCGCACTGTTCAGCTACTCGAGGGCTTTTGGCTAAGGACCTCGTAATTTTGAATCATGGTCAAGTGACGTGGACGACAGCTGAGCTGGCACCTCTAACCTAATTTCCAAACCACACCAATGGTAGGACGTTTGACATATTTAAAATGCATCGGTTTCCTCTGTATGGCGGGTTTTTGGGGTACCAGACTCGAACAGATGACACACCGGACACGAGTCCTTTACCTTGACCACTAGGCTACCGTGGCTACTTAATTCACATCAAAGTTAGTATGGTTGTTTTTATTCTTGTTGTTAATTTCAACTCGCATGAGTGGAACATCCTCAATATAATATAATTATTAACTTATTATGAAAATGAATGAGATAGTGAAAATTAACGTCGCACTGTTCAGCTACACAAGGGCTTTTGGCGACGTACCTCGTAATTTTTAACCATGGTCAAGTGATGAGGACTACACCTGTGCTGGCACGCCCTTCTCCTAACTACCACACCACACCAACGGGAGCTATCTACAGATATAACGTGCATCGCACTCCAACACGGTAGGTCTTTAGTGATACTGGGCTTGAACTCATGACATGCCTGCCATAATCCATAGGGCTACCACAACTCTATTATGAAAAAAAAAAAAATATCAATTAAACCCAAAAGTAAAATGACTTCCAAAAACATTGTTTCAAAGCTGCATCAGTTACAAGATAATATAATGAAGGGCAATAACAATAAAAATGGCTTCCAAACTAAATGAAAAAATATAGCATTTCATGGGAAAATAAGAGATTATTTGCGCATGACAGCTTAAAACAAGTCGGTATATCCCCTTGAGAGAGCAACATGACATCCCAACCTTACTTAATATATTATCGTAAAGGAATGGTGAAGTAATGGTGGCTTAAGTTTTCTCTCTGTACCTAAGAGTCAAAGGGATGAAGACGAATGACTTTCTTGATTAAATGAATTTATTCTATGAATATCATTGGCTACATAGTTTTTTCCATGGAAACTTACCTTTTTTTAAAAGTGGAGCTCAGAGTCACCCAGTATATCTTATATTAACGATAAAAGGTTTTAAGATAGAGAATTTGGGATATTTATCACTATTGATTCACAACTTATACAGCAGATTATTAACACCACATTATATACATATTTATGTGTAAGAACTAAAATGCCATCTTGTATAAAGTACCAGACTCTTTTCATCATTGTATCCTGTATCAACATGAATAACATATTTCTTTTTTACGTTGTATTGCTGCAGTTGTTTACATGAAATTGAAAATAAATAGGGTTTTTTTTTCAATGAAAAAAAATTTACAAAATCTGATGTTTAATATTTCTCCTCTAAAAATTTTGAATTGAGAGCGAATATTTAAAGGGTGTTTTTTTAGAGGTATAGAACTTTAAATTGCAATAAAACAACGATGTATTATTCGATTGACATGAATTTTTTTTTATTCGAAAGATAATCTTGTGGCATTACATTTTAAATATGATTTCTGGCATATGACTGCCACGGCTGGCTCGGATGTAGTCCAATCTGGACGTCCAATTTTCGATGACTTTTTCCAACATTTGTGGCCGTATATCGGCAATAACACGGCGAATGTTGTCTTCCAAATGGTCAAGCGTTTGTGGCTTATCCGCATAGACCAATGACTTTACATAGCCCCACAGAAAATAGTCTAGCGGTGTTAAATCACAAGATCTTGGAGGCCAATGCACAGGTCCAAAACGTAAAATTAGGCGGTCATCAAACGTGTCTTTCAATAAATCGATTGTGGCACGAGCTGTGTGACATGTTGCGCCGTCTTGTTGGAAAACACAGCTTCTGGACACATCATGATTGTTCAATTCAGGAATGAAAAAGTTAGTAATCATGGCTCTATACCGATCATCATTAACTGTAACGTTGTGGCCTTCATCGTTTTTGAAGAAGTACGGACCAATGATTCCACCAGCCCATAAAGTGCACCAAACAGTCAGTTTTTCTGGATGTAACGGTGTTTCGACATACACTTGTGGATTAGCTTCACTCCAAATGCGGCAGTTTTGTTTGTTGACGTAGTCATTCAACCAGAAGTGCGTTTCATCGCTAAACAAAATTCTCTTATGAAAATCGGGAACAACGGCAATCTCGTTTTGGGCCCATTCGACGAATCTAAAAGCGTTGTGTTCAGGCGTGAGTCTATTCATGATGAATTGCCAAACCAAACTGAGAATAAATCACTTGACGGCTGTTAAATCGGTCGCCATCTTGGAAAGTAATGCCAACTTAAACTTCTATACCTGGAAAAAAACACTCTTTATTTATTAAGCATTTGCATTATTATATAAGCGCTAATATTTTCTAAGGACTATAAAACAAATCGAATAATTTGCTGAAAAACTTTGGTGGCCGCGTAGCCTAGTGGTCAAGGTAATGGACAAGTGGCCGGCATTTTATGGGTTAGAGTCTGGTACCTCTGATAACCTACCGTGCATAGAGGGCCGATGCACGTAAAATATGTCGAGGCAAATGTCCCCACGTTGGTGTGGTGTGGAAGTTAGGAGAGGGGTGCCAGCTCAGGTGCTGTCATCGTCACTTGACCACGATTCAAAATTTCGAGGTCCATCTTCAAAAGCCCTCGTGTAGCTGATTACTGCGCCGTTTATATTCACTCCCTCTCTCACACCAACGGTCAAGTAATAAAGACACCTGAGCTGAGATCCCCTCTCAAAACTACCATACAGCGCCAATGAAATGACTTTGAGTCTCAATATATGTACACGGCGGGTCTTCATTGCACTTGTGGCTCGAACTCGTAACATTCCGACCACGAGAGAAAGTTCATTATCGTAATCATACAGCGACAATTAGCAATTTTGAAATAATTACTAAATATTATTAGTGTCAAAATTGAATTGAGCTTTTAAAGACGCAGTTGTATTGAAACTCAGTGGCTTAACAGGCCATGAGGGCCAGGGCCTTCTGTGCCCATCCCAGTATACGTGACCATTGGGCGCTGAGGTGCGTGAGCAGATGTCCCGATCAGGTAATTGTATGAAACTTTGTTAAAAACTAGTTCATTGAATGAAATTGAACACATATTTCGCTTATTGAGTCATTATACTTAATGTGCACAAAGAAAAGTTCGGTAAAAAGAGATGCTCAGTATGAAAGTGCCTGGTGTATTTATAAGTATATCAGACAAAAATTAAGGCTCCCATAATGCAAAAAAAACTTTTGCTAATACTTTTTTCACAGAAAAAGTATTCGTTCAGAAAGTATCAGAAACAAGTGATCACGTTCTAGACCCCTAATGGATTCTTATGCCTTAGTCAGTCTCATGCTACTTCCTAAGAAATTCGCAGTGCAAATATATTTTTTTATATGGCTGGGACTCTGGCAACTAAGCAAAAACAATTCCAATTTCTAACGTCTGTATCAACTCTCATGTGTATTCACATACTGAAAGTCAGCTCCATTTCGGTTTGGCTCAAATTGGAGAAAATAGTACTGAGAATCCATAGCCGCGATAGTTACAACTGAGACTGCAGTTTCAGCATTGGCTATACAGTTCTGTAATTTTATTTATTTATATCCACTATATTCTTTGGATAGTTTATAGTAATCTTAAAACGAATTTTCAGACTTTGAAGCGCAAAATTTCAAAACACACAAAGTATTTTTTTATTATATAAGACAAATAAGGGAAGGTTTCGAACTTCAAATATGTACTTATTTCTTTGTCCGATACATTTTTTGTTTGTTATTCTATGCAACTGTTTACGTTTAAAACACAAAAAATGTATTAAATACATGCAAAAAATAGATTTTTTAATGTAAAACTATGATAATTTAGCTATACAGTAATTTTTTTCTCTTTTATGGCTTAATATGGTCGCGTAGATTAAACAAATTTAAAAATTGGATACTCAAGTAAAATGATTACAACTCACGCCAGGCACAATTCAAAACTTTATTTCACGACTTGGTTTCAGAACATTCCATAACTATAATTACAATCAACCGTTATGAATACAATTTTAATTACTAATAATAAGTACGAGAGAAAAAAAGAATTGCAATTAAAATAATAAGCCCGAGTTGGCAAAAATTAAAAGTCAATAACAAGTAATATGAAAAAAATATGTCAATTCCTACTTCTGTATCTGTATTTTTTACCAGTATTTATATGTATCTGACTGTATCTGCAATTCTTTAAATAATTAGTTTCAGACAACTTTAATTAATTATTAATTAAATTACCTTATTTTTTATCCAAAACAATAGTATATAGAAAATTTGAGCTCAAATGAGCGCTTTAAAATGTGAGAAAAAAATCTTATAAAGTTTTGCCCCAAGTCGCCAACAATGATGCCAACATAGCTGTGTTTGTAATTCTTTAAATAATTAGTTTTAATCCATTAATTTTTATTAATTTTATTAAATTATTGTATTGTACTCCCAAATAATCATGTATATTAAATTTCAGCTCAATTGAGCGCTTTAAAATGTATTTTATTAACGATTGAAAATTCCACGAAGATAAATAAATAAATAGAGAGTGTGAGCTAATAGTAGGAAGTAAAAAAAACAGAAAACAATAGTTGTTTCATGACACGCTGGCCTTGAACACTAGGCTAATGCCTCCTCGTTTTAACAAACTTTGTAGTCATTTCACTCATTAAATATTATTGCTTCTATTTATGTATCTGTATCATTTCTGTCCTTAAGCATCTCGTGGATACACACATAAAGTTACTTTCATTTGAACACTTCTCATATGTCTGTTTGGATATATTGTCAAGAATTTTTCTTAGACCATTTACCTCATTTAATTTCAGCATGCCCCCCCTCCCCCTAGAAGCTCGAGGAATGCCTAAACGGTATTCTAATTCACGCTAAGTGTTCTTCAACATGCCTTGCACCCACTAAGCATGTAGCCTAAGCCTTTTATGAAGAATCTTACCAAACTTGTTAACGATATTTTAAATTCCTGTGATATTTCGCAAGTTCATTTAGTGGAGCTCCGTTAGAACGTTGTCCAACAGTGGCTTCATTAACACTAGACCTGCTATTTCTAGAAAGACCCTCAACTCTCTGCTTATTTTTTAAACATTTCATATCATTTTATTGTTTGTGCACCAGGAAGCCTGCTTCCATGACACCGCCGAAGTTTACGTTGAACATTAAAATGGGGGATTTATTTTTATTAAATCCAAAGTACACTTTGGGCATTCTCTTGAATTGACGCCATTTCGGCAAAAAATTATGCGTTTCTTACAAATGTTCTCCTACATCACTTTCAAGAGAGTATTCGTATCTCATCTGCTGAAAAAAAATTTTAAATTGACTTATTCAATGATGCAAAAATTAAATTTTTATATTAAACGGCTTTTTTGTGATGAGTTTTTATATTTAAGGCAAGACTTTGGATTCATCTTATTTTTGTATGTTACAAGATACGTAAATAATATTAATTTCATAATAATTCTAAATTTTTCATTAATAGTTTCTCTCCTGAATTAATAGTAAAGAGTTTTAAGAAAACATATAAGGAAAAGATTATATGTCATACTGTTTGAGGCAAACAAGGTTGCATCATACATTTTTTACATCAAGTAAACATTAAATAATATCTTTCAAGGAGGAAAAAATCAGTATATCATTTATCTTACAAGCTTTCCATTTTATGTATAACTCTTTTCAGATAATCTGGAAAAAAACTCTCGAAATAAATACATTTAACTAAAAATTATACGCGATGACAGATAAATAAAAAAATGTTTGTGGAATAGAGTACAAATAATTTTAAGAAATAAAGATTGGATGAAAAATTCAAAGCATATATGTTATGAAATATAAATAAGTTTAATTTTTATGAAAAACAATGCAATGGACAAATTATCTCAAAATTATTCAAGAAAAAAGCATACATATAAGTTTATTTGTTTTTCAAATATCATAAATAAATCGCATATGCATCACACAGTTATGCTCAAAAATTCATATGCATAGAATCTAACTTGGATATTGAGAAAAATAACATCTCGATTCCACGAGGGAGAGAAAAATCTCATAGAGAGAAATTAAACTAACCAAATTACGAAAAGAATTCGTTTTCGCGAAAACTATTACGGAAAAAAATTATTATATTTCCATCAATTGAATTTAATCAATCACTTCCTTACGTTTAATCAGTTATAAAAATGCTTATCATATGTAATTTCCCTCTGAATCTTAAATAAATAGTGGTGAATTGGGAAAAAATCGAGAGAATCTCTCACTCTCTTAATCAACCATCATCAGCCTTAATTCAGAAAATAAGAAAATCGGATAAATCTAGCTAATGAAGACATGCTGTAATGTAGTAATATTAATAAAATCACAAAGCCATAACTAAATTCATTACAATCAAGTCCTCTAAAAAACATTCTAGTCAATACATGCCCTGATGGGAAAAGTTAAAGAACTAACACATCTTGGTGGACTTTTTCCAATACCGAATTTTTTTATTGAAAATTCGTAAGCATAACAAAGAAAAGATTTTTACTTTAATTAATCATTCAAATTCAATACCTCTGTTATGGTACGAAAATTTAAGAAAAACTGATAAATTAAGTATTTTAAACATAACTTTGTACTTTTTTATGGTTTTTCTTATGTTTCTGATCGCTTACGACTGTTTTTGAAACTTTCTTAAACAATGGCATAAGGACTAAGTCTGTATAATGGATTGCAATAGAAAGCATTTGAGAGATGGGAGGCAAACCAATCCCAAGCGGAGGTAGCAAGAGGATACAATGTGCCCTTAAACATGATTTCCAGATTATGAAAAGTTTTCTAAGTGACCGGAACAATATTCTGAAAACCAGTTGATGTGCATTTGAGACATCACAAATCAGGATTACAAACACTTGTTTTTAACTTCAAAGCACTCATTTCGTAAATTAGTTCTCCGCTTCTTCTAAAACCTCTGTTTCGTTGTAAATTCTATAACTAACATTTAAGCCTAAAAACCCTTTGTATTAATAAGTTTAATACAAAGCCTAATGCAAGGACATCAACGGTTTGTATCCCATTTGCTCCAGGTCACAAGAAAGCCCACTTAACATGATGCAAACGACATGGACACCAGAGCTGTAGGTCTATGTCCTTTACCCATAGACGTCGACATTCAGTCTTGGCACTAATCTTCGACATGTTCACATATGTTTACAGAAACTAGTGACTAGATATTATTTCCCCATGGTCGTAGAAGTGATCCACTATGGAGGTTATAAATTTCATGAAAAGACATTAAATACAAGACATAAATAAGGGAGAGCAGTTCTTAATAAAAAGCTTAGCATTTATTTTATCCAATATTGTGAGACCTGGCCACCTTCAGTTGGAAGAGCTACATTCGGAAGTACAGAGTTCTTTGTAAACAAAAACAAAGTTTTAACTTACATAAGCGCTCAGATGTCCTCTGGAAGTTACAATGAGAATTCGTTAAGGAGTTCTTAACTGAGATGGTAATGTTATGGTCTGAGCTTCCATGATGTTGGACAGACGCATAGAGCGGGAGGCAAGAGCCTTTCAGTGAAGTCCCTTAACTATTCTGAGGTATATTGATGAGATTTTAGAACTCTATGCGAAGCAATTCATAGGGATAATTGGCACCTAGCCATTTGTTATCGACGATAACTGAGAATATTCAGAAAATGGAGTGTACAGCCAAACTTAAATCCATGGAGCATTAACATTCCCAGAGCAGGTAGTAATCGCAGTACATCAGTATACATCCAGAACACTTCAGAAGCTAAAAACTGACTCGGTAAAAAATGGAAGTTATTGTTCTATGAATACACTAATAGTAATACACTAAAAACATGTAAATTGAGTGAAAATTTGTTATGATATCCACATTGCTGTCAGAGGTAGCCACAAGATTCTCGCGACTACTGTGGTCATAATATTTATATCCCTTTAAGATCCAAATCATTTTTATCTTCAAATATTAAATTCTTCTGGTTATTAATATTATATGGACCCCAATGATACCGGGAAAAATAATAAAAAAATTCCCGCTCTTCCCCCTGGAACGTAGAAGGTACCCGCACGATCGTGCGGGTTGAGCGTTATCTGTGAAACAGGTCATCTATGAATTATTACGAGTTATACATTTTTCGCTCTAAGTTGATAGAAGAAACAATCTTAATTGAACTAAAAATGTTACAAATAAAAAAATTATTAGTGTATAATTAACTCTTTTAGTAATTCATTGTTTATTTACTGTAAAAATCTTTTGTTTTGTTTTTGACAAGTATAAATAATCATTTCATTTTTCACGTGTTTTGAAACTGCTTTCGCAGTTTTCAAATATGCACTTGCGAGGCCTTAAAATGTCATCAGCACATCAAAAATGGCTATACATGTCAAGTCTTTTATCCTGGAATGGCCAGGATAAAAGCCATGACATGTATAGCAGGTGGATTATAACGCTTCAATCTTTTTAGCGAGTGGTATTACAACACTGTTATCTTCATCATCAGTTAAAATACTTTCGTTGGTAGGTGGAGAGGCTGATAACACTTCAACTATCTCTAACTCAAATTTTAAGCCATCCATTTTGATTTTTAGAGGAATTTTATTTTATTTGATTGTTTGCATAGAAACCAAGAATTTGCAACAGCTAAATCAATGTAATGAGTGTGTTCAAGAGACTTTTATGGCAAAGAATGATCCAAAATTGACTTTCCATTTCAAATATTCCCTTGTGTTTCTTCATTGTTTTCATCTGAACTTTATTCTCTTTCCAGTATACGCGAATCATATGTTTTGTTCGCAGCATTGTCTACGTTCAATCTGAGTTGTTTTGATTTAAGTTCAATCTGAGTTGTTTTGGTCTAAGTTCAATCTTAGTTGTTTTGATCTAAGTTCAATCTGAGTTGTTTTGAATATTTATATTGTTTTGAATTTTATATTAAAATTCTTCTGTGAGAATTCTTCTTTTTTTATACACATTAAAAGTTTTTGGTTAAAAGTTAACACAGTTGTGAGGCATGTGTCTTTGGGTGTCCCATTTCTACTTTATCTACGTGAACTGTATCTGTTAGAAATAATGAAGAACCAGACATATCATTCATCTTAATATATCTTTATTAAGATCTTAACTTAATCACTATACACAATGATGATAATAATTATAGAAAGCGGATTTGGAATGAGTAGACATAATTCATATTACCAAATAATCACGTAAATGACCACTATATCTAACTTTACAGATCACGGTAAATCTCCTTAATACACGCAGTTCCTTATATCTTAATTGAAGAGTCTTAACGCTATATCTTGGGTAAAAAGCAATTCGTTTGATCCTAACTGACGTGGTTTTAGTCCTTGTGGAATGATATCCACCCTTAACTTGATAACAAAGGTACGGGTAGATTAACTCTTAAACTCGGGTTTTCCTTTCGCTTTAACTTAATATTTTTTAAACATGAACCTCGTATATTCACTTCACATAGCCACACCGCGAACGCTAAACTTCTACAATTTTTTTAAAATTCCTAATTGGCATTCTCACGTTTTTCTTCTGGATTTGGTTGGAAAGAATTGCCATTCTGGCCCCAAAGAACCTCAATAGAACATTTGTAGAAATCGCCATGAAAGCCCGTCACACAGTATCCCAGGAAAAATAGTAAAATGTATCAGAAAATTTTATTACTTAATATATATATATATATATATATATATATATATATATACTAGCGGACCCGACATTGTCCTTTGCACACATCTTAAATTCAAAAATTCAAAATTTTTATGAATAAGCTTTAACAATCTGAACCGTTTTGATGATAATTTGTATTAAAAAGTTATTGCAATATCTAACGCCATTACGTATACGGTTATCACGATTCGATCAATCGATAGCGTGTGAGTATGTGTATATTATGAGCGAAATTAAATGTAGAGGCTGTGTGAATAAAAACTTAAACTTGTTTTAACTAAAGGTGAAAAGGTTGAGAGTCAAACTATTTTATAACAGGTATATTTATTAAATTGCACAAAAACTTAATTTATCGTATGCCACTGGATACAAATAAATTCAATGATTTTCCAACTCTGGAACACGCAACATATAATTGGCTGTGTTAAAAGCACAGATTTTCTAAATTTAAGCCACAAATTCTCATTGTTTGACCTTGAGACATTAATAGTCATAGCAAATGTCCAACGAATCGGCAGTTGTAAACGTTTAAATGGCATAGGTGAATCTGAAGGAATCATTGGGTTCCGCGGTAAAAGTACAACTTCACCTTGAAATTTTCCACAAAGAAAAAAAATTGGAAAATCGCTTAAAAATTTAATCTTAAAAAAAATCTAAAGCGAAAAAAACTCTTTTTAGTTCTTGTCTTTATGACCTATAGTAATTATGTGTCAAGTTTTGTTCTTCTGGGTTGCTTAGAAGTGAAGCACACACACTAAAACTCTTTTATTAGATTAGAACTCTTTTATTTACTGAAGATTTATATAAATAAAGATATACCCTATCGTGGCTTTTCTTTCCGCGCATTACCAGAAAAAATAGCACACAGGAGTAAAACAGTTATGCGTTTTAAGGTTTTTAATTAAAATTTTTTTAATTAATTGCGATATCAGACCAATTATGAATCTAAACCATTCTTGAGTACACTGGAATAGACACAAAATATTTCATCAAAATTGGTCCACCCGTTTAGGATGAGTTTTGGCACATACACACACACAGAAGATTTTTATGCATAAAGATTTAAACCACACCATACTAACTACCACCAAAAGACCCAAATTATTTTTGGAGGGGGGGAAGACATATGGAGGCAGATATCTTTGGAGAATATAAAAAACCATACTCCTTAACAAATGTAGGAAAAAGAAAATTAATTGCAAAAAAAGAGTGAGCGAGGAAATAAATTGGACTCATCCATGGTGACCCCCAAGAATATTTGGAATTAATTATATAAATTAAACTCAAATTTATGAAATTTATTAATTAGTTTAAACTCAAAATTATTGAAACAGAAAAGAAAAATCTCATGGTAAGTACTTACCTTCACAGCTGCAGCGACTCAAGTAACGCCAACCCGCACGATCGCGCGGGTAACGAAATCCCGAGTCCTACACAAGCCACATTAATAAAGTATAGTTAATATTTTTTCTATTTTACAATTACTTAAACATTTGTACACAAATTTGTATCAAAGCACTTAGAAATATATTGATAATTACCTTTTTACGACAGATAAAATGAAGACGTGTTTTCGTTGTATTTGAAAACAAAGCTAGATTTGCCAGGTGAAAGTAAAGCATGGGCCACAACCATCGTCTGTTGATAAAAAAGTAATAATTTAGACTTTCTGCAAACCGACTCAATCGTTACATTCACAATTTTCTTACATACGACTATTTCAGAAGGCAAAAACGTATAAGAAATTCTAACCCACACGATCGTGCGGGTTGGGTCTTAAAGGGATATACTATTAAAGCTATAATTCAATCATTGTGTACCCGAAGATTATGACCCTAGGAGGGGGACGCGAACCTATTGAAAAGTCGAGAACAAAATATTATTTTTAAAAATTATTGATTTACTGAAAGTAAACAAATAAATACATTCTGAAAAATAAACTGCACAATGTACTTTATAATTAATTTATAACAATACTAGGTTAAGAATAAGTTTAATAATTACCAGTAACCTCATGGTCTTGTCATATAAATGTCATGCAAAAATTAACACTGATCTTAATAATTTGTACGGTTTAATATTAATCCCTAAAATGCCGTTTAAAAATTGCGAGATTCGCCTCCAATGCCACCGGTTAACACGTCGGCGAGCGTATGTGGTCTATTGGGGGGAGGTAGAAAATGAGTTAATGAGCAAACTACTGAAATAAGTAAATCTTTCGCAAATACTGTCAAGGTACTTTTATTGCATTCCAAATGTATTCGGAATAAATTTTTTATGTATAGCAGTTCTGAGAAATGATCATACTTCGGAAAGACGTATATATACGTTCAGGGCAAATGACGCACCGACTGGGCAAAACGTATATATACGCCGACGGCACTTAAGAGGTTACAGTCGTATTGTAGGTTTAGCATCAACGTATAGTATTATTAAACTTAATACATTGTTATTGTATGATAAGGGTCCGCGATGGAAATTTTAATTGAATATTGGGTCGCAAGTATTGAAAGTTTGAGAAGCACTGGATTAAGATGTTACAAAATGTAGGGGAAAGGGGAAAAAATCGAAATAATTGCGCAAAATTTTAAGCTCAGATTTGCTAAAGGTATTTTAAAGCAGTACTGTGGTTCTTGTTTTAATAGTTACATGGGATTGATTCAAATCAGCATGCAAGTAATTAAATTTCAGCTGCTGATGAATAAATGTTGGAGCCTTCGAAAAGGTTGCTGATGTCATTTTGAAAATAGGAACTTATAGTTGGGGATCTAAGTGTTATCCTTAGGGAAAACACTTGAGCGTTGAATGGATATTAATTTCCAGAGAACATCAGACAACCGACACAGGAGACCACCACACTCCCCTTTGAGGAGTATTAAATCTTACCTTAGGAACTATTGGATTTTATTGTATTTGACTTTTGATTAATGTCGTAATCTAAAGTAATAAGAAACTTATTAATGATGGACCTCGAAATTTTGAACCTCGGCCATGTGACAAATGTGACACATATGCTGGCACCTCCCTCTTCAAACTAGGTCATCACGCTGACGTGAGAATTTTGAGCCTCAATAGATTCAACGGGTAATTGTCCCTCTACACGACAGGGTTTCAGCGGCACAGGGACTCAAACTCGCCGGTCATGAGTTCAGGACCATGACTACTAAGCTATCCTGGTCATAAGGAACTTTGATAATTAGAATCTGGAGGTGAATATGAATAGACGGCCTTATGATGCCATTGTAGTTATGAGAGGTAATATACACATGCGAGGGACTTTAAATTATTCTCCCTCTTACCCAGACAGTGTTCTTACGAGCGTCATTCCATCATTAGTCTCTTTTTCTGCTTCATTTTATAATGTATGAATTTGTTTTTGCTCTTTATCTCTATGTTTTCTTTACCTTTAAGTACTTCAATATTTTGGGGCTTGCATCTCATATCTGTTAACGCTTTTTTTTTCTGGATTTAAACAAATACGTGTCTTAAGTTTTGCTCACTTGTGTGCATGATGTGATATAGGGATGCTAAAAAATAAAGTTTAATACTTGAGTAGTTATTATGGTGTTCCATTTAATATTTGGAACTTTTGCATATTCGTAATTTGACCATTAGGCTTTTGAAGTTTTTATATGGACATTAAGTCGGCCTAAAAATTTTTGTAGACTGTGTCAAAAACTATATGGCACTTCGAAACATACAATACTTACATTCTATCATATAAGATTACTCTAACAAATAACGTTCATAAGGTACAAACATCTCTTTTTTTCTGTATAGCACCTTATTACGAATCAAAACAAAAAAACAATTATAAGTATGAAACTGTTCCTTTTGAAAAACCATTTAATATATAACAAATAAACGAAAAAACAATGAAAATGTTCTGCAATATAATCATAAATTAAATTCCTTACTCGTGAAATATTTTATTGTACGGCATTATTTTTTCTTTTGAGTAAACATTTGATCATTAAAATTTTCTCCGACGTTTTATTTTAAAAGAAAAGCTAACATGGAGTCGAAATTTGTTAAAAATATGTTTGTGTATTTTATCATTTCTAATTAAAAATCTGTTTTGTACATTTTCCTTTTTTCTTAGCCATGGTTCAAAATGGAAGTTTCGTAGAAGTTACTTGACACCAATCCCCCCCCCCAAACACACTCCTTTCATACCGAGACACTAAAACATTTCTTTTCTATTTTTAACGAGCTATCTCAAATGTCGATAAAACGATCACGATCCCGAATGTCACAAGATTCTACAGATATTAGAATGCATATATATCTTTCTGAAGCTTGGATATTATCCATGATAAAATTTATTGATTCCTTAAGAACTCATTAAAGAAACATTTAATAATGATCTTTTATCATTCATTTTTTATCAAGTAATATTTTTTATTAAGGGAACCAGGACATGCTCGAAAGAGTAAAATGCCAAAATTAAGACCCTTTGTTTATGAGACATATATCATTTGCAATTTCCAATACAGCTTAGATTTTTTTACGTTCTTAATAAAGATAATTTTATTATTCTGTAGAACTACAAAAATAACTTTTTACTCCAAAAGGTTTTTTTTACTACTTAATTAAAGTATAATACATAATTTTTGAGAACTCGTAATATATACTTGTGTTTAGGTACCATTTTTTAAAAAAAGTATCCTTTTTTATGCAAAACTTTTTTACACATATATAAAACAATACATAAAATACAGTGAACCCATTTTTTAGTAAAATGGTAGTATACTTTCTTTAAAAAATTATGAAACTTTGAAATTTGAAATTTTTCATTTTTCTGCTTTTTTATGCATAAAACTATTTTTAAAAAATTAGGCACTATCTTAATAGAAAAAATAGGTTGACTATATGCATAGGCATCTTGTATAGAAGTATAAAAAATCTGGAATCATATAGTGCAATAGTTTTTTTTTTAATGTACCTAAATGCAAAAAGATATGCTTTTGAGAAAAAGGGAAAAAACTAAAAAAAACAATATTTTCACATATTATACACTTGATTAGTATTTGCTCACCTATTTTTATATGAATAATAATAATCCTTAATCATTTTCTAGATTTACAAAAGTAATTTTAAATTCATATGTCTTTTTTCCCTTTGTTTTAGTTAACATGAGCATAATCTTCGAGATCTTGTAATACATATTTTCATGTATTTCTTACAAAAATATTCTTTGAATATACAAAAAAATTTACACGTATATATATAGAGCAACATATCAAACATAATGGACCAGTTTTTTAACGAATTAATTGCGTAATTTCTTTAAAATAATCATAAAACCTTAAAATTATGAAAATCTTAATTTTTTTTTGCACGTATAAATTTATTTTTTAAAATTTAGACATTACATACTAAAAGATATTTTGTTCACTATACAGAACGTTTATATAGATCAAACACAGGGGAAACTACATATTTAAAGTTCAAAAAGGCGCGTCAAAAAGGGCGTGGTCATTTGTTTACATTTTTATTTTTCATATTTTAGGGCTATTTTATCAACAAACATATAACTATTATACATTTTTAGATTCAGAAAAATAAGCACCATTTTTTAGAACTAAAATTGAAAATTCGTTTTTTTGAAGTATACGATGTCCCTGTTCTCTTAATCTAGCATCGAAAAAGATTCTTACAGAAGCATAATATTTTCATACATCTCATAATCAAACCAATAAAACTGCTAGCAAAATGGGATCTCAGAAAAAGAAAAATATTTATCCATGAAGAGATTTATTCTTGAGTACTTTCGACTTCAATTAGGAAAACTGGTCATGCTGAAACTTATCTTTTCAGAGAACCATGTTTGTATTTATTCCAAAATAATAGATTCTAATGCTAAAAGATATCTGATTGCTTCGAAAAATATAGTTTCAACTAAAATATTGGAATTTATTATTATTATTATTTTTTATATTTCGATAAAATTTTTGGAAATAGCAATTTTCTAAAACCGTACTTATTGATCGAAAATAAATTACAAACATCTAACGCGTGTAATAGGCAATTTTATAAGTAACTGTTAATTTTAAACATTTAATTTGCGGAACCACATTTTCAAATATAAATTTAAAAAGAATAATAATTCAAAAATTTTTAATTTTGAAATTTAAATTCATATCATATTTTTGTTTTGTAATTATTTAGAGTTTCAGTTAAGACTATTATGATTGTAAAGGTAGCATGAAATTAATATAATTGTATTAATACACATAATTTTTACAAAACTCTTACTACAGTTATTTTGATTCATGATATTCTTAAAATAATAGTTTGTATGCATAAATGAAAAGTTAATCAGAATTCAACCAAATACGTAAATGAAAAATCCTTATGATATGATCTGTCCTTTATGGTTTTGCGTAACACTTCTTTTTAGTTTTCCAGTCTTTTAATTGAAAAAAAGTGCTTTTCCTTATTTTATTTTATTTCCAAAGGCATGAAATTACAGAAGGGAATAATACAAAAAAGAAAATAAGTAACGCAACACAATGTATAACTCCAACAAAATTGACCGAAATCATTGCCGCAAGAGTCTTCTTAACGTCAATATTTTAATTAATTAATTTATTTATTGCCAAAAAGGTTCAAAAAAAAAAGTATATTTTTCTATTACACACAATTAAGCTTAATACTCAACGGAATGCGAAAATGGAAGAATTTTAATTTATTTTTTTCAATTTTAAAGTTTTCACACAATTTTTATTTTATAATTGTGTGACACAAGACCCTTAAATGCTTGTTTTTTATAAGTACACTCTGTGTTCTATGAAGAATGAATCTTATATTTTAAAAGAATTTCTCTCATACTTATAAAAATTTTTATGTTTATAACCTCTTTTTCAAACGGTTGAGGATTGTGTGTGTGTGTGTGCATATATTTGCACACTTAAATTGAAGCATGGTGGAATACGTTTCTTTCATTGCAATGTTGATAGAAATAATGCCAGCCTTTTTGTATTATATTTCCATTTACATCTCTTCACAAGTAAAAAATTATTGCATATTACCTTGCCAACCCCGTTCTATATCGAATATATTTTCAAGAATCTAAATTCTTTCCTTCAATGAAAAATTCCAGCCTTCACCACAAAGAAAATCCCGAATGAATGAGAAGTATTCCAGTACCATTGACACACACACAAACTACATCTCTTGAAAACACTTGCACTAATAATCTCACTGTAAGAATTAAAAATAAGTACAAATAAATCAAAGATAGAAATAAGAAAATATCAGTGCCGTACCGCGTACGGGCAAAGTGGCTATGACCAGCGTTCGGTCCCAGCCCGTACGGTGTACGGTCAAATCAGTTGTTGAGTCATTCAAATTCGTTAAAAAGTTTATGTAAAAGTAGAATAATATATTCGCGCACGCGAGTATATTAGTTTATTTTCTGTTTTTGTAAAGCATGTTCGATATATAAATTTGTCTTGGAGATGTTTCACATATTTTTTTATATGTCCTCAAACAAAGATTTCCATCGATGTAAAAAAATATTCAGCTATATTTCAAAAATGTACAGTGGCAGCCGTAGTGTACAAAACTGTATATCAAGCCCTAAAGGTCAAATTTAATAAACGTAATGTGAGAAAAGGCTTACGCGAATGAAGCAAGACAAAAGAATAACGATTTATATTGAAATTAATGAGCAACACATTAGACTTTTGAATCTAGTCTAGTTCCTGTCTAGTCTGAGGAATTATTAACAACGACAATATTAATGTAGTTGTTTAAATGCACATTAAAAAGAACTATGATCACATATGAGAAACAAAATGCAACCAAAAATACGTGTATTAATATTTAGACTAGAGTAAAAATCAAATTTGTGGACACAAAAAAAAGAAGAAATCAAATGAAAACTCGGAAGACATCATTTTTCAAAAGCAAGGAATTTGAGTTAGAAGTTTTATCCAATAGAATAATGAGACGCAAAAAGTATTATGAGACGAAATATCCAACGCTCCCTGTTTCTCTACAATATTCCTTTGTTTCCTTTATCCTCCTGTTTTTCCCCTTATAATGTCCGCTTTATTTACTTGTGAAACGACCATTATTCCTCTTTACATATAAAAAAAAGTTTTGTCGTGATGCTGTAATAAGTTTAATTATACATAAGGTATAGTTAGCAAAAATGGGTCGTAAAAAGTTGAATTCAACTAAAGACAAACTTCAATTTGTCTGAAATCATAGATCATAGATTTCTTCAGTTATTTCCTGAAGCCCCCTATGGTCACCAAGTCACTGAAAATGGTCTTCAAGTCACTAAAAATGAAGTGAATCTAACAGTATTACCAATATTTCATCATGTTTACATTGAAACAGCATTATAATGTAAGAGACGATGTTTCTTGTGAATACGAGAGTAACTGAAATTTTAGAAAAACGCGCAGAAGAGAAGTTACAAAATAAATAAACAAATAACGGTTTAATTTGAAAGTACAAAGTGTTTTATATATATTATATATATATATATATATATATATATATATATATATATATATATATATATATATAACACACATCAATTGAGTTTTTACTACTTCATTATTTAGTTTAGAATAAATTTTAGACAAAAGAGAAATATGGAGGTGACGCGAGGTTATGAATTTCTATGATTTTAAGAAGAATTGGTACCCTGTGAACTACTTTCTTTTTTTGTATTTAAAAACTATATTTTAGCATTTTATATAATGTTTTTATTCAAGAAAATGATACGAGATGAAATTTTTAAAAAATTAACAAAAAGCATAAATTAAAAAAGCATAGGTCTGTCATTTTTGGGTACCAAGTCTTCTTAAAGCGGGATTAAAACAAGACGAATGTGTTCAACAGCTGAAATTGGCATTTGGTGATGAATTTCCATCTCGTACTATTGAATTCAGATGGCTTAAAGAATTTTGCAGTTGCTGCAATTCTCTGCAGGATGAAGAAAACCCAGAAAAATCACCTTCAGCAGTAATCCCAGATAATGTGTGTGCAATTCGAAAAATGTTAATGGATGATAATCACTGTACCTACCAAATGATAAAGAAGGAACTTAGCATTCAATCGGAAGCCATACACAAAATTATTCACGAAGAAAGTAGTTTGGCGCTGGGTTTCTTATAATCTAGCTGAACACCAAAAAGAGGAGCGTGTCAGAATCAGTAAAGAAACTTTTAAATTGCTAAATGATAGTGGCCACCGCATCATTTCTAAACTTGTAACAGGTGAAGAAACATACCTACCATTTTTCGAAATTCTAACACTTCAAGAAAGCAAAGTATGGGTATTTGAATATGATCCCACGTCGACATTTATGAAAAGACAACGAGTATTGAAAAAAGTAATTTATGCCGTTTTCTTCAGAATACGGGGTTGATCGAAGCCATCAAGTTCGAAGGACAGAAGACAATATCAGCAAATTGGTATACCACTAAATGTCTTCCGTAAATTTTCCAAGAAGATAATGTTAGGGGTCTAATGTTTCAATATGACAATGCATCTTTCCTTACAGCCGAATTTTAACAATTAAGTTTTTTAAGCAAAAACAAATTAAAGAGATAGAACATCCACCTTATTCACGGGTTACTAGGTATATGTGACTTTGGTTGTTTTTTCAACTAAAAAAAGAGTTTACGTGAACACCGTTTTCATTCAGAAAAGGAGATTGATTGATTCCCAGAAATGAATGGTTTGAAGTACTTAATCTCTGCGGAATATTCGTCTACAAAAGTTCATTGATACTGGAGATTACTTTGAACACTCCTAAAATTTTGTACGTTTATCTTTAAAAACCTAGGTGTATCTCAAAAATTTCGGAATGATCCCAGTATAGACATTTTTATATAAAATAAATACAACAGAAAATGATATTAATGTATTAAACATCCAGATATATAAATAACTCAATCTATTTTAAGATGTACAATGATGGTTGGCCCTCCCACTTCCTAGTTTGTTGTTTTTAATTAAAACTTGTACCTTATATAATTCTGACTTTTGTGAAAATTAAACTAATATTTTTGATGCATAACGTACAAAAACATTTATTTAATATATAAATGAGAAAAAGAACATTAATAAAAAAGTTCAAAAAATATTTATATGAAAAATTAAATTTTCAATTTTCTGTGAAATTTAAATTATTTCTTATTTTCCCCCAAGATACATTTTCCATATTTTATTATTTTCGAACAGCTTATACTTGTTTAATTTTTTCACAAGTATTCACTAAGAATGCTTGTAAAATAATACAAAGAGGTAAAATTTAGAAATTAGAAAAATGTAAAAAGAAAAACTAAAGTTATCTAGAAACAGTCATTAGTTATCTAGAACAGACTAATCAAAAACGTATAGTTGGTATTTTCAGAATTCTTCCTTTTTTTACAGCTTTCGACTAATATAACAAGAATACTTTAAGCAAAGAATTGAAAGTTTTGATTAAGTTTTGTTCCTTTAAGTTATGAAATCGTAACTGATATGTCTTTGAAAACACCTGTTCATTTAGAAAATTTTATTTATATTCATTTTTTTCAAAATCTATGAGAATATAGCTATATTTTCTTTCAAATGTAAACTGCTCAATGCAAAACAGCAATAAAATGCTTTCTGAAGTTTAGAGATCCCAACTTTAAATATTTTATATAAAAAGCTTTTTTATGAATACAAATATACTTATTTGAATTTAAAATAACTATTTCACTTTTGATAATGCTTCAAAGAGACATTTCTATTTTTATATAGACTATTTCAGGCATTACTATTAGGGTTCAAGAGAACACAGAAACTTAGTCTGCTTCGATTAAGTGTTTATTAATGTCGCACTGTAAAATCGCACATTAAGGCAACACAAGCGCTATTGGCAAATTGCGTAACGGAACCGAGCTCATTAATGGACCTTATCATTTTAAACCATGATCATGCGACGAGGATGACATATGAGCTGGTATCCCCCTCTCTTCTAACTTCCATAAGCCTAGAGTTTCTGATTTCTCGGGTTTTTCCATTCGCGGGATTCCCGGGAATAAATCCAAATTTTAAAAGTTTAAATTCAAGTTATTTTAAATAAAATCAATAATAATTATATAAGACAAGAATACATATAAATTCCAAAATTAATAATTATTTATATAATGGAGCTAGAAATAAAAGAAATTAAAATTAATTGATAATTCATTTTTAAAATAGGTTTTCAGAAAGCATAAGCAAAAATTTATACTTTTATGACTAAGCCTAGTTCTAAGCTTTGCGGTGAACAATCCGGCAGCAGAAAATGCTTTCTCGGCTTCAACTGTCATTGGAGGAATTGTTTTGAAAGCTTCACATATAGTTTTATAATGTTTGGCTATGGATTTTCAGTCGAGTCGAACAGCTGCATCTATTGTTTCATGATTTTGTTGAAACTAGTATGTTTTTTTTGGTTGAACAATATAAAACTTTTGTTTTACATTAAGTTGCTTTCTTTAATTTTTCGTCCAACGTCAGAGGTTTTTCTTTCAAAATCTCCATGCTCTCTTCTTCTGAGTGCGAAGAGATGGATATTAATTTCTCTTATTCGCAGGAAAGCCTTATGCCTGCCAATTGGGCATGTCTAACCAAACATTTTTTACTAGACAATCGCGAAATATCGGCAGTTACTGCCGCTGCTTCCTATTTTCTCCAAAATTCAGGTATTGCATTAATTCCATTAAATTAACGTTGCGTCTCTCGTTAATTCTTTGGATTAGAGAATGCTTCATATTTTTGGCAAGGACTCCGAATTTTGTCCATTCAATTCTCCAATAACGAAAGAAAATACATCTTCTGCATATAGCAAAGTTGAATTTCGACTGCATAATTTTTCTAAGCCAATTTTTACTGGCTTAATCCTGCTACAACTGTAGTCACAGTTTTAAACTCTACATTGGCCATAATTTGTTCTTGTTTAACGTCAATGCTTATAAAAATGTGCTGACTTTATTTCTAAAAATTTTCCAAGCATTGTCAACCAACTATTAAAGCCACCTTCGATTATTTTGGGGAATGAATTATAATTCCCGGGAATAGAAAAGTTTAGAAATTTTGTCATTTCTTGACAGATTTAACGTGCATTGACCCTTCTACAAGGTGAGGCTCGAATTCATGACACGCTGGTCGCTTCTTCGTTACTATAACCACTAGGCTATTGACACCAATTGTCCGCCTCAAGGTTTAATTTCATATTAAAAAACTATCTTTAATGCACGAGTTGTATTTCGATTTTGTTTCACTGCGCAGTCATACATTGCTATTCAAATTAAGAAATACTGTGATTTTGACTTCAATTCAATTGTTCTATGAATAATAATTTTTTTTCTTGCAAATGTAATAATCTTTTAGATTAAGATTGTAACTTTCGAAATATTCTTCAGAATAATAAAAAGTTGGTGACCTGAAAAAACTTTGCCTAAAGCTATTTGAAATGAACAATAATGAATTTGAAATGAACAATTTGAAACAATTTTAATACTTTCACAATCAATTGAAACTCTCCACTTTTAATGAAATTTAATAATCATAAAGAAAAAATTTTGCTAAAAAGATATCCTGGTCGTTTCTCAGAAGAAACTGTTTAAATGCTTTTATTACAAGAGATTTATTTTATTTCATTTATTCAATATTTCCTTTTCCTTACATATCCGTTGCATTATAGAAAACTATTAAAATTATATTGCTCATTTGAAAGTTATCGAGGTTATATATAGGATTTAAGTAGTTATATTGATTTGTGCTGAGTATTTCAATGATTTTTTTTCGATATTTCAAAAAAAATTGGAATAATTCAGCATTTTTATTTCCAATAACTAATTATAATAGTTATTGAAGGTAAGTAGTATTATATTAAATGTTTTTTGTGTGTGTATGCCTTCAAAAAGTTGTGCTGTCGGAAAATTGGGCAAAAAAAACTAGTTAAACTTTATTTTTTTCTTTAATTTTTAATGATATGAAAAATATATTTTACACAATTGAATGAAAAGTGATTGTTATGCATACAGTAAAATAACACATAAAGATAAAACCCTTTAAATCAATGCTTCTCAAACTTTAAATGTTTGTGACCCAATTTTCAATCTTAATTTTCATCGCCCCCCTTCACATAATAACAATGTAATGCCCTATGATGTTAAAGCTACAAAACGATTTTAATCATAAACCGTACAAAGTATCACGATAAGTATTAAATTTTGTATATGACAAGTCTACGTGAATCACTAGTAATTATTAAACTTGTTCACCACTTAGTATTGTGAGAGAGATTGTTTCTCAAATACATTGTGCAGTACTGATACATTTATAAGAATATTACATCAGTGTAAATGTTTATTCTATTTTTATTATGTCCAAATGTGTATTTTGTTTTGCTTCCTTTCAATAAATTTGTAATTTTGTAAATCCTTTGTTTTTGAATTTTCAATATACTCGCCCCCCCCCCTTGTAGGGTTATCATGCCCCCCAGGAGGTCGCGGCCCACAGTTTGAGAAGCGCTGCTTTAAATGTTTCTATTGAATTGCATTGATTATATTGACCATATTTTCGATTACAATTAATTCATCAACCAAAAAATTGTTTCCAAATTTTTTGATAAAGTCCTTAATCCATTCATAGTACAGATAAATAATGCCTGAATGTTATTTAGAATAAAAGAATTATTAATAAATAACAGAGCACAACGTTTATGTACTAAAATTAGGTTCAAAAAATTACAGTGCTCATTTGCAGAATTCGAGCAATAACTGTTCTTTCTTTTTCTTAAAATTTTCTATGTGTTTATAAATAAACATTGTGCACAAGTGTGCAATAGAAAAAAGTACAGCTTAATTATGTTTAAATTAAATATTATTTTTTGAAAAAGGACGGAAGGAAAAAAACACTTTCAAACACACAGTTAAAGTTACAAGCTTTGTGAGATATGGAGCCATTTCAAATACACGCCACTCAATAGTTTTACAGATCGCTATTGAATTTTTTCCAAGCGGCTTTAATTCTTTTGGCAAAGAATCTCGTATGTTTGAACCGCAGTTAGCATATGAGCAGGCACTCCATTTTCCAAACTTAACGTACAATGACCCTCCATCTACACTAGGAATCTTCAGTGGTACAAGACTCGAACCACGATTCGACAGAGAGAATCATAGTAACGAGTTGGTAACTGGGTTACCATGGATCTGAACGAACACAATGGACGTTAGCGACAAACCTCGTAGTTTCGAACGACGGTCAAATGACAAAGGTGACACCTGAGTTACCCCCCTTCTCCAACTATCCACAACGCGCCAATATGAGTATTTTGAGTCCTCCTAAGACAGTGCTCCGCAACCTTTTATCGCTGCGGACCGGTCACCGTTTGATAATTTTACCACGGTCCGCTGAGGGTAGGATACGTTGATTGTTTATATTTTAGATTGTTTTGAATTAACTATTTTAATTTAGTTACATTTAAATGTCTTCAGAATAAAAATAGTTACACCCCAAATGAATAAAAGTGATTTAACGAGGAATATAAAGTGATTTACGGGGAAAGTTGCGCAAATTCGAGAGAAATGCACGACTTTAAACAAAATGGCAATATTTTAATGTTCTTTAGGCGGCCCGGCATCATTTGATCCACGGACAGGTACCAGTACGCGGACCGGGGGTTGCGGATGACTGCCCTAAGATATAACACTATACAGTTGTTACACTTGTAACTAATTTATAAATATATATGCTCAACTTAAATTTTTTTTAATTATATATATTTCGTTCATTATTAATGATTGCAAAATGAAAGAAAATTAAAAACGGATTTGAATTTACTTTGGAAATTGTCGATTATCCGTTGTTTGTACGTATAAAAAGATTTGATTTCCTAGTAGCTATAAGGAGAGGAAAATATTTAATTTTGAAAAAAAGGAATCAAAATATTGATAACGATAAAATAATATAATATATAAAATGATGTCACAATACTTCTTAACACTCAGATTTCATTCTATTTCTCAGAGCTAGGAATAACATCTTTCATAGAATGAAGATAACTTTCCTATCGTCTGCCTTACAGATGGTAGCAAAATCAACATTAGGGATGGAATAGCATTACAAGATTTTATAGAAATTGAAACTCGCCAGTTTAGAATAGGAGATGAATGTAGTGTGTTTCAGGCTGAATTGCTTTGCATAACTCAAGCAGTCTCTGGGATCTGTAATAACGAAAATTTACCATCGAATTTCTTTATTTGCAGCGATTCTCTTTTATTTTTATATGCCTTAAACAACATTAATTCTCAAATTCAACTGATTGTTAAAACGCAGACTAATCTCAATTTTCTTCGAAATAGAGGTGTACAAGTTTTTTTTTCTTGCTTGCAAAAGATGCAACAAAATTAAGCAATTTGATTCCTATGAGCATTCCGAAATCGTATTTTATAAAAATGTTTTTAAAAGAAAAAATTACTTCCGAGTGAAATAGCTTAAATCAAATATCAAATAATGCTCATTTCACCAAGGAATTTATTCCTTCAATTCAGAGACGTTTAAGGGCTAAGCACTTTCAATCTAATTTTAAACCTACACAGTTTCTAAACGGACATGGAAACTTTAAAGTCTATTTGAAATGCTTCAATTTGTCCTCTACACACCAGTGTTCTTGCTCTAGTTAACACAGTCCAGGATATCAAGCATCTGATACTTGCATGTAGTAAATTCCCTTCCGAAAGACGTACACACATGAATTGCCTACAAGAGAACCACATCGCCTGTCCTCTTTTCTCTGCCTTTGTTCAGAACAAATCTTCTTTTACATTGTTTTGTTCATACATTGATAGAAATTTTTCCCGTATTATTTAGATTGTACATTTTTTGTGTCTACTAACATTTACTGTATGTATATGTATTAATGTATCTGTGTGTATGTATAATTTATGTGTATTTGTATTTTTATAATCTATTGTGATTACACATGTTTCCAGACCTTCTCCATTGTATAATATTAATTATTGAAAGTCTCCATTTGCATGTGAGCAATCTTGTATTTTGTTCTGTATTTATTACACTCTGTCGCAAAAAATATATGCACCCAGAAGAAATCAAGCTACAATCACGAAACTCGGCAAGAATGTAGTCTGGTAAGAGATATGCAAATGATTAAAATTTCGAAGCCAATGAGACAACGCTAAGTGTGCTATGCGCATATTAGTTGCGCAACTGGGAGAGTTTAAAAGCATGAGTACGAGCGCCGTACGGCTATCCAAACGAATCTGATGACTTTGATAGACGATATTGAGACTTAGGATGCCTCTAAGACGTAACCGGCGGCAGTACGAGCAGCTGACGGACTTTGATAGGGGCCGTATAATAGGCCTCAGAGAAGCAGGTTGGTCGAATAGACGTATCGGCCGCCACCTCGGTCGGAGCGATATGGTAGTTGCTCGGTGTTGGCAACAGTGGATCACAGAAGGTAGAGTGTACCGTCGCGGAGGGTCAGGACGTCCCAGGAACACAAATGATCGCGAGGATCGTGCAATCAGAAGAGTGGCCACTTCGGTGCCAACAACGTCGCTAGCATCGATTCAACGCCACTTACCTCCTTCCAGACATCCAGTGCCATCAAGAGAAACCATAAGGAGACGACTGACCGAAGTTGGCTTGAGGAGCCGACGTCCGCTAAGACGCTTACCACTGACCCCACATCATAGGCATTGTCGACTGGATTTTTGCCGACCTCGGGCAACTTGGAGTGTGACAGACTGGAGACGTGTCATCTTCAGTGATGAATCCCGATTCAGTCTCAGTGATAATGACCACCGCACACGTGTCTGGAGGCGCACCGGCCAGCGGTCCGATCCGGCATTTATTGTCGAGCGGCATACAGCAATTTCACAAGGTGTGACAGTGTGGGGGAGCAATTTCTTGGGACACACGATCATCTTTAGTGGTTCTTCAAGGCACTTTGACAGCTCGCAGATACGTGGACGATATTTTAACGCCGATTGTGCTACCCATGCTATCAAGTCACCCAGGTGCCATTTATCAACAGGATAATGCTCGTCCACATACTGCGCGACTCTCCCAACAATGTCTTCAAGGATATGACGTCCTACCATGGCCTACCAGGTCACCAGATCTTTCGCCAATAGAGAATGTCTGGGACGCGCTGGGAAGGCAACTGCAGCCGTCCCGAGATACAGGAGAATTAACTGCGCAGATGCAAAGACTATGGCAGGATCTTCCACAGGGGGTCATAAGTGATCTAATTGAATCGATGCCACGCCGAATTTCGGCTTGTATAGCTGCCAGAGGTGGCTTTACTACTTACTGATTTTTAACATTTGCAAGCTGTAACCGCTTAATAAAATGATATTTTGTTCTGAATTTTTAATCATTTGTTTATTTTCATATACACTACATGCATACCAAATTTCGTGAATGTAGCTCAATTTCTTCTGGGTGCATATATTTTTTTGCGACAGAGTGTATATTAGCATCCACTGTAGATTCTTTCCCTTTTTGATTCCCATTTGGGTCTGTATCCTTCTACTTGAAATTTCCTACCACTATTGTTATTGTGAGTATTGACTTACGTTTGTAATACTTCTCTACACACAAGGAGTCTACATAGAGTCTAAAAAAAGAGAATATATATATATAAGAACCCCATGGAAGTGGCTCGGTTTCTTTTTTTTATTTGTTTTCTACCGGAAGAGAACTGCGAGAATTTACCTGAAAGTTCTTCACGATTTTATTAGATGAGTACACTGAGAGAGAAAGAGAATTTCTGATAAAAAAGGTTTACTTACTTTTTAGTTTTATCAATAATTCATGATGAAGGAAGAGAATCATCTCTCGGGAACTGGCGATTAGTATTAGTAACACATATTCGGGAAGAGGATTTCAGAGAAGCACATTTGGGAAAAAAGCTTCAATGAAAATGATTTAAAACTTCCTTGAAGTCACTATCATTGCCAAAAGCTAAAAGATTAGCATAAAATGCATATTCAAAAGATCTAATTGATATAAGTACATGTATACAATAGAGAAAAAATTTTAGTTTAACTGAACTATTGAGTATGAAAATGGATAAATTTGAAAGTTTCCTGTTTACTTTTTTAAACTTATGTTTTCATTAACTACAAGACAGGGAATCAGAAATTTATTTAAATATTAGTGTATAGCATTATACTAAGTATAGCATCCTGTAATATAACAGTAATTAATATATATACATTAAAAATTAAAAAATATTTTATAAGAAATTTTTAAAAAAGCAACCACTTAACATGTTTCTTTTTAAACCAGTTTGGTCCAAAAATAATACTTTTTGTTTAAAACTTAAAGCTTTGACTTCAACAAAGGTTAATTTTAGTTTAAATGTGATCTCAGCTCTTACATAAATTTAATTACTTAGAGCAGTAGCCTACAAACTGTGCTCCACAATACCCTGGGGTCCCACGGGGCATATTCAGGGACTCCACAAATCAAAATCAATAATAATAATGATAATAACAAAAACATAAATGCGGGGGGGAGGAAATGAATTTCCGTTTTCTACAGACTGGATTAAAAGTCAGTTTCAATATTTTAATTAAAAACAGGATTTTTATGAATGTTAGAACACAAGAACCACATGATTAAACTACCAATAGATTCTATGTTAAAAGTTAGATATGAACGAAAAGATCTTCATTTTTATGGTCAAAAAATTTTACCAGAAAATCCTTATATTTCTTCTTATGCCCTTGATTATAACATATTTGTATGAAAGGTATTTTTTAGTAAATGTTGGAACTAAAACCAATTGCAGAAATACATTGAATGCTGAACATGTACGCTTACAAGTACCGCCAACGGGAGCCCTACTTGTGAAACTTTCCTCCCAGTCATTAAAACTCAAAATTATATTTATACATAATGAAGTTATATTTTGAAATATCTTTTTAAACTTCTATGATACAATAAAATAATTTTGAAACGTTTTTTTCTTATATGCACTAAATAGATTGTGAATATTTTATTGTTAATGATCCCAGGTTCTACGAAATAATTTTGTACTCTGTAGTACAATATTTCCCAAAACTGAACAGTTTGTAGGGGGAAAACCTATAACGTGGGGAAAAAAAACCCTTATCAACATATCAAGAGATTTAGCGTTAAGCAAAAACAGCTCCTAAATTATAGGTAGTAAATTCATCCAAAATACACAGTATTTCCTCCGCTGTTATAGACATTTTAATGCCTTTCAGAACTATGTAAGTATGTGAAAAATATTTATCAACTTATATGGCAATAAAAACAAAATATAAAAGTAAACAAAACGCAGAATATGAAATGCGAATGCAGAGATAATTTCTAGCACATATCCCAATTACTGATTATAATGTTTATAAAGGTGTGCCTTAAATACAAAGATCAGTATCATTGAGTAAATTATGTAATTTTTTAAATTACACAAACAGTATTTTCTTTAATTATCTTTAAAAACATTTTGCATATTTGATCTACTTTAAGTATTACTTTTAACATATATTATGAGAGGAAAAATGTGTGTATGGAATGGGGAATCTCCAAAAAAACTTAATAATTGTAAGGGTTCCGCGAATTGAAAAATTTTGAAGATCACTGGTTTAGAGTAACTGTTGTGAAGAAGTTTCTAAAAATTATATTGCTGAAAATGAACTACAGCCATAATTATATAGTCATCATTATAAACTCAAACTCAGTAGTGCAACAGTCCATGAGGGCCGGGGCCTACTGTGCTCATCCCAGTATACGGTACCATTGGGCGCTGAGGTGCATGAGCAGATGTACGGATCAGGTCAACTGCTCATCTCATCAGGTCAGTCTGAAAGGTGACTCCACAGTGTTTAAGTCCCCAAGCAAATTTGATACACATTTATTGACCCACTACAGTAGGGATGAAGAGTCTGAGTCGACCTTGTCCAGCCCAGAAACAGAACCCGGACCTGTGGTGTGGAAGTGCGATACGCTACTACTGGACCTAGTCATTTTTATAATACTCCGTAATTAATGATTGCCTATCAATAAAAGAAAATTACATCAATTTTAATGGTTCTTTATATAAACAAGAGAAAGGACTCCAACAAGGGGGTTCAGCTAGTAATAGTTTGGCTAATCTTTATTTACATTTTTATGAATATAATTATGTTATTAATAATGACTACTACATTTTTAGATATCTTGATGATTTAATTATTTTTGGTAAAAATGATAATTTAAATCCTATTATTAATTTTTATCCGTCCTACTTAAACTTAGTCAAAATTAATAATAATCCAATCAAAACAAATTACCTAGATGTATCACTATATATTAAGGATTTGAAACTACATAGTAATATTTATGATAAAAGAGATAGATGTCTTTAATTTTAATATCATCAAAGTGCCTTTCTGGAATTCTAATTTATCAATATCTATATATAGAAATATTATTTTTAACTATATTTATCGCAATATAATGTATTAGTTACCGATAAAGCTAATATTTTTTTAAATCTTAAAAAAATTTTAATCACTGTATTGAACATGGATACCCTGCTAACTTTCTTTGTAATTATATTTATAATGGTTTTTTATGATACAATTTGTATTACTATAATTATTTACTGTTATGTTTTGTAATGTTTTTTTAAATTTAGACAATATCTAATTTATCCTACAATTATTATAGAGATGGCGCCACATGCTTATTTTTAAAAAAATTTTATATATATATATATATATATATATATATATATATATATATATTTTTTTTTATATATTTTACGCTAATTTTATATGATTTTTATTTTTATGACTTTTTTAAAGTATATATATATATATATATATATTATTATCGTACATCGTATCGCAATTAATCGTTTCTTATATCGTATCGCAATTAACTTTATGCGGTCCTGCTCTCCTTATTTGGCGGGAACTCGTTACTGCACTCTTGGCCATCGATTTAACTTCGATTTAGTAGGTTGTGTTTATGTTCATATGTTATTTAGTTTAATGATTTTTTAATATTTAAATTCTACATATATAACTCTTTCCTTTCCTCTTGGTACATAGTATGACAAATTACAGGTGAAGGTTGGCGCCGCAAAACTTGTTTAAACCTGCAATCCTGGTTCCTAAAGCCAGGAATTTGTCTTTATACTATGTGCCTCCTTCCTACTTTTAGTTATCTTAGGTATATAACTATATGTCCATTTTTATATTTTTATTTATGTATTTGTGTATATGTATATATATGTATAAATTTATATATGTGTGTATGTATATGTATATGATTATCTATTGAAAAAATTCTTTTATATTGGATTATATATATATATATATATATATATATATATATATATATATATATATATATATATATATATATATATATATATTGTCTCTTAGATTAAACCACGGTCGAATTAGATACTAAAATAAATTGACTACTGCTCTTGCTAGTCACACTTTATCCACGCAAACTCAATATTTCCTTTCCTTATTTACGGCAATCGAAAGCTCCAGAACTTTCCTTAAGTATATATACTTGCAGTTGACTTTTATAAAAACAAGTACAATAAATAATAATAAAAGCACGAGAGAAAGAAAGAATTACAATGATAAAAATAAGCACGAGATACACAAACTAATATCAATAGAAAGAAAACAAAGAAGTTATTTTTGGCAAGTCACCCGCTGCCGGGCGCTTGAGTCCGAGCAGTAGATCGTGACCATGACAACCGAAGTTGACTATTTGTGCTACAATATTTATGGATGATAGAGAGAATTAGTTTAGAAGAAAACACTTATTTTTACTTTTATAGTTCTGCACAATTTTTTATTCGTAGGAGGTCTATTTATGTATGATATAATTTGAAACAAGACGAGACGTAGCAAAAAGTCAGACTGAGTAGCATACCTGGTTTCTTTAAGAATTCTTTTTCTAGAATGATTCGCGAGAACCGCAACATAGCACCCCTTCGAATGTAGCATTTTCTTCTCAATTGTTTGAGTCACTTCTAAAAAAAGTATTACTCTTGAGAAGAGAATTTTTAGAAGAAATCTAACACTTTCTTTTCTTTTCTTTTTTCCCAGTACTTTTTACTGTCTTCAAAATCATGACGTTCCGCAAAATCATGACGATGTCCTTCTGATGATCTACAATCTCACAAGAATATCGGATTTTCCCTAGATCACATTTTATATTCCTACAAATTTATCATTTCCTTGTTTTTCACAGGAGTAGTTTTATATCAGGGGACCATGCCATTTTATTTTTCTACAAATTTATTTGTTTCTTATTTTCTCCGAGAGTTAAGTTTATGAGAGAAAAACCCATGTATCTCTCTCACCACACACATTTTGTGTCTTGTCATTTATCATTTTCTTATTTTCTCCAAAAGAAACTGTATGAGAAAAAAAACTTATTTTTTTATTTTTCTTCAATTTTCTTATTCTTTTTTTTCTCTATAAGTAATGTGAGAAAACTATTATGTAATGCTGTAAGGGTGCTGGAAGTTTGGCACTCGATAAACCAGTAGGCTGAATAACTCGGTCACGCCCTTGCAGGTCATGAACATCAAAACACAGAGTGCTCTACGGAAGACAATTAGACATTACGCATTTCTTTAAAATAAATCAAAAAATTTAAAAAAACTATGAAACACGCTTTTATAGTGAATTGAACTAAAAGGTAAAAAAATAATGCTTAATATAAGAATAAATGATTAACGAGAAAATTAATGTCATTGGGATAAAAGCGTGGGATGCTCTATATTAATTGTTGCAAATTCTTCATAGTTGTATTTTGTAAAAATGTAGTACAAAGCATCCCACGACTTAACCACAATGACATTATATAATTTTCTCTTTAATCATTTTATTCTTATATTAAGAATTATTTTTTTTTACTTTTTAGTTCGACTCGCTATAAAAGCGTGATTTTTTTTTTTTTTATAAACTATAATTTATTTTCCTTTTTTAGTTTGATCTTCAATAAAAGCACATTTTTTTTAGTTTTTAAAACTATTATTTATTCTCTGTTGAATTTATCCTTGAGTTTGATATTTGGAGCCGGAATTATGTGGCTGCTGGAATTAGTCTTGCTCTTCAATGGATATTAAGTAAGGGGGTGCGGTGCTTCCATAGGAGCCCCTGTTAAATTACGTTAGTTTATGTCCCTTTTTCTCAGAAACTTCCAGCTACTAATAGATGCCATTTTTACAGTATGATATATGTACTATCAATAAGACTTTAATTGAGAGATTTGTCTTTTTGTTAAAAATTAAAATAATTATGAGTTTTTATAAAAAAATGCCAAATTTTTTCCTTAAAATTTAGTTTAAAAATACATTACCTAAAACAGTTCGCTAGATATATCTTATTCTCTCCATAAAAATGTGTAAACATGTTGAAAGTGTATGCTCACTGAAATTTTGAGGATACTACAATAATTAGTTTTGAGAGAATGGTCCATAAAGAGAAAAATATTGCACTTTGACAAAACAGGCTTTAAACTAAAAATTTGTAATTTGTCAATGAGAGTGGCTTACTTTAAAAAATAAATAAAAACACTTCTAAAAATTGCATTTCTATATATCATATATCATTTTTAGCAGAAATCTTTGAACTTTTAAAAAATGTAAAAAAGTTAAAATCGATAATTGTACAAAAATTCATGTGCCGGATCCTCTTGAGGAATCTGAAGGGTAGTTATTCTCTCCGTTTAGAGGCCTCGGAAGAGTTCCATATCGTTAAATTTCAAAGATTCAATCTCTACAGATACAGGTCTAACTAAGAAAAGTGTGTTAAGAAGAAATATTAAATGTCAATCGTATTATTACCTTTTAAAAGTATTGCTATAATGTTAATTGGTATCATCAGTTCTAAAGTATTACTTTATCAAAATAAAAAAATATATTTAGCAATAAGAACAGAAATTATTTTTATTCACACATGCAGGAGTTTTTTTATTTTAATTTTTTTATTTACATTTTCAGAAAAACTACTCAACCACCCTACCCCCTTTTTACATAAAGAAAACTTTTTTTTACTTTATTTGTATTAACTGCAAGCCTATTCATGGTTTTAGGTTTCTCCTTAATATTTTAGTCGCCAAATCTGGAAATGGCATATGGAATTAGTCACAAAATCTGAAAAGGGAAGATACAATAAGTCGCCAAATCTGGAAATGATATAATGAATTAGTCCCCAAATCCTCAAAATCCATAAAATCTTTAATTATGAGGATCCTTATTAGGACAATGAAAGAAAATTAGGAAATTATCATATTGTCATCGGTCCTTGACAAGTGTGCAAAATTTTGAATTAATCTGACCTTTTAAAGTTGTTAAGAATCGGGTTCAAAGATTCCATCACATACAAGTGAAACTTATAAAAGCGTGTTAGAAATAGCCAGTTTTTGCAAAGTCGGCAGCTTAATGCCTTCCTATAACATTTTAATAAGGTGCGTCTGATCAGTTAAATTATTGTATACTACGTATGCATTAATTTTCATGTTGTAAATGTTCTATGTCTTCATAAAGTATGTATTTTTCCTTTGGGTTAAGATTATTTGGGCAATTTATTTTATGTTGTTTTCTCAATTAAGCAATATACAGTAAAATTTTTTAACGTGAAATCGCTTAAGATGAAATATGGGTTAACACGAAATAATGACTATGTATTTTCATTCATTTTTTTTTCTCTTAACAGGAAAAAATTTCCCTTCTAAGTATGAACAATATACGGAAAACACCAGCCACATAAGTGAAATTTAAAAGGGTAGTGAAATGAAAGAGAGGCGGTTTCACATATTGCGTAGAAAGGAGGCTAAATTGACTTTGAAATACCCTCAGAATAGCCTGTGACGCGAGAAAACTTTGTTTATCTAATCCACTTTCTCCCTCCATCCCTACAAACGCTACTTCATTATTTAAATGTACTACGATATCATCGAAATAATTCATAGCAGTAGATGATGATAATGTGTGTGCAACTCCAATTATTTCAGATTACGACATTTTAGATTTTATACAATGATAAAAAAAATTCCAGTGATGCAGATTCCGATGACGATAATAAAAAGAATAATGCAGCTTCTGTTTCCAAGTCATTCGAAATGAGGAACATCGTAACAAGTATGTGAAGTACTAGAAGCACCCTGCAATAGTGAAATGAATAGAAAAATGGATGACATCTATTAACTTGTTGACAACTTGATGCTAAAAAAGGCAATGCAAAGAAAAGTATCAGATAATTTTCCAAAAACTCAATAATAAATTTATGGTTTTCTAAGAAAATTTTGTATTAAATTTCATTAAGTTCTCATGAATGTTTTTTTCATTGATTTTTATTAAATACATGCATGCATATGCATATTTATATAAATTAAAATAATACATGCATATTTATATAAATTAAAATAGTACATGCATATTTATATAAATTAAAATAATACATGCATATTTATATAAATTAAATGTACTCTAATAAACTTATTGTTGTTGAATGTTTGATTTTTTACAATATCTTTTAACACAAAAAAAAAATAGTTCAGTCTTTTCAGTTCGTGTTAAGCGATTTTCACTGTATACAAGTGCATACAATACTTTCTGCAGAAACACTCTCATGCTTATTCTTCTTTAATTCCATTCTGGGTAACCCAGCATTTTCGCAAACTCGACCACTCTTTAGTTCACATTAGGCCGAGTTTTGCGGACTCAACTGCATTATAATTTCATCAGTATTTACTAACATAGAAAAGCGGGAAATTACAATCTCAAAAAGTTCCCCATACGAAAGGTTTTATATATTTGCACCAAAATTCTCTCCTTTTGAAATCAGAAAAAAATACTAGAATAACAATAATTCTTCAACGAACTTATTTTTTCATCTCATCACAAAATTATGAACTAAAGAGAAACAAGAATATGAGAGAAACATTAACGGAGCGTATAAATCCATCTAATCCTTTCTGATGTAATGGGAAATCAATTGAGTGGCGGAAGTGATAAACATATACAGAGCGTGGCCAAGAAGAAATTAAAAACATTTTCTAACATTGGTGCAAAACGGGATGAACCGAGATATACAGATGAATTGTTTGTTAGTTTTACAAAGGGAATCATCGATTTAATAATGGTGAAGTACATATCGAAATAGGTCAAAATATACAGGTGGTCGGTGTGGGATGGCATTTCTATTACAGTGTGTTATTTTTCGATTAGGACATAAAAGAAGAGAAGGAGGAACTTCTCAAAGGTGAGAAGAATTTAAACGAGAAATACAAGATACGGGCATCGATAGACGTACTGCTCGAGCATCACAATCAAATGAAAGAAAACATTAGAAAAGAGGTTGACACGTTTGTGTTTAAGATATATTTTAATTAATTTACTTATTTGAAAATTTCTAATAAGTCATTTTAATCCATCGTTTTAAATTTCAGATGAACAGGTAAAAATACAAAACTTAAATTTAAAAAAAATCCTATAAATTTACTAAGCTTGTATGATGTAGAGAAAAAAGTATTAATTTTTTTTAAGTAACTGTTACTACAATAGGGTTGTAATTTAACGGTATTATTTATTTAAGATAAAAGAAAAAGTAACAGAAAGCTAAGAAATATAAAGCTCTGATACAACTAACAGAGATTAACTGGATGATGATCTGATATTTTTCCAAATAATCAATGTAGGATTTGCATGAGAGATCAGCAGAGAGGGTCGGTTTTTAATTAAGTAAACAAAGTTTCATATGAAATTTCTTAACTTTGAAGGAAAAATAAAATTTTGTAGACATTGTAAATGTTTTGTTCTAGCAATAACAATTAATAGTAGTTAATAATAAAAATTAGCAGTCTGAGTAAGATAAACGAAGATTCAAATTATGCACAGCCATCAATCTTCTTTGAGGTCAAATAATCTTTTATTTGAACAAAAACAATGCGCAAAACTTTATAAAAATAATAATAAAATAATAAAAATAAATAAATAAACCAACAAAACAAATTAGTATTAGGATCAAATACAAAAAAAAAGGATTGTGGGGTATCAGGGGTGTTAATTTGATCTCCAGAGCTGAAAATATAAACAATTTTCGATTACATGCAATTATTTGAGGTCAATTTAAGTAATTCGAAAGTTTTATACATTAATTTTTAAAGGTATTGGTCTTAAAAAAGTAAAATGTTTAAAATATAATCATACTTTTAAAAATTGTAGGCATGCGACAATAAGAAACATTTCTGTAAGAAATATTCATTAAGTTTTACACTGCGCAAGATATTTTCTAAGTAGCTCTAATTACTATCAATAAATTGATTTATAAAGTTAAAAATATCCTTATTGAACTGCAGCTATTTTTATATACATAGAATATAAATTTATATTTAAAAAAAGAAACAACTTTTTATTTTTTTAAAAATTTTAATACTTTTGAAATATTTTGAAATACTAATGATATATAACACTAAAATTAGGTAGTGTTTAAAGAGTTATAATTCTATGTGTTATATGTTATACGTTATAATTCTATAACGTTTTATACATCAAAGAGAGAGAAAGGCTACTATTTTAAAAAATAACGTGTGCAACCAAAATTTATTTTATACTTATTACAGAAATGCTTCTTATTTTCATATGCTTATAATGTTTTACATTATGATTATATTTTAAACATTTTGTACTTTTTTGAAACCTCATTCCTTTGTAAATAAAGTGCAAGAAATTTGAATTATTTAACTTTGTATTGAAAGAATTATATCTATTTCAAAATTGTTAATATTTTCAGCCCTCGAGACAAAATTAACATTCCTGAAATCCCTTATGTTATTTATACATAAAAAGTTTTATTATTTATTTTATTTTATTTTTTTACCTCTTTATGTACAAATTTTTACTGCTGTTATCCAAAAACTTCATTGTTACTTTGTACGGACATCAAATAAATGAATAAATAAGAAACAAAAAATCTATCTATATCTATATATATATATATACACACACTGCTGGACAATTACTAAGGACGGATAACACTATCATCCATAGCAACCACAAAATGAAAGGAAGCAAAATATAGAAAATTAAAATAAGTGCGGGATATTAGTAAGAAGTATGAGTATGCAAATTTTTTTTTTTCCACGTCTGTTCATCACGTGATAGCGTTCATAAGAGCTTTAAAGGTTTTGACGCGTGTGGACAGTTGTTTCAAATCAAAGTTTTACAGGAAAGATTTAATAGACGAACTTAAAATTTTTGGCATTTCTTCCCGACATCACATAGATGATTTTATGCGTGGCCGAATTATTGGAAAGATCGAAGAAAGGCGAAAAAAAAACAGATGTTGCCAGGGAGTTCGACATGGCTCACAGCGTTGTTTCACGGCTATGGAAGTCATTTAAAACTACTGGAATGTGTAGTAGACGGCACGGGGAGGTCGTGTTAGAAGTACGACGCCTGCAGAAGACAGATATATATATCGTCCTATCAGCAAAAGGAACAGGCGCACCACAGCTCAGCAGGTGGCAAATCTGTTTCTTGCTGCCTAAGGAAAGCAGATCCCTGAAACACTGTTGCCAGACGTTTGAGGGGGGGGAGGACTATACGCACGCAGACCTGTTGTGTGTGTCCCATTGACCAGACAGCACCGTACTGCCCGTTTGCAATGGTGTCGTGAGCATCACAATTGGACTGAACAGGACTGGGCATGCGTACTATTTTCAGATGAGTGTAGGTTCAGTCTGTCATTGGATTGTAGACGCCAACTGATCTGGCGCGAGAGTGGTACTGCTTATCGTCCAGAAAATACCCAGGAAAAGGACCGATATCCGACATGCAGTATCATGGTGTGGGCCGGCATCATGATCAATGACCGCACGCGCCTACATGTGGTTGCGAATGGGACTATGACGGGCCAACGATACGTTGATGAAGTTCTACTTCCTCATGTTCGTCTTTTCCGTAGTGCTGTCGGTGATAAATTTGCTTTTATGGACGACAACGCAACATGTCATCGAACACTCGCTGTTCAAGATTGTCTAGACAGCGAGGGTATTCAACGTCTCGTATGGCCAGCGCATTCTCCAGATCTAAATCCCATTGAAAATGTGTGGGATGCTTTGGGGAGGCAATTGCTGGTCAAAACTATCCTCCGACAAACAAGAACACCCTCGTCCGTGCACTCACAGAGGAATGGGATAAATTGCCTCAATAGCTGCTGGATAATGTTGTGCACAGTATGGTACGACGTGTGAAATGTTGCATCACACTTCACGGTGGACATATTCCGTACTGATAGCTTTCTTTAAGGTGCCTGCTGACTTTTAGATGCATTGATCCATTTCTTCGTACAGATCAAATGAACATTTTTTTTTTTTCTTTCAGATGTTTCACAGCTTTTGTACTTTCCAGAACAATAAATATTCTTTATTCTAATGTCTGAACAGTGTGGCAACTATATTTAATCCTACTAGGCCTCATGTCTCGCTTAATGTTATGCTACATAGCAATTTGTGATCCGTCCTTAGCAATTGTCCAGCAGTATATATATATATATATTTACCACTTACCTAAAAATATCTTTCTCTTAATAAAAATATCTTACTTTAATGTGCATATATATATTATATCCTTGTAACCCATTAGGAGTCATGGAGACTTTATTTATCTGTGGATATTATTGAAGGCAAAAAAAGTAAAAACACAACTAACTATACGTATATCTTCCTTTCATATTAAATTATATAACTCTTACATCCCTTGTATCCAAATAAAACAAACAAAATTTGATTGAGTTGATGCTTAAGATTATTAAGATTACACTTTAATTATTTTGACTAAGGTGACAATAAAAAATCAATTGCCGTAAAATCCAGTGTACAACGACGCGCTTTTAACCCAAAAAATAACATCGAAATTTACGATTGCGCGTTATATGCTGATTATAAAAACGAGAGCTTAAAAAATAAAAAAAAGGGATGAGAATAAAAAAAATGACTTCTACATAGATTGGAAAACTGTTTATTTAATAGAAATGACATGCATAATGAACCCAAAGGGTTGCAGTTCTAGAAGTACACTATTTTTTTCAAAAGCCTGGGATAATACCTGGAATAAATGATTTCAAAACATAGAAAATTTTGCATGTAAATTCTAGGTTCTTTTTTAAAAAAAAGTAGTTCGTGTTTTACGGTGAATATACTTAAAAATGAAAAAAAGAGCAGCTTGAAAGCTGGATTTTACAGTAGTTACTCAAGCATTCAGGTAATATTTTGTACACATATACTCTAACTTAGAAATATATTTCTATTTAAAAACAAATGTAGCAACTAATGTGAAAACGAGATTTCAGTTAAAGGAGTTAGATTTCTGTTCAAAAATATAATGTAAATAAGAACGTTGTAGATTGTTTCAGTAAATCTTTAAAACATTCGTTTAAATAAGATAGAGGTGCAGAACGAAAATATTTTTAATTCGTATTTATTAAATACCTTTAAAATTGTTTATTTAATTTTTTGTTTTATTATTAACTTCAAATCATAAAATATTTTTGTTATTTTTATCATATCTTGATTCAATTGTCGATCAAGAATGCTTACTTTTAATTCCAATTTATTTAAACATTATCGAACAGATGGGTAAGCAAATATCTCCTTTCTCGCTGACTACTTTAAATACTTTTCAAAAAGATAAACAACTTCCAAAACACCACGAGACTGGGAATTTTTAAATTTCCGAAACATTAAAGAATTTCATATATTCATATAAATAATATGGTGTACAAAAACTAAATAATTCAGAACTTTATTCCGAACTAATTAGTGTACACATTTTTAAAGCTGCTTCAAACTATGAAATTAAATCTTAGGATTATAGTATTCTACGTAGCTTCAGAAATTTTTAAAATTGTTGGGAATACTAAATTCAAGGGATTGGAGAGAAATGAACCCTAATCATGGCTTGACTGAGAAATATTTTTGTTGCTGTATTTCATTTTTTGAATTAGAGGGAATCGAAGGAATAGTGGAAGGATTTGGGGAATTTTAGCTTCATTAGATACGCTCATAAAAGTATTAAAATGTAATTAGTAAAATTATTTTTTTATTTTACTTTTCTCTGTATTTTAATCTAAATCGTATGAAAATATTTAACTAAAATTTCAACCCTGCAAAATTTCGTGGAGAAGTGACCCTACTCGGACTAGATTTTTCTTAGTTTTTCAGGACTTGAACAACTGTCGTTTTTTTTCCAACGGTCATGTTGAAAGGTTTAAGCCATTTTCTGCTAACCACGTTTTCCTTTTTTGAAGCTGGACCAATTCTTTTTTTATTCTTTTGAATAAAAGATGTAAGAAAACAATGATTGCTTAATGAATGAGTGAATGAGATTGAAAATATTTTGCTATGGATGTCCGAAATATGAAAATTTGCGTTTGAGAAAAATTGTAGATCTTTAGTTCATCAGCCTAAAGCATTAATTAGCTTCGTTCTTCAGCTCCGTTTTAGAAGCAACGATTTTTATGTTTTTCTTATAAAATGCGTTTTAGAAACCGCGTTTTCATCGTAAAAACATGACGAATGGATTTTCTTCTGAATAAAAGATTAGAAAGTAATGATTGTTTTTTATATGAAGAAGGATTGAGAGAGATAGAATCTTGGAAATTTGAAAAGAATTTGTATTTAATTTCTTATTTTTCATTTGATGTTTCCTATGCAGTTCATTTTAAGAAACCCACGTTTTTTCAACGTTTTTCGTATCTTGACGCTACTTAGAAAACCACGTTTTTCCCTCCTGTTTTCGTCTCTGACGCCATTTTGAAACAAGTGGGTTTATACTTGGCGCTACTTAGCGAAAAACTTTTGTCGCCAAATACAGCAGTGTGCTGTTCGAAGATTTTACCTAATTTTCTTCTCCCAAAAATACGTTTCTTTTCTTACATTTTCTAAAATTATAATTTTTAATGTAAGATATTGTTCTCTTTGTTTTTAAGAACTATTACTCTTCAAAGAAACTTAAACACTTTCAAATATCCAACTGTTTTCAAATCTAGTTCATTACTTGAGGATTATATTCAGGTAATATAGTAATCTTTCAAGTATTAATGAAATACAGAAGGTCAAAAATTTTAGCTACAAAACTCAAAACATAATCAAGCAGAAATGATTTTAGTAATGAGAATTGGAATTTATAACCATTTCACACTAAAAGAGTTAATTGTACTTAAAAATATTTTAATTACTTCAATTTAAGAGTGGAAAAATTCTTTAAAACAAAACCGAAACCTAAGCTCAGAAAACTTCAATTATCTTAAAAACTAATTTGTTACCAGATCTGAAATTTTATGGTAAGGTTGCCAACGATATGGGCCACAAGCAAATGCAAAAAACAAATTTTTTTTCAGTATATTTGAGATTTTAAGGCTACTGTGTAGCCATAAATTATTTTCTCGTAAGAATGACAACAAAATATACCCAGTTTAATTTGGAATATTGTATAAATAAACTATTTTTAGCCAGCTTAGGCTCACTATAAGATATTCCACTAAAATCATTAACGAAGTAAATCCTGAATGTCATCACTAATTTCAATCTCCAAGCTACTATTATTTATAATCGTTAATTGGTGAATTACGTCACAATTGATTAATCCATTTTTCTCAAACTATGTATATCAACAAGATCAAAAAGCATCTGACGGATAAAAAGGATTAGAGAGACGTTTGTCCAATTAATCGAAAAGTTGAAATACTAATCTAATCACAGCCACCTTTGGAAATCATTACAACTTTTAGTATAAATGGCGTAGAAGAATCCATGGTAAACTAAGTTTCCTTTCGAAATTCATAAGAATATCGACCAATTTAAGTAACTATTAAAATATCAATTTTAATTCAATTTGAAATAATAACAAAAATGTTTGTTTTAAGTATGCAAATTTACAAAAAAGGGAGTGTGTTATTTGACAATAATGGAACGATGTATACATTACTGTAAAGGCTACATGACGTGTCCTAGCAACCGGCAAATTCAAGCGTCATAGGAATAATATGCCGAAAAAGAGAGTAATCTTATCAATTAAGAATGTTTAGGGAAAGAAGAATTGAATAAAAAAAATTATTTTTTAAGAATATTTAGTTAAGAAAGGTTTGGGTAAGAGCTTCTTAAACTTTGAACATTTGCTACCTAATTTCCAATCATAATCCCCCCCCTCCACACAATAACCATGTCCTACAATACGACTTCAATTACACTGCTGGACAATTGCTAAGGACGGATAACACTATCATCCATAGCAACCAAAAAATGAAAGGAAGCAAAATGTGGAAAATTCGAATAAGTGCGGGATATTAGTAAGAAGAAGTATGAGCATGCAAATTTTTTCCACGTCTGTTCATCACGTGATAGCGTTCATAAGAGCTTTAAAGGTTTCGACGCGTGTGGACAGTTGTTTCAAGTCAAAGTTTTACAGGAAAGATTTAATAGACTCACTTAAAATTTTTGGCATTTCTTCCCGACATCACATAGATGATTTTATGCGTGGCCGAATTATTGGAAAGATCGAAGAAAGGCGAAAAATAACAGATGTTGCCAGGGAATTCCACATCACTCACAGCGTTGTTTCACGGCTGTGGAAGTCATTTAAAACTACTGGAAAAGTGTAGTAGACGGCACGGGGAGGTCGTGTTAGAAGTACGACGCCTGCAAAAGACAGATATATCGTCCTATCAGCAAAAAGGAACAAGCGCACCACAGCTCAGCAGGTGGCAAATCAGTTTCTTGCGGCCTAAGGAAAGCAGATATCCCGAAACACTGTTGCCAGACGTTTGAGGGGAGAGGACTATACGCACGCAGACCTGTTGTGTGTGTCCCATTGACCAGACAGCACCGTACTGCCCGTTTGCAATGGTGTCGTGAGCATCACAATTCGACTGAACAGGACTGAGCATGCGTACTATTCTCAGATGAGAGTAGGTTCAGTCTGTCATCGGATTGTAGACGCCAACTGATCTGGCGCGAGAGTGGTACTGCTTATCGTCCAGAAAATATCCAGGAAAAGGACCGATATCCGACATGCAGTATCATGGTGTGGGCTGGCATCATGATCAAAGGCCGCACGCGCCTACATGTGGTTGCGAATGGGACTAGGACGGGCCAACGATACATTGATGAAGTTCTACTTCCTCATGTTCTTCTTTTCCGTGGTGCTGTCGGTGATAAATTTCTTTTATGGACGACAACGCAACATGTCATCGAACACTCGCTGTTCAGGATTGTATAGACAGCGAGGGTATTCAACGTCTCGTATGGCCAGCGCATTCTCCAGATCTAAACCCCATTGAAAATGTGTGGGATGCTTTGGGAAGGCAATTGCTGGTCAAAACTATCCTCCGACAAACAAGAACACCCTCGTCCGTGCACTCACAGAGGAATGGGATAAATTGCCTCAACAACTGCTGGATAATGTTGTGCAAAGTATGGTACGACGTGTGAAATGTTGCATCACACTCCACGGTGGACATATCCCGTACTGATACCTTTCTTTAAGGTGCCTGCTGACTTTTAGATGCATTGTTCCATTTCTCCGTACGCCAGTGCTTCTCAAACTTTCAATCCTGGCGCCCCCCTTTTCGATCACAATTTTTTTCGCGCCCCCCTCATATATTAATAATGTACTGAATGCAATAATAATGCACTTAGACGCTAAAGCTACAATAGACGATCTTAATTATAAACCATACAAATTAGTAACATAAGTATTAAATTTTGTATACTACTTATAAGCAAAATAAATAAATAAATAAAATAATAGGATAATTATGTTATTTTTCCTTTCTCTAATTTTTAAATTGGAATATATTGTAAAACGCGGTAACTGCTTAGAAGACAAAATATAGATATCTGCTAAATATAGAAAAAGAACTCAGAGGGTCAATTTCTAATCATAAACATTCTTTATAAAAACTTTTGCTTTCCAAGACAAGCCCATGGACGCCATTAATACTTATTAAACTTGTTCTTAATTTAGTATTAATTAATTAGTTATCAAATACTCTGTGCAGCACTGATACATTAAAAGTATACCGGCTGAAGTGCCCGCTCTTTGCCGAGTTCATTTATAAGAAAATAAAACATTGATATAATCGCTGAATTGTAAGGAGAGCAAAGCCAAGTGCTCGACAATGTTTACAAAACGTAAAATGATTTTTTTAAAATGGTTGCTCAAATTATAATTAGTTTTAAGCGAATTGTAATTTTAAGCCTCACAGAATTAGCATTTATAATTGATGTTAAACAGTAACGCACACAGGAATTTTTCAGGTGGGGGTCCGGGGTCGAAAGTTCACCAATCTTGTCTCAGGTTCTATTTGATTTTGTCGATTTTCGGGAACAAAACACAGTAAAAAACTAATTCTTGAATAAATAATTAGCATTAATTAATAAAATTAATCATTAATAACAAATACTTAATTAAATTTTGCGTACTATAAACTTAAATATATAATCAATCGGAAAAAAATCAAGGGCTTTGGGGAGTTCGGACCCCCCGTGTGTGCGCCACTGATGTTAAATAATGATCAATAATATAAAATATCGATGAAGAATAATTGCATTATTTTTAATATTTAAAGTGAAAAGACTTCAACATGTTTTAACCCGGGAGCAGGCGCGCACTCGATACGGTCGGGGTTATTGAGTCACCCCAATCCTGTTTTTTTATAATTATTTTATTGTACACGATACAAATCATGATTCCAGTGAATAATTTAATTAAAAGAAAATTTACTTACCTGTTTTCGAGGACTTTTCAATTTTTCTTTGGTAATAAATAGTTTTGCCAGAATTAACGATTTCGTAATCTGTGTGTCCCGCGCGACCACTTCCGAGTAAAAAGTATATCCATTATGATAATGTGTATGTTACTGCTAAAAAAATTGTGTGAAACGTTTTTCGTTATGTTTTATATGTTGAGAATATTTATAAAAATATGTCTTGGCCAAGTAATCCTTCATGTGCTTGTGTGTGTGTGTGCTCTCTCTCAATCCGTGGTTTTCCAAATATCATAAAACTCTTTTGAATGGAAAAAGCGCAACAGAGAACACATAAGAGAGGGGTCATAACTAACTGTATCAATAACTTAGAAGGTCAAACAGATTACAGCTATAATGCGCAGTATTTCAAAAATAATGACAGTGATGAATTTTTTATGTTCCTAAATTTTTATGATTTTGGGTCTGGGATCTGTTTTTTCTCTGAAAGAGTAGTATGTTAGGTTAAAAAAAAGCGTAATAAAAAATATCTCATCATGGGATTACAGCAAATCAAATAAAAGTTTTTTTATTTGGTTATAGGATCAAAGATAGCTAATTAGGTATTGAAGAAGTTTTTATTTTTGCTGACTTAATATCGCGCGCGCCCGCCTATAAATTATATTAGAGTAAAAGTGTATTTTTTTTATGTCTGAAAGTATTTTGTTTTAATTCATTCCAGTAAACCATTATTTTTTAAATCTTTTATTTTCGATATGTTCGCGCCCCCAGGGGCGCGCCCCACAGTTTGAGAAACACTGCCGTACGCTGATCAAATGAACATTTTTTTTCTTTCAGATGTTTCACAGCTTTTGTAATTTCCAGAACAATAAATATTCTTTATTCTAATGTCTGAACAGTGTGGCAACTATATTTTATCCTACTAGGCCTCGTGTCTCGCTTAATGTTATGCAACATAGCAATTTGTGATCCGTCCTTAGCAATTGTCCAGCAGTGTATAAACCGTACAAATTATCAAGATAAATATTGCATTTTGTGTATAACAAGCATATGGGAGTTCCTAGTATAATTTTTTAACTAGTTCTTAATTTAGATTTGATAATTTAACTATCAAATACATTGAGCAGTACTGAAGCATTGATAAGTATATTAAATCAGTCAAATATGTATTTTATTTTGGATTATATCAGAATGTATTCTGTTTTGCTTCCTTTCAACAAATGAATAATTTTTGAAATTATCTTTTATTTTCGACTTTTCGATATGCTCGCCCCCCAAACGCTAGGTTATCACGCTCTCTAGGGGGTGTGTCCCAAAATTGAAAAACGCTGGTTTAGTTTTTAAAAATATTTTCTTAAGAAAAAGAAAACTCGCAATAATATCACACATTGCATGCGTTCAAATCAAGTAACATTAAAAACAAAAATTTACTTCTTCTAAATTATGTTAAAATATACCGTAAAATCCGGTGTATTGTGCGCACCGTCATATATGCGCACTCATTCTTTCAAGTTGCAATATTTAATTTTTTAGAACATTCACCATATAACGCACACCTCCTATTTTACGAAGAAACTTGAAATGTACGTGTGTAATATTCTTATATTTTTAAGTCAGTTATTCGAAGTGTTGTTCAAAGCTTAAGAAATATTAGTATACTTCTAGATCTATAGAGTATACATAAGGAAAAGAGTGTTCATAAGGAAAACCATTTCTTTTAAATAAACATTATTTCGATACACATGTAGGAGTCTAATTTTTTTTGTATAATTATCTCTTTTTTTTATTTTTAAAACTCTCACTCTTATACTCAGCGTATAACATATGCCCATAAGTTTCTATCTTTTTTTGTGTTAAAATAATATGTGTGGATTTACGGTACATGCATGATCATTTTTTGAAAAAAAAATCCTCTGTAAAACTCATTTTTAATTCAGCAAATTTAATATAAATTGTTTCTCACTGTTACCTCAAATATTGAGTTTTTGTAGATCACATTTAAATCAGTGCTTCTCAAACTTTCAACATTTGCGACCCAATACTCAATCAGAATTTCCTCCGCACCCACCCCCCTCCATACAATAACAAAATTTTGAATTCAATAATACTACTAGATTTTGACGCTAAAGCTGTATAACGATTTTAACCTGTTAAGTATCATTGGCGTATATATACGTCTCGCGCAGTTAAAGCGTTAATTATGCTGGACGTATATATACGTCGTTCCATGGTATGATCTTTTCTGCGCACTGCTATTCATAAAATTATTCCGAAGGCTTTGGAATGCAATAAAAAGATTTTGACGGTGTTTCTGAAAGATTTATTTATTTCAGAGTATTTGCTTATTTTTATTACTGTTCTTCCAACCCCACCCCCATTACATACATACGCACACCTATGTGGCATTGAGGGGGTCGAATAACGTAACTTTTAAATGACAGTTAAAGAATTAATTGTAATTGCAAATTATTGAGATAATTGCTAATTTTTGAACATATTTTTTTTTATATAAGAAGTCATGGAGTCACTGTTGATTCTTAAACTCGCTCTTAACTTAGTATTGGTAAATGAATTATAAAACAAATACATTATGCAGTACTGATACATTTATAAATGTGTTATATCAGTGTAAATGTGTATTTTACATTTTATTGTGTCACAAATCTTTAATCTTTTGTTTTCGACTTTTCAATATGCTCGTGCTCCCCTCTTAGGGGGCCGCACCCCACAGTTTGAGAAACACTGCATTTAACCCTTTGGCTATCCTATAACCATTAGTGGATACATGCAATGTATATGGCAAAGTCTCAGTGGATACATGGTTTATTTAGGTGTACATCCGTCGTTACTAGCACTGGAAACATTATAAAGCAGTGCTTTTCAAACTTTCAATACTGGCGACCCAATTTTAAATCATAATTTTTATTGCACCCCCCCATATATAATAATAATATATTAAATATAATTATAATGTACTTTGTCTCTATAGCTATAATATGATCTTAATTATAAACCGTACAAATTAATAAGATAAGTATTAATTTTTTTATATGTTACTCTTCAGTAATATATATTAAGTAAATTACTTTTAAGTTAGATGTTAATTATTATGTTATTTTCTTTCTCTAATTTTTAAATTGAAACAGATTGCAAAATGATATTTAATTAAAGATTTATTTCCTTCTTCATCTATTTCTAAAAGTACAAATGCTATTAAAAAATAGTCTAATCTATGTTGCTCTCTATCATATCATTACATCTGGCATTCTCGCAAGCGTTCACGTGAGCCTGAGCCACCTAACGGACGTCTGCACAAAACATGTAAAAAATGCTGTACCTCTACAATTCCAGTCAGTCTTGGGCGAGTCGATTAGCTCCCGAATCTATCTTGAATGTACATTTCATAATTCCCGCGTTAGTTGTAATTCACAGAATTAAGTATTTACGGCAGTGAATTAAAACAAAATCATAGATATATTTTTAAATCGCTGAGAGCATTCGATGATAATAAAGCACCAACAAGTACACAGACGAAGGCAAATTGACTGCAAGTTACGAATGGGTTAGGGATCCATTTAAAAATACTTCAGAAGTGCTCTCAACTGCAGAAAAAGATATCTTCATAGATTTCACACCCAGTGACGAAATTAAAGGGCAAGTTTGTAATAAATCACTCTTTGAATTTTGGATAGAGGTGGATGCTGAATTTTCTGCACTGAAAACGAAAACATTTCGTATATTATTACCATTTTCAACATCATACCTTTGTGAATACGGATTTTCTGCGATGGCTACTTTGAAGACACAATATAGATCTCAGCTAAATAACAAAAAATAACTCGGAGTGTCAATTTCTAATTTTTAGCTTTCCTTTAGGAAACTTTGCTCTGCAAGACAAGCCCATGGAAGTTGCTAATAATTATTAAACTTATTCTTATACTGGCTGAAGTACCCACTCTTCACACGAGTTTATTTTTTTAGAAATAATAATAGCTTCGTTGTAAGGAAAATAAAACCAAGCGCATGACATTTTATACAAAAATGCAAAATGATTTTTGGAAATGAATGTTCATACTATAAATGGTTTTGAACGAACTGTAATTTTAAGCCTTTCAGAATTAGCATTTAGAATTAATGTTAAATAATTAAAAAAAAGTAAAATTCAAATGAGAATAACAATTGTGTTATTTTTAATATTTAAAGCGAGAAAACTTCAAAATGTTTTAGCCCGGGATCATGTGTGCACTCGATACAAACGTTAATGGTCGCGCGGAGTGACTCACCCCAATTCTTTTTTTTATAATTTTTTTAATGTTCACGATAAAAATCACAATTTCAGTGAATAATTTAACTAAGATAAAATATACTTACCTATTTCAAGGATTTTACAATTTTTTCTTTGATACTTTGAGAAAAAATCCAATAAAACTAAACTAAATTGTTCCAAATGTGCGTGACCTTAATAAAGGACACAAATCACAGACGCTTTTCGTTAACATTACAGGAATGTTATTTGCAATTAAAACTGTCACATTTTGTTTATGTTATTGTAGTTTCAATGTCCTTTGATGATCGGCAAATATCCTGCTGAACTTTTTCTTGCTTGTGTCTTTTTGACAGAGCGAAGTGCATCTTGCGGTACACTTATGGCATCATATTTTTCTTGGTGGAGTTCTTGATGTAGCTTTAGAAAATTTTCCTTTCGTTTCATGTTCATTGCTGTTCTCAAATTTACTTTCGCTATCATGATTATTATGCATTATTTCAGCAAGTGTTTCCCTTGTTTGATCAGATTCAATTTCCTTTCACAGAGATCACACAGATGCCCATTACTTTTTTTATATTCTGCTCATTTACATTTATAAACCATAATCAGTCGTAGAATATCACAATTAAAACTACTAAGTTATTCATAGGGGAAAATTCAGTATGTTCAAGAAAATATTTTTGAACAAAAGTGGTCGCGCAAGGAACTCGGTCAAAACAAGTACCTTAAGATTCCAAAAAACCTTTGCCATTCCAAAAAAAGGAGATGTGGGATCAATTTATTTTAGTTCCCATTAAGACTGTGATATTGGAGGATTCTCTGTCAAGATTATTGGTGACAAATAAACAGTTTTCCCAGAATTAACTATTTCGTGATCCTGGGGTGACTATGCGCATCACTTCCGTGTTAAAAGTCTATCCAATATAAAAAATGGAAAAAAAGTTTTAATAAAAAGAATTGTGTAAAACGTTTTTCTTTATGTATTAAGTGTTTCAGACTACTCATAAAAATAAATCTTGGCCAATTAATCGTCAAAGTGTTCATTATGCTTATCCATGTTGCACGCACAGCTACGTTCCATAAATCATCAAGCTAACTTTTAATCTGACTTGCTCTGGCTAAGGTAATGTTCCTCTTGTCTCGGATCCACTTTTAATTCAGCTAGACTGGCATTACTAGACGACGCACCGAATTAAGACTTTTCTCTTAGAACCTTAAACCACTTCAATTAGTTTATTTAGCGCTCAGAGCTTGACTTAGTGATAACTTCTAGCATTACTTCTCCACTTAACAACCTTCACGAATGCTAGCATTTCAATATATATATATATATATATATATATATATATTTATATATATATATAATTATATAATAATTCTAATTTGTATAAACACGCTCTCTTCTTGAGTTGGTTGGAAAGAATTGCCATTCTGGCTCCAAAGACTCCCAAGAAGACAATTAGTGGAAGTCGCTATAAAGCCCCGTCACAATTTGACTGATTCTAACTAATATTGCCCTAAAAGAAGAGAGAGAGAGTTATCAACAACCGATTTTATAATTATGAAGGATGGTGGTAACGGTCGCGAATGCCTATTCTGCTTTATCATGTCGGGGTCTTGAGTTTTGGTGGTACTAATAACTTTTCATGAAGAGGGGCTTATGCACATAAAATTTGTTGAAGCTCAGAGTCCTTAATTTGGCGTGATGTGGAAGTTTGGTGAATAGAGTGCAAGCTCAAGTGTCAACTTTGAATCAAAAATTCAAAATTATTTGCTCCTTCACGTAAATCCTTCATATTGCGTTCACAGAATTGTGTGTGGGTAAGGTTAGTGAAAATCAAATTTGATTTATAATTGGGAAAACCTTTAGAGAATGAGGTTCTTCTTAGGTCGTAATTCACTTTCCTCAATTCCGTGCTTCGTTGTATGTGGTTTTTCTGGCTTAAGTTCGGTCATACCTCGTGGGCTGGGGTATCATCTCTTCATCATCTACAAGACAACACTAGTCTAGGAGGCTTATGATCAGGAGTGATGAGACATAAACTGTAATTCTAACCAATAGCGCAATACACCACCGAATCTATATTTATAGATGATTTCCTAACTTACTAGAATCCGCTCTAGTCTTAAAGCTTAATCTAAATTATCTCACCGCCTTTCCACGGTGATCAGCTGCAGTCCTTATATCGTTAAATTCATTATTGATCCCACGTGATCCGATAAAAGGATTAATCTTCCGGCTTCGAACTTCTCGTAGAACTCTCCTGGCACTCTTCTAGAACTTCACTGGCTCTATTAGATCTTCTCCTTAGAACTCACTATCAGGACTCTGGGAACTGCACGCGAATACAAGAGCTCCAATATATAAACTTCCTAATCTACATAATCGAGTTCTCTTCTTGGGTTGGTTGGAAAGAATTGCCATTCTGGCTCTAAAGTTTTCCCAAGAGGTCTATTGATAGAAGTCATGATAAAGCTCCATCACAGTGCATTTAAAAAACAAAAACTTTAATTACACCGTGTAACAAATCCTTTTAGAGACAGAACTGGATTTGTACATTATCGACAAAAAAGTTGGTGATCATGATTACTCGATTCAATTTTATTGACGTTATTAACATAAAAATAAGAATATTAAAACAAGTTTGTGAATCGGAATACTGGCTGAATACAAGTGGATTCCAATTCACAGAGCCCTATGTCACGAATTTAGAGATTTAATAATTTTTTCGTTTCATCCTATTAAAACGAAGGCAGCCTCCCACCCCTTTGCTACTTAACGATTAAAATACATTGAGTTACTTCAGTAGCTTCCCCCGTCAATTTTTATTTATTAATTTAGATTTTTAAAAAATTCGATTTCTTTTCACACCACATATCCTTTTTGACCGTAACAGAAAAGGACCTTTCTTGTAAGCAGTAAATTTCAACGGGAAAGGTGCAGCCCATTGCCGGACTTTACAGGTTCAGATGAGTGTAACCTATCGCTCGAGTTTTGAATAGGGTAAGTAATTTCTTTTTCAATTCCTACTATTAGCTCGCATTCTCTATATATTTATTTGTTTATTTATTTTGGTGGAAACTTCAATCGTTAATAAAATACATTTTAAAGCGCTCTATTGAGCTGAAATTTAATTTACATGATTATTTTGGATGACAATACAATAATTTAAATATAATTAATAAAATTAATTGATTAAAACTAATTATTTAAAGAATTACAAAAACAACCATGTTGGCATCATTTTTGGCGACTTGTGTCAAAACTTGAAAAGGTTTTTTCTCCCGTTTTAAAGCATTCAGTTGAACCGAAATTTTATAGACACAATTGTTTCAGATGAAAATACGATACTTAAATGATCAGGAATAAAAATTAATTACCGCTTAATGTTGTGATTCTGTCATATGTGTATATGCATATTTATATATTATTTGTAGCTATTTAATAGAAAGCAGCTAAAATAAAATTTTTCTTTGTTGTAGGAATTGACTTAATTTTTTTTTTATATTACTTGTTTCATCTCATTCCACACCACAGTAGTGGGAATAAGAGTTCTTAGCTTTTGGTCATTTTCTTGAGGGAAAGGAAATTTATAATACGTACCGTTTTGCAGAAAATTCTGATTAATCTGCAGAACCCTCAATAAATAGCGATTCTGACTCAGAAAATGATAATGAAACTCCTTGTAAAACTGTCACATTTTATAATGGTTTTATATTGTTTGGAAACTGAGAGAACATAATTCTCATATAGTCATACAAACACATACAAACCTCTCAAACAAACATACTTCTTTCGAGTTCGGAATCTAAAATGTTGTTAAATATCACTTAGTGAGCATTTTAAGATTTTCACTTAGTTTAAGACTAAAAATTTTTAGTAGTTGTAATAACTTTTATTTTCTTTTCTTAATAACTTCTCAAATTAATCAATAAATACATAATTTTATAAATCTTAATTAACATAATTTCTTGATTAAATATATCTATTGATTAAACACAATGAGATAACCATCAAATTACAATGTTCGTCGTTTTAAAACCAATCTCAAGAGACTATCTCTATCCTTCTCTTTTACCCCAGACCACTCTTGAGCACCAGACTCTCGCCGAAGGTACGGCCCAAAACAATTCCACGCGTCCCGCCTGCGAAAACTACCTAGGACTGTCTCTTCCCTCTACCATCCAATCCGGGGTCAAGCAGCCTTCTCCTCCAAAATAGGTTGCGATAATACATAAGTATCAATTAGTTAAATGAACATCTGACTGTATTTAAACAATAAATGACATTTAAGTAATCATAATCTAGTGCTCTGTGCATTTTTTACATATAAGAACTTTAAAATAATTCATATTTGCTCAAAATTTAGGGCATCTAAACAGGAAAAACCTCTATAAAGTTTAATAACAGAACCAAAATTAGAATTCACTTACAAAAGTATTAAGTTTGTTGTTATACTTTTTATTGTTTTATTAAAGTAATTCTTGATGAATTTGTAACGGAAAATCTCAAAATAAATAAAATATTTTTTTTTATTTATTTGTATGCATTGTGTATTTTAATCACTTTGAAAAAGAAAAAAAAATTCAGTTGCTCTATTATATTTTAAATTTAACAGAAGTATTCTGTACATTTAACTTTTTACAAACTATTACTAAATGGAATAAAAATAACAGCAACAAATTCAAAACTCAAAAGTAGATCCAATTCCATCCATATTTTCTACAGCACAAATGGTTATATTTTTTTGGCAGTTCTTTCCCAGTGTTTGAAAAGATAAGATTTTACATTTTTTTTTCTTTATGTGAATGTTTCTTCCTCCATCTTCTTCGCTGATTGTCTTTACACACAAGACACCCATCTTAAAAAAAGAGTTTTAACATTGTTCTCTTCTAAAGAAAGAAATTGTTTCAGAATTTATATTTTATTCTCTTACATCTTTTCCCATAAATTTCTTTTTGTTTATTTTACCGAGTGTTCCAAGATATTTTTTTTTTCGTTTTCAGTTTCTTTCAACGAGGAAAAATGGTTTCCCGAATTTATTATCTCCCCGGAAGTATTTCTCTTTTACAAAAAAAAAAAAAAGAGCCGTTTCTCTTCGAGTAAATTAATCAAAAACAAATTTATAGAAATCTATTGTATTTTGAATCGAATGTTAGAAGTGTTATATTGATGAATTGAAAATCTTGTTAAAATTCAATTGTTTTAAACAACTTTTACTATCGCACATTGTATTAATTTTTGTATTTTCTATTTTTATTCGTTTAAATTGTAAACAATATTTTAAAGTTATTGTTTGTTTGTTTTTTTTCAGAAATTTAAGTGTTTTTATTTCTTTTAAAAAATATATAACTATTTTAAGATAACAAATATTTTTATTATTCTTGTAATGATGGCATCCAAAATCGTCTATTATAATTATTGAAAAAATGCATAACTAAGCGGCTTCTTCTTTTTCAATTCCTACTATTAGGTCACACTCTCCATATATTTATTTATTTATTTATCTTGGGGGAATTATCAATCATTAATAAAATACATTTTCAAGCGCTCAATCAATTTTATTTGGGATGACAATACAATAATTTTTAACTATAATTAATAAAAATTAATTGATTAAAACTAATTATTTAAAGAATTACAAACACAGCCACGTTCACATCATTTTTGGCAACTTAGAGATAGATTCTTTTGGCGACTTGTGTCAGAACTGGAAAAAGTTTTTTCTCACGTTTTAAAGACTTCAGTTGAACTGAAATTTTATAGACACGATTGTGTTTTGGATGACAATACGATAGTTTAATGATAATTAAAAAAATTAATTACCACTTAATGTTGTGATTCTGTCCTATGTATATACATATTTATATTAATTGTAACTATTTAATAAAAAGTAGCTAAAATAAAACTTTCCTTTGTTGATCTAAAAAAATTGACTTACAAATTTTTTTTTACATTACTTGTTAAATCTTTAAGTTTCGAATTCGGTAAAGATAACTAAAATGTCAAAACAAGTTTTATATTGATAAAATGTTTTCATCTGTACAAAAAATTAAAAAACAATACATAAATAAAGTTAATTTTCAGAAAAGTACGATAAGCAGTATAAATGCTTTACCCTTTTCACTTGCATTAAAAAAACTATCGCAAACATGAGTGCATAGTTTATGGTTTGCTTATCTCCCTCTGAGAAGTGTATGCAGTACTGTATATATATGTACACTGCTGGACAATTGCTAAGGACGGATAACACTATCATCCATAGCAACCACAAAATGAAAGGAAGCAAAATGTGGAAAATTAGAGTAAGTGCGGGATATTAGTAAGAAGAAGTATAAGTATGCAAATTTTTTTCCACGTCTGTTCATCACGTGATAGCGTACATAAGAGCTTTAAAGGTTTTGACGCGTGTGGACAGTTGTTGTTTCAAATCAAAGTTTTACAGGAAAGATTTAATAGACGAACTTAAAATTTTTGGCACGTCTTCCCGACATCACATAGATGATTTTATGCGTGGGCCGAATTATTGGAAAGATCGAAGAAGGGCGAAAAATAACAGATGTTGCCAGGGAGTTCGACATCGCTCACAGCGTTATTTCACGGCTGTGGAAGTCATTTAAAACTACTGGAATGTGTAGTAGACAGCACGGGGAGGTCGTGTTAGAAGTACGACGCCTGCAGAAGACATATATATCGTCCTATCAGCAAAAGGAACAGGCGCACCACAGCTCAGCAGGTGGCAAATCAGTTTCTTGCTGCCTCAGGAATGCAGATCTCCCGAACAACTGTTGCCAGACGTTTGAGGGGAGGAGGACTATACGCACGCAGACCTGTTGTGTGTGTCCCATTGACCAGACAGCACCGTACTGCCCGTTTGCAATGGTGTCGTGAGCATCACAATTGGACTGAACAGGACTGAGCATGCGTACTATTCTCAGATGAGAGTAGGTTCAGTCTGTCATCGGATTGTAGACGCCAACTGATCTGGCGCGAGAGTGGTACTGCTTATCGTCAGAAAATATCCAGGAAAAGGACCGATATCCGACATGCAGTATCATGGTGTGGGCCGGCATCATGATCAATGACCGCACGCGCCTACATGTGGTTGCGAATGGGACTATGACGGGCCAACGATACATTAATGAAGTTCTACTTCCTTATGTTCTTCTTTTCCGTGGTGCTGTCGGTGATAAATTTGTTTTTATGGACGACAACGCAACATGTCATCGAACACTCGCTGTTCAGGATTGTCTAGACAGCGAGGGTATTCAACGTCTCGTATGGCCAGCGCATTCTCCAGATCTAAACCCCATTGAAAATGTGTGGGATGCTTTGGGGAGGCAATTGCTGGTCGAAACTATCCTCCTACAAACAAGAACACCCTCATCCGTGCACTCACAGAGGAATGGGATAAATTACCTCAATAGCTGCTGGATAATGTTGTGCACAGTATGGTACGACGTGTGGAATGTTGCATCTCACTTCACGGTGGACATATCCCGTACTGATACCTTTCTTTAAGGTGCCTGCTGACTTTTAGATGCATTGTTCCATTTCTCCGTACGCAGATCAAATGAACATTTTTTTCTTTCAGATGTTTCACAGCTTTTGTACTTTCCAGAACAATAAATATTCTTTATTCTAATGTCTGAACAGTGTGGCAACTATATTTTATCCTACTAGGCCTCGTGTCTCGCTTAATGTTATGCAACATAGCAATTTGTGATCCGTCCTTAGCAATTGTCCAGCAGTGTATATACATACATATATATATATATATATATATATATATATATATATATATATATATATATATATATATATATATATATATATATAGCATATAACACAGCATAGTATATAGGTACTGATACACGTTAAATCTGCTGAGGCTCAAAATCCTTGCATTAACAAGGAGTGAATGTTTGGAACGACGTGTACTTGTTCAGGTATCGTCCTTTTTTTTTTGACCGTTGTACTTAGTCACAAGGTTCACTGCTATAGTTAGCTTTCAAACGCGACTTGAAAAGCAAATATTGTACCCATTCTGAAATAAAACATGCTAACGTATCTCGTAATTTCAAACCACTTTCAAACGATGAAAACGAAATATGAGTCGACATTCCTCTGTAGAAATTTCCACGTCACGACAACTTGAATAATTTGACCATAGGCAAATTTAACGTACTTCTCTATTTGTTAAGTCTACGGAAAAATAGGACTCGAAGCCACATTTCGACATATATAACGCCGGCCACTGAGACCATAATCATAAGCTAATGTGTATGTGTAATATAGATATATTTATCATTATGTGGACTTATATGTGTATTTTGATTAAAAATTGATCTAAGAAAAATAAAAAATAATGCATAAGTTCATAATTTACTTAAACAAAAGTGCTGGTGGTTTAAAAACTAAATACTTACGTATTTTTACATATACTCCAAGACAAAAAACTTTTGCAACAGGAAATAATTTGAAAATCATTAAAATTTAAGACTGAAACGTGTACAATTTATAGAGTAAGATGTGGAATGGTCACAACATTAAGTAAGGTGTATGACATAATATGCCAAATTCCTTGATATGGCTCTATTGTATAAAAGTCTTTTAAAATCAGTATTAACATACATGTGAAACTTGATATATGTTTCGAACAGATTACATCATGATAAGTACCTGCGAAAGGAAGATTTTAAGATTTATTTTTGGAGGAATTCAGGAAAAGGGAACGTGGCGAAGAAGATAGAATTTAGAGCTCTATCAATCATATAAATAATCTATGTCATTGTTAACTTCATCAAAATACAATGAGTTAAATGGGCAGGTTACAGTGTCAGAAAGGACAAAATCCGCACCACTAAGAAAGAATGCCCAACCAATTGGCACGCAAAGAAAGAACAGGTCATGTCTTAGATGGACTGATGGCATAGAAAAACATTTCCTAGTTTTGAGAAATAAGAATTGGAGAACAAAGAGTATGAAGAAGGCTTCTTGAGAAGGTCAAGGTCCACCCCGGGTTGTTGAGCCACTGAGGAAGGAAGGAAATGCCTTGATAGTGAATTGTGCAGTGTAATTATGAAATTTTGCAAGAGTCTGCCCCATGGTATTTAAACTCTGTCAAATAATTCCTACGGATTGCGTAGTGAGAGCGAAATAGTGACTTCTCGTCCCATAGCATTCCATGCATTCTCAATCGGAAATAGGTCTGACGAAAATGTCAGCTATGGTTAAATATTGGCATGCTGTAGACAAGGCGTCGACAGCCTATAGCACGTGGTACAGTTTAGGGTTTTTGATTTCCCGGATTTTTCCACTCCTGGAAATATCCGGGAAATAACGTGAAGGTAATTGTCCTTCTCGGGATTCCCGAGAACACATCAAATTTACAAAAAACTTAAAAAAACAAGCTATTTTTAAATAAAATCAATATCAATTATATAAAATAAGGATATATATAAATTACAAAATTAATACTTATTTATATAATGAGATAAAAAAAATACAAAAAATATGTATAATAAATTGATTATTCATTTTTAAAAAAAGGATTTGATAAAATGATTACTTTTATCACTCAGTCTGGTTCTAAGCTTTGTGACGAACAATCCGACAGCAGAAAAGGCTCTCTCGGCTTCAAATGACGTTGTAGGAATTATTTTTAAAGCCTCACATAGTTTTATAATGTTTGGTGATTGATTTTTAGTCGAGTCAAACAACTGTTTCTCTTGTTTCATGATTTTGTTGAAACTGGTACTATTTTTGGTAGAACAATATAAAACTTTTGTTTTAGAGTAAATTGCTTTCTCTAATTTTTCATCCAACGTCAGAGGTGTTTCTTCCAAAATACCCTTGATCTCTTCTGAGTTCAAGGAATTGGATATTGATTCTTCTTCCTCACAGAAAAGCCTTGTCCTTATCTCTCTCTCTCTCTCTATCTCATTTCGGCTTGTCTAACCAAACAATTCTTGTAGGCAATTGCGAAATCTCGTCATTAAATGCAGCGTGCGATTCCCGGGAAATCCCGTGAACGAAGTATAATACCCGGGAGTTCGGGTTCGCGGATCTAATACAGTTATCAGTGTCGCTTTATACCACGCCTCTACATCTTATCTAATTTTGAGCGGAAGTTGAAACTTTTTAAATGGAGCTTATTGAACGAATATGTTCAGAATTATGGAAAGTAAATTTTAAGGAATTACGACAGAATCTGGAAAATAACTATAACATTAAATGGAAAGTTATTTAGAACTTTAGGGTATCATTGCCGATGAGATTCAATCGTTTGAAGAAAAAGAGAAAATTCCATATAATTTGCTTTCCACTTTTAACTATACGTATTTATATGAACAAATATTTTCTCACGCAAAAACTATTTGAGTCTGTAAAGTTGTTTAACAAATGAACGTTCAGAGTCATGTCGAATCGAAAGTCACAAATTGTAAATCTGATATTTGAGATATGAAGGATGACGGTGAAGGGACAAGGTTTGCAGTAAAATATTTATTTTTTTATTTCACTTTATTGAAATAATACATTTATTAGAAGTTGTTCAGTTCTTATATTAATAAACATACTCAAAAGATACATAAGTACATTTTTTTACCTTAGTTAGTTTAGAATAGTTATATTTTAAGTTGTTTGTTTTTATGTTGAGATAAACATCTTTAAATGATGCCAAATTAATATATAATAAAACTCTAAATCTGTATTCTTCAACTCTACTCCCTATCACAGACAGCTTGACATTACAATCGAATTGTTTTGAAACATTTCCTTCTGTGCATCCCAATGAATTATATCGGTAGATTGGTTTTTCACACCACAGTCACAAGGTTGCCTAACACTGTTGTAGATAAATCTTTAGAAACGCCAGGAATATGTTTTCACAGCATTGTAATGAAAAAATAACTGCAACTGATTATTCTTGAACGGGATTGTAAATGACTTCAGAATATCTTAACGTAACGTTGACTTGTCAAAGAGCCCATAACAAATACCAAAAGTGAGGCAGTATCATTCGCAATTACATCCCACACCATGACACCAAGACTTTGAACATGCTCCTTTGTATAATTTGGCTCCTTTTTGGATTTGCTGCAGACTTCGTTTCCTCAACATTGGGATTTGTCTATAACAGATAAGAGATACTAATGGGTGACGATCACTCATTGCTCAATGTCTTATGCCCGACTAGCATGTCATTGTTCCAATCTTTGAAAACGACAGAAGTCTATTCTAGGTAGTCATGGTAACAATCTGCCCGAGTTAAGTCTTCTACGTCGTGAAACCATTAACAAATGGTGTTATTACTTGCAGAATGATCGACACAATTTCCAACTACCCTTTAGGTGTCTGCAATGGTGGCTGTTGGGCAATTCTTAAAACATGTCCATCTTCTCTATGTCTAGTTCGTGTGAGCTTCCCTGACTCTGACTGAAGTTGTAATAATTTCTTGTAGCTTTCTTTCGTTCTTTCTTCCCTTGACAGCAGGATGCAACAGCATCACTACAATCAATATGTTGCTCAGTCAATCCATTAGAAATTCCACCTAGTTGAAGCCCCTTCGTTAAACCATTTCAGTTGCTTAAATTGCTTTGCTTGTGAGTCCGAGACATAATTCAATGAAAAACAATGTATCCAGTACTACAGAGCCAATGAAAATTAATATTCAGAAATTTTAAGGTATCCGACTACGTTCGAAACCGTGATTTTTCAAAAGCGCATAAATAAATAATATTTATGATATTTAGTGTCAATTAGATTAGAAAATGCATATAAAATTGTTTTAAGAAAAGTATTACAACAAAACATTATTTAAGTACAAAATTTTGACAACAAGTGGGACGTCCGCTACGTTGTCTCATATCCAACAGTGTCTCTTAACCTGTATGTTCTGAAAAATTTGCACTTGAACTTGCATTATATTGGGCTATCATCTGAGTCAATGCATGACACCGATTTTGGTTACCAAGCGGAAGAATCTCTGACGTCCACTTTTTTAAATGGTACGTAAATGTCCAGCAGCTAGGTGTCTACGTCTGGTTTTTACCGTTATTTTTCCCATTTGCATAGCACTAAAAACTGCAGAACACGACCAACCTACCAGCCATGCTATTTCAGAGATATCGAGTCTTCAGACCATAACAATGGGCCCTTTTTCAAATTCACTTTGACCAGTCACCTTTCCCTTCACTCTTAAAAGTACCTTCAGGAATGACGGCTTATCTTCGCCAGTATAGCAATTAAATATCATTCTTTCTTAAGGTATCCGACTACTTTCGGAACCGTGATTTTTCAAAAGCACAAAAATGGATAATATTTATGATATTGAGTGTCACGAACATACATATAAAATTGTTTTAAAAATAGTATTGCAATAAAAAATTATTTAAGTACAATATTTTAACAAAAAATTAACATAGAATGACCAATTTTCAAAATATTCTTCTTCTGTGAAAAATGCTTCTATTATAATAATATTTTGCCTGTATATAGCCCAGACTTATGTACAGTGGCTCAACTAGAATTTTTGAAACATATAACTAAAAAGTGGGTTTATCCATGTTTTACGACAACAGAGGGAAGAAATTTTAAGAAAAAAAACGCTGATAATTATTTCAAATGGTTGTAACTCTGAAAATAAGGTGAATTTTTCAAAATTCATAGTCGAGCCTCTGTATAGAGATCTGAGCTATATACAGGCAAAATATTATTATAATAGAAGCATTTTTTACAAAAGAACATTTTGAAGAAAGGTTATTTTAAGTTAATTTTTTGCCGAAATATTGTATCTAAATACTTTTTTTTATCAAAATTTTCTTGAAACAATTGTATACTTGTATTCTAATCTAAGTGGCACTAAATATAATGAAAATTATCCATTTATGTGCTTTTTTTTAAAGTCAAGGTTCCGATTGTAGTTGAATACCTTAATCACGTGGCTTCCACGCCATCCAGATAAGTTTTTTGCCAAATGTGGAGGTGTTCATAATGTTTTGGCTCCACACACACACTATATATATAATATATATATGTACTATATATATAATATATATATATATATACTATATATAATATATATATATATATATAATATATATATATACTATATATAATATATATATACTATATATATAATATATATATATATACTATATATATAATATATATATATATATACTATATATATATATATATATATATATAGGATTAAAGCGACTCACACTCATCACTAGATCTTTGGAACTGTAAGACCTATAGACAGAAAATTTGACTGGCATTCTTCTTTTGTTAAGTAAAAATTCGTTAAACCGGCTCTTCTCACCCCCGGATATGTCATACCCGCCGGTCTAACTTTTTTCAACGTTCCTTCTAAACATTTTTTGAAAAATTCTTGTTGGCCTTTTGGAAAGTCCTTTAGCATAGCATTAAAAATGTAGAATATTTCCAGTTAGTATTCAAGTAACAACATTTATTATTATTATTATTATTATTATTATTATTATTATTATTATTATTATTATTAAAAGCTTCCATGAAATTCGAAACATTGATTACTCGATATTTCTTGTCCTTGTAAGTTTTTATTCACTTAATTGAGTTTCTCTGTTGCCTAACAAAAACGATTCTTTTAGTGGCATTAAGTTTAGCGGATATCAAGTATTAAGCTTATAAAACAAGTAAATTTTCATATATTATGTATTTGTGTCTATACACGCTACGAAAAACTTAAGTTTCAATAGAAATACAAAATGCCTCGGCGGGCCGCACAATTTAACGCGGAGGGCCATATGCGGCTCAAGGGATGCGTTTCATCTAGGCCTGCTCCAAATGCAACATAAGAAGACTATAAATCTACATATAATTAAAACAGGTTTATATAATAATCAGAAAATTCTACTGGTAAAGATAATGTATTTTCAAAAGCTTTTCTTTGAAGTTAGATAACCTCAAAAGAATGGTGCATTAATATTGCGAGTAAATGAAATAAAAATTTTTCCATTGAATGAGATGCAATAAAACGGAAGAAAACGAAGCGAAACAATAAATAAGTTTTTCGAAGTGCTTAATAATCAAATGCTCAAATTTAATTACGTTGATACTATACTTTTTTCAAATAATGGTAATACAGTCTATTATATAAATTAAAACATACGGGGAGAATTCCCTTTGCGTCAATAAACTATTTGTATAAAACATGAGCGTTTTAACTTTAGAGCTGCAACAATCATTTAGTAAATCTGGAAACTGGGATCTGGCATCGGTTGCCAAATCTGGAAATTCGAAATCGTTAAAGTGGGTAAAACTCGAGTTAAGATTCCGTTACCCACAGATGAAGCTAATAAAAGCGTGTTAAAAAAGGCTACAAAAATTATGTGAAATTATCATCAAATTATTTTTAATTTTATGCAGTACATTATGTATTATTATTGCATAATTTTGATAGTCCATTCAATGGAAAACTTAGCTCCAAAAATCCAGATCTAATAAACAAATATTTTTAAAAATATTTGACGTTTTTTGAATGTTATCAGTTTTAAAACCGATGTCTTTAGAAACTTTTAATGCGTTTTTCTCAGATTTTTGTTTTTGTCGATGCAAGTTTTTTCTATCCTTTAAGTCTTCTTCCTGCTCAACATTGAGTTTAGAATTTTTTGGTAGATATATTTCTATATATGTGCTATAAAAGCTAATTTTGATTTCAGTCGGAGAATTTTAGTTATTTTTTCAAAAGGATATCAAATTTAATATTTTTAGAAAATGTATGCTTTTTTTCAGGCTTGATAACAAATTATTGAAACTCTATAAAATTGGGATTCTTAATTCCATGTTGTTTCTAATAATTTAAAAAATTAAATCTTTGGGAAAAATAAAAAAAATATTAAAACAATTGACAAGGGGAGGACACGACTAAGGAAATTCCCTTGGGATCGAGACTTGGTGTAACAGTAGAACTCTTTTAGGGTGTTCACCACTCAATGTAATTCCGCAGAATGGCCAGTCTATTAGGAGAAATTAGCCTTCGAAATTCATGCTTAGATTTTAAACAATTAAGTTTTAATTTTCCGCAGCGAGATTGTAGCTTGTTTTGTAAATCGTCTGCTTACTATTCGCGAAGTAAGGATTCGATTCCACTCAGTCAGTTTTTTCTTCAATTCATTTAATTATTTTTTAAATTAAATAAATTTATTTATGAAAGGTTTATTAGATATTAAATGATATTTAATGTAATTATTTTGTGTTTTATAAAGTAAAAAAAAAATTAAAATATGTAGCTTAAAATATTTTTAATAAAATTACTTAAAAAATTATTAATTAAAATATTTAAATTAATTATTAAATAAAAATATTTAAATTAATTATTAAATAAAAATATTTAAATTAATTATTAAATACAAATATTTAAATTAATTATTAAATAAAAATATTTAAATTAATTATTAAATAAAAATATTTAAAATAATTATTAATGAAAATTATTAATAATTAAAAATTAGTAGATCACTTATTTATTACAATTAATTAATTGTTATTTATTATAATTAATTAACTATTACTAAGCATTATATTATTAATACGAAATATTATTAAGTAATTATTAAAATTATTATTAATTTATTACTAAAGTTATTTAAATAAAGTTTTTGAAATAAAATAAATTTATTTGTGGGAGTGAGTGAGTGAATATTAACGTCGCACTGTTCAGCTACACGATGGCTTTTGGCGACGGACCACGTAATTTTGAACCATGGTTCAAGTGACGTGGACGACACCTGAGCTGGCAACCCCGTCTCTTAACTACCACACCACACCAACGGGAGGATGTTTCAGCTCTCGGTTTAACGTGCATCGCTGCCCTACACGCCGGGTCTTTAGTGGTACTGGGCTCGAACTCGTGACAAAGCAAGCCACGATCCGATACCTATACCACTCGGCGACCGCGGCCACTTTATTTGTGGGAAAAGGACTTACTAAATATTTTATAAAATTATAAAATAATTAATTCAATAATAATAATATATTTTAAAATTAAAATTTATTTATTAAAGTTAATATAAATTTTTATATAATTACAGAATTGTTTTTTACTTTATAAAATACAAAGTAATTACATAAAATATCATTTAATATTTAATAATTCTTTCATAAATAAATGTATTTCATTTTTTAAAAAAAATTAATTAAATGAATTGAAGAAAAAAAATTGAGCGAGTGGAATCGAACCCTGACCTCGCGCATGATAAGCAGATGATTTACCAAACAAGCTACGAACGCGTTTCGGGAACTTAAAATTTAATTGTATAAAAAGTAAGCATGAGTTTCAAAGACTAATTTCTCCGAATTGACCTGACCATTCGGCGGGATTACATTGAAGGGTGAACACCCTAAAGGAGCACTACTATTACACCAAGTCTTAATCCCAAATGAATTTCTTTAGTCGTGCCCTCTCCTTGTGAGTATTATTTAAAAATTTTAAACAAAACTTCCAAAACTTTACTAATTAAATAAAATTTAAATAATGGATTTGAAAGCTGATTTTTTTATAGAATCAATTTAATAACATAATCTAAAAAAAGAAACCTGACTTACTTTTAAAAAAAAGTTGTTGTCTTTATTATTATTATTTTTTTTTTTTTTTTTTTTTTTTTTTTTGGAAAACGGTACCATAACCATGGTGGGCTGATTTTTTCCCCCATTGCTTTATCTTGGAAAATTTTTCTTTCACTTGTAACTAAAATGAAAGTGGGGAAAACATTTGAAAAAAAAAAATATATTTTCCGATCACTTAACGCTTTGGAAGTTTTAACCTGAAATTTGACTGTAAATGCATATTTTATGAGGTTACGGCTCTTCAAAATCAGAAAAACATCCAAGAAAAGTTTGTTAGTGTACATTTTTACTGTCAAAAAGGTATTTTACAAAAGTCTTAAGGCCGTGGGTAGCCTAGTGGTTAGAGCATCGGATTCCAGACCGGAAGGCCTGGGTTCGATGCCCGATGTCACCAAATACCCTCCGAGTACGCACGGAGTACGTGCTCGTTAAATTAGAGGTTCCGAAGTCTTGGGGGCTGAGTCTTGAGCGTAGGGGACTGGAGAATATTTCCCTCCCCTTCAGTTCCATGCAGAAATTGTGGAGGTGGAGATAGGTGGTGTCGCCATCTTTCGTCCCTTCGGGGAATTTCGCTGAGCTAAATCGTACTGTCATCTGTATGGTGCTCAAGGCCAACGACAGGCGTACTTCTAGCCCCGTGGGTCTCGATCTGACTACGTCGGACAGGTGACATTAGACAACAACACGACTTTACGCAAAATATAATAGCTGAAAACAAAAGAAATATACTGACGCTTTGTAAATTGAAAAACATAGCACGCAACCTTTTCTAGGGAATAGAGTATTATTTTGGTAATATAACCCGTATGTGGGAAGTTATGATGTTTCGAGTTTCTAAACGTTGAGTTTTCTTTAAAAGCCGTTGTAATTTTCATTTTATTGCTATATAAAAAATTCCACTACAGGATTACAAGAAAAATCACTTTCTTATCAGTGGCGTAATGGAGAAGGAATAGAATTCCTTTCAAGGAATAGAATACGTATACCCCTTTGGTATAGGTATTCTATTCCTTGCTTGTTTGTGTCATAAAGCATTATGATTTTAGTACTCTTTCGAAAACAGTTAGTGGAGCAGCGTTTCCCCTCTAGGAGGGCGTGGTATCTCCATGTGGGGAGCGCTATTATATTAAAGAGTCGAAAATGAAAGATTTAAAATAAGTAATAATTTACTGAAAGTAAACAAAATTCATTCTGACATAATAAAAATCAAATACACATTTACACTGATATAATATAAATGTATCACTACTGCACAATGTTTTTGATAATTAATTTTTAATACATTAAAAACAAGTTTAATAATTACTAGTGCCTTTCATGTGCTTGTCACATAAAAATATTAATAATTATCTTAATAATCTGTATGGGTTTCATAACAATCATAATAGCTTTACGTCAACACGTGCATTTTTATTGCATTCAATATATTCTTATTGTAGAAGGGGGAGGCGATGAAAGTTATGATTGAGAATTGGGTCGCAAATGTTGAAAGATTGAGAAGCACTGATTTAATACACAGTGATATAAAAGAGCAATTACATTCTGCTGTATGGCATTTAAGGTATCCGACTACCCTAAAACCATGATTTTTTCAAAAATCGGCAAAAATTTTTATGATTTTATTTTATAGACCATTTTATTAACTTAACAACAATACCAAGTACTTCCAAGTTCTACCTTAGAACAAAAACTACAAGGGTTCTATAAAAGCACACACACACACACAAATTACTTTACACAAGATGTCAAACTTTGAAATGTGTTTTACGCGAAACGTGTTTTTTTTCGAAAAACTCAAACGGGGACCGCGATTGCTCAAAAAGTTTTGAAAATAATTTGAAATGTTTTGCTTATGTTCTGCATAACAGTAGAAGTGTTTTGATCTTCAGATTTATCAATAACTGTTTTATTTCAAAATTTGCAGCTCTTTATGTGAATATAGTCAATGTTTTTTAAGCAATTTCGTATAATGACTTAAAGTGCTCTAGTTTTTGTAAAAATTAAAATATTTCTTATCGCGAAGATCACTTCAAACAGGAATAACAAAATAACACATCAAAATTGAAAAATTGATAATTTGTTTATAAAATCTTTGTAGAGAGCGGGCCCCGTTTATCTAATTTTTCGTACATTTTTTACTAGTTTTTTTCCCATTTTTAATAATAATTTTTTTTTCTTTTACCAATTTTAGGATTTTTTCCTTAAAATATACTATATAAATATAAAAATCACAAAAAGATCTCCATATTTCCTTTTTTCAAAAAAAGTTGTCGCAAGTAGTCGGATACCTTAAGTTACCCACATTGTTGAGTAAAGCAATTCCATAATAATTTTGAAGTAATTCTATAAAATTATAAGTTAATTTGCCTTTACCAGACAATCATTTAGTTTTTGATTTAAACTTTCTCATACGGGAGCACATTCTCTTTTATACATGGACAACGCACTCAAATTTTGTCACTCTGTTTATTTCTTAAGTGTATTTTACCTTCATGAAAGCTTTTGAGTCACCATCCCCATAATATTAGGTGTAATGAAGTCCACGGCAAGGACGTCTCCGTCTCATGGCATGGGCCAATTGGGCACAGGCACAGAGGCTCGGCCACAATGAGGGTCTCGTCTTGTTCTCTACTCAGATTTAATGATTAAAAAAAGTTTCAACAACGGTCAAATGTTTTTTTTCCAGTTGTCTTCTCCGAAAAAAAGAAAATTTCGGACGATATGACAACTGACTACATGTGATGACCGTCATCCTTATATAAGCCTAGTGCTATCGCGCCATACACCATCAATACCCTCTCATTCAAAAGATGACAGGCAGTTCAGCAGATTTGTGTGATTATAAGTCCTGCACGTTTATTTGTTTCGAGTTATTGTTTGTGCGAGTATTTGATAACGCGTGCTATGTACTGTCTACTGTTCAGGTCATGGGCGGGGCCTACATTTGTGAGGGGATCCAAGGCCTCAAGACCTCCCTGGTCCGCGTTTTTTTCATGACCGGAGAATTATTCTCGAAGCCTTTTACAATTTCCATTTTTGAAGTAGATAACGTGAAGTTACAATGTCAGCTTTAAGATCAGCCCATAAGATCAGTTTTTGATTACTCATATTCAGAACTTCTTGGCATTTTTTGAAATCTCTTACATGTAGGACATTAGGATGGAAAAATTTTTACGTCTAATACTTTCCCGCTATCGACTGGTATTGCAGCAACACACCCATTCATAGACGTGTAACCTCTATGCTGCCATGTACCATCTACAGGTACGTCAAATTTCACAATACCAAATGAGAGATTTTGTTTTTTGCTCCTCTATTACAGTTGCAGCTTTTTTCATGGAATCCTCAGCTACATCCTGGACCACTTTCAAAAGCTTTGCTTCCTGATTTTTGTCAGCATATTTGGCCAGTCTAGGTAAATTTAATGTTGAGCGTAATTTAAAAGCACCAGAAAATCCTTTTCCTATTTGCTGCATACCGTATGCTAGTCCGATGTTTATAGCAAAGGCATTTACAATTTTTTTCCAGAAAAAAATGCAAAGAAAAACAGGAGTGCCTATGCTTATGACCCCACAATAGAAGTAATAACTTCAAATTTTGTACGGTTATTTTAGGGATTAGTTTGGTGAATAAAAAAACAAGGGGATATTAGTATTGTCCTATAAAATTATTTATTCATATGCCTTTACTCATTAAGTTATATTTTTTGCGAAATTTACAATTATTTTTGTGAATTAATTGTATTCTAAGAAGGAAACAGTAGAGGTTTATGGTAACTGAAATAGGTTATAAATACTTTTGTTCAAAAAATTATTAAAATATCTAAAAAAAACTTCATTAAGCGTTGTTCCGTACTTCGTCGTGCTTTCATTTGGATCATTTGACATAATTAAACTGAATTTTGCATTTAAAAAAATCAACTAAGGACTTTTATTTGTCATTTGAAAAATCTACATTAAAATCCCTACTTAAAATAATAGACAATTTATTTAGAAAAATTGATCCGGCTTCAGTGTAAGCAACTAAATTTTTGTGAATGAATACGATAATTTATCTACACTTTAAATCGGTGAAATATAAATAGTAATCATTAGAATTTTTTGTCCATTTCCTACTGTACATTTCGCTGCACAAATTTCTCCGATACATCGCCCATTAAATCCAAATGATTCAGTTGTATTGTTACAAGCGTTACTAACCCGAATGTAACAATGCTTGGCTTTTTAAAACGCACCATTCAAGTTCACTCTCCAGCAAAATGCGCCTAAAGAAGTTATCACTTCAAAAAGTCACAGAATTTGCTTGTTTCTGTAAAATAGGAGCACAATCCATAACTGGAATCATCAGATAATTCTACTTAATCTGTAAAAGATTTTGGGCAGCAAAGTTGAGCAAATGCATCCACTATAAGGTCAAAGTCAATGAACCTATTACCAAACACAGGACCAGGCCTTGTTTTTACAGTTGACAAATTGTCATTTCCTAACTTTGAGGAGCTAGCAGTGCATTCAGAAATAGGTGTTGAGGAACTGTTATTTCCCGAATTTTTACGATATCTATTGTCAAAAAACTGATGTTTATGCTTTCTAGCAATACGTTTAACCATATTTAGCTAAAAGTAAAACAAAATTAAATGATTGAATAAACCTGTCTATAGTGTCGGTTTTTTCAGCATGAAAATCAAACACATATGTAAACAAAGTTACTAAACAACAAACTTGCTGCCAGGTTTTACACATAAATAAAAGGGAAAAAGTTATTTCCAGATACATTTATTTATATTTTTAAATACCTTATTTTGACTAATTATACGTATATATCAATTTTTTATTTTATAATATTTACCATAAAATAGAGATAAACAAACAACTTGGGCTACTTCTGGTTAGTAGAAAAGCATTTCCGGTCAAATCAATTTTTGATCAAGTAATATTAAAACAAATGTAGCTCGGCTTCTAATGAGAAACAAAATTTAAACAGATTTGTACTAGGATAAACTGCTGAGTTTCAATATGAGAGCAAAAAATAAAAAAAAACATCAATATTTTTTAACAAAAATTGAGTTTTAAAGGTGTGCTGTCACCTTAAATTAAAAAAATATTTTCCGATCAATCAACACTTTCGAAGTTTTGAAAAAGTTGAGAAATTTCTCTTTCCTGTAACTTTTTCTGCAATAATTTACGTAACCAATTTTGAAATGTTATTTTCTAAAAATGTCAAGTTTGTTATATGAGGTACGAGAAAAAAAGGTTTAAATCTGTAAATTCAAAATATTTATTGTTCGTGCAAAAAATTCATAAAACATATTTCCTTTTGCAACACTATCAATATTTAATAATTTTATTCGACTTTCGTTACTTACGTATTATCACAGTCGTGTTGGCGACCTTATATAAGACGAAGCACAAAGTTGCCAATTCAGCATGTACGACATATACGAAATCGAGGTTGGCAACTTGACGACTTATCTTGAACGTTGTCATTGTTGCGATAATACGTAAGTCAGTGGTTCTCAAACTTTCACTACTGGCGACCCAATTTTCAATCATAACTTTTATCGCACCCCCTAAAATAATAATGTATTGAATGCAATAATAATGCACATTGACGCTAAACCTACAATACGATCATAACTATAAACCGTACAAATTAACAATATAAGTATTAAATTATGTATACGTTACATTTAAATAATATACATTTTTATTTTTTACTTTTTAGTTCGATTCACTATAAAAGTGTGTTTTTTAGTTTGTTTTAACTCTATAATATATTTTATAATTATTTTTACTATACACGATAAAAATCACAATTCCAGTGAATAATTTAATTAAGAGAAAATATACTTACCCCTACTTTCAAGGAATTTTCAATTTTTCTTAGACAATTTGAGAAAAAATCCAATAAAACTAAAGAAAATGTTCCAAATGTGCGTGTCCTTAATATGGGACATAAATCACAGACACTTTTCGCTAACAACACAGGATCGTTACTTTCCAGTAAATCTCATATTTTGTTGACGTTTTTGTAGTTTTGCTGTTTTTCGATGATCTACAAATAGCATTTTGAACTATTTCTTCCTCGTGTCTTTTTGACAAGGCGAAGTGCTACATTATGGCTTCACAGTTTTCTTTATAGAGATCTTTAAGCAGCATTTGAAAATTTCAAATCAAATCAAACGTTTCATGTCAAACGCTTTTCTGATAATTAATTTCGCTATCTTGATTATTATGCATTATTTCAGTAGATTCTTCAATTGCTTGATCAGTTTCAACTTCCTTCAATAGGGATCACAAATGCCCATTTTTTTAAATATTTTGCTCATTTACATTTATAAACCGTAATAAGTCGTACAACACAGCAATCAAAACCACAAAATTGTTCATGGGGAAAGTGTAGCAGATTCTAAAATATGCTTATCCATATATCATAAAACTCTTTCACATGGAAAAAGCTGAAACAGAAACTAATTATATATTTAAACTACCCTAATAAAAGGAAGCAGATAACAACACCAGTAAGTTCGAAGGTCATCCAAAGTAAAATTTTAGGTTAAAAGAAACGTAATATAAAAAAATCTCTCATCGTGGTATTACAGCAAAGCAAACAAAATATTTTTTTAATTCGGTTATAGGATCAAAGATGGCTAATGAGCGTTTGAAGTGGAATTTTTTATTTTTGATGATCACCAGATGATAAATATAAATTATATCAGTGTAAACGTGTATTTTTTTATTATGTAGAAAGCATTTTGTTTTAATTCATTCCAAAAAATTATTTTTCAAACCTCTTATTTTCAATATGCTAACGCCCCCCTCGCTGGGTTACCACGCCCCCAGGGGGCATGCCTCACAGTTTCAGAAACACTGACGTAAGTACAAGAATTTCTTTTTCCTTTTTTTTAAAAAAACAAACCTTAATACAGTCGGACCTCTGTTTAACGAAGTCGCTAAATCCCGAAAAAAGGTTCGTTATAGGGAAAATTCGTTATAAAGGTGCTTTTTAGAGGTATAGAACAACGATGTATTATTCGATTGACATGAATTTTTTTTATTCTAAAGATAATCTTGTGGCATTACATTTTAAATATGATTTCTGGCATAGGACTGCCACGGCTGGCTCGGATGTAGTCCAATTTGGACGTCCAGTTTTCGATGACTTTTTCCAACATTTGTGGCCGTATATCGGCAATAACACGGCGAATGTTGTCTTCCAAATGGTCAGGCATTTGTGGCTTATCCGCATAGACCAATGACTTTACATAGCTCCACAGAAAATAGTCTAGCGGTGTTAAATCACAAGATCTTGGAGGCCAATTCACAGGTCCAAAACGGGAAATTAGGCGGTCACCAAACGTGTCTTTCAATAAATCGATTGTGGCACGAGCTGTGTGACATGTTGCGCCGTCTTGTTGGAACCACAGCTCCTGGACATAATGATTGTTCAATTCAGGAATGAAAAAGTTAGTAATCATGGCTCTATACCGATCACCATTGACTGTAACGTTGTGGCCTTCATCGGTTTTGAAGAAGTACGGACCAATGATTCCACCAGCCCATAAAGCGCACCAAACAGTCAGTTTTTCTGGATGTAACGGTGTTTCGACATACACTTGTGGATTAGCTTCACTCCAAATGCGGCAGTTTTGTTTGTTGACGTAGCCATTCAACCAGAAGTGCGCTTCATCACTAAACAAAATTCGCTTATGAAAATCGGGAACAACGGCAATCTCGTTTTGTGCCCATTCGACGAATCTACGCCTTGCTTGATGATCGTTTCGCTTCAATTCTTGCACGAGTTGGATTTTGTAAGCACGCAAACCAAGTTCCTTCCGCAAAATCTTCCATAAAGTGGATGGACACAGATCCAATTCCTTTGCTCGATGGCGGATGGACTCATTCGGGTCTTCCTCAATGCTACGCTCTACAGTAGCAATAGCTTCTTCTGTACGCACCGTACGGCGTCTCTGGGGATGCGAGTTATCAATTAGAGTAAACGTGGTACGAAAACGTTCCATGGTTAATCGAATTAACTGCTCTGATGGACGATTTTGTCCACGATAAAATGGACGTAGTGTGCGATACGTATTCCACACAGAACCATTATTTTCGAAATAAAATTGCACAATTTGAAAGCATTGTTCAGGCGTGAGTCTATTCATGATGAATTGCGAAACCAAACTGAGAATAAATCACTTGACAGCTGTTAAATCGGTCGCTATCTTGGAAAGTAATGCCAACTTAAACTTCTATACCTGGAGAAAAAAACACTCTTTATATAGAGTTTAATCTTTCAATTCTCTTTATAAACCTCTTAAAACAAGTTTTAAATCCACAAACACTATACATTATAGAAGTAATTATTCTCACCTTTTTGTGATTTATTATATATTTATTTTATATATCTTATCTATAAAAAAAGTAGAAAAGAATGAAAGAAAACTCCAAGGAAAGCTTCTTGATGGTTTCATACACTTCCTGAAGAATTATTTTTTTTCTTTTGTTTATGCTCAAGCACTTATTTTATGGCAATTTCAAGCGACAAGAAATGAAGTTATTAGTACGGCGAATCAACACTACAAATGAACAGAGACTAGTTAAAGGGCAAGGGGACACGAGACAACTCCTCTGAGGGTGAAAGGGAATATCGAAGATATTTCCAGTGAACTGTACAATGGGGATTAATGGTTGCACTTCTTGGATTTAACACCTAGAATTCTATTGCTTTCAGGGAGTTATGCCCTTAATAAAACTAGTTCAAGATTTATGACCACGATGAAATATATTAAAAAAGAGAATAACTTGAAGTTTCCAGAAATACTTTAAAAATAGGGAGAAAAAAATTAAATCATAAGAAAAAAGTTAGTGTTTTAGGAAATGCACTTCGCTGCAGGGAGGTTATTTTACGAAGAAAATTGTGAAATGTTCTTAGTTCCAGGAAAAGTTCGCTATATAGAATAATTCGCAATATAGAGGTTCGTAATATGGAGTATACAGTAAACATTTATTTAAATGTAATATTTTAAAATTATGTATGTATGGGCCTATTATTACTAATCCTTTATAAATTTATCCAATTTATGTATTCAAATTAAGAGCTTTGAATTGAGAAATTTTGGTATTGATCTGAATAAAAAGAACAGTTACCCTAGTGAAATTCCGTCCCTTTCTAGAGCTTTAGAGACTTTTCGAAATGCTTCTACCTTAAATTTGACACAGCATCTCACCGCTTATGTGTGATGGGAAAGCTTTGAATTGTTTACTACACCATAACTCTGAAGGTCAGATGACGCAGCTATTTCTCGATGGAGAGACTCCATAACGATCATCGGATCAATGATGCAATTTTTTGTTTAATTATCCTTTATATTCGTGATTTGATTTTTTATTTACTAACTTTTCTAAAGTAAAGCTTTCGAGAAAATAGAATAAAATTCAGCCCACCTAACTGTGTAGTCAGTTTGGATCAAAACAATTTTTTTTCGGAATTTAAAAACCCACTATTTATGTGGAAAACATGTTATCTGTTATATAGATGAGAAGAGAAAAAAATAAAGTGAAAAATTAGTTGTTACGTTTAGCACTGCCACAATGGAAATGTAGTTTAGGTATTTAAGTTTTTAAGGCAAAAAGTCAAAATGATTTTATTTAAGGGGAAACAAAAGGATATTTTTTAGCCGTTTTTTTAACATTTATTGTGATGAGAGAACACGTACTAAAAAGTTAAGTAAAAAAACATGAGGTGCACTTAGCAGCATTTTAGTATTTAATTTTTAAAAAAACTTACTGTGCACAACAGGGGTGTTAAACTCGAAGGCTAGCTTGGTCCAGATAAACAAGGTTTAACTTATGTTGGGCTACAAAGATAAACAATATTCATAGAAACATAGGTTTACTTCGAATAATGCATTTTAGTAAAAATATAAAAGCACAAGAAAAATTTAATATTTGCGTCCTGAATCTTGATATCTCTTCTCTGCTACAATCTTTCCTACTTCAGGAGAAATTTTGATGTTTCATTATACACTGTTGTTTGTAAAAAATGCAACTCCATAAATGAATCATTAGAATTATATGAACTTTGTAGCAAATATCAATTACAGGATGTTACGTAAAACAGTAAAGTTTCTGAGCCACCGCGCATGCGTGACGTGCGCAACACCCTCTGAACTGTTGCTGAAAGCATATAAATAGAAGGCTATAGCGGGTTATTGTTTGGGGTGCGATTTCGTATCACGGACGATCCAATTTGCAATGAATTGAGGGTAATCTCAAAAGCAACAGGTACGTCCATGAAGTGTTTTACAGCCCGAAGTCGTTCCCTTCCTTTAAGGCATCCCTGGAGATATCTTTCAGCAGGATAATGCACGCCCACATGTTGCAAAGACTGTTTGAAACTTTTGTTCAGCCCAACACATGCAGCTTCTTCCTTGGCCTGTTTATTCGCCGGATATGTCGCCTATTGAACCCGTGTGGGATTTGGTTGGTCGGCGCCTTGCTCGTGATCCACGTCTTGCAGCTTCAAAAGACGAACTTTTGCCGCACATACAAGCAATATGGAATTCTCTTCCACCAGCATACATTCAAAATATGTTTGACTCCATGCCTCGGCGTATAGCAGAACTTATTGCAGCGCGCGGTGGCTACACCGAATACTGATTTTGGACACTTAATATTGTTTTTTGCTTTGAAAATTTCGTCATTTACTTGTACAAGCCGTTTTGTGCATTAAATTTCATTCAGTTCTTAAGATTCCTTCATGGGGTTGCATATTTTACAAAGAGCAGTTTATGTTATTGTGTGCCAATACACCGGAAGGGCCGTGAGTTTGAACCCCTGGTGTACAGAAACTAAAATAGATGATAAAGTGGAGGAGGGATGAGAGCGTGGATTACACTGATTTGACGGTGGTGGGGGAGGGGAGAGATCTGAAATTTGTAATGTACATTGTACTAGTCACTACTCCAGTGTTTCTCAAACTTTTTCAACATTTGCGACCCAACATTGAATCATAATTTTCATCGTGCCACCCTCCATACAATAACAATATATTGAATTCAATAAGACGACAATTCGACTTTAACCTCAAAAGTCTCATTGGCGTATATAAATGTTTCGCTCAGCCAAAAGGTCGATTCCCCCGAACGTATATATACGTCTTTCCGAAGCACGATCTCTTCTGTGCACTGATATCCATAAAATTACTCCAAAGGCTTTGGAATGCAATAAAAGGACATTGACAGCGAACGATTTACTCTTATATCAGAGTATTTCTTATTTATTCATTTTCTTCCCCTCCCCAAAACATCACACACGTGCTTCTACGTAGAGGTATTAGGTAGCGAATAGCGTAACTTTTAATCGGCAGTTGAAGAATTTTTTATAAACCGTACAAATTATCAACATAAGTGTTAATTTTTGTGTATAATTTTATATATGACAAGCCCAAGAAAAATCACTGGTAATTATTCAACTTCTTCTTAACTTAGTATTGTTAAATTAATTATACAATGTATTTTGCATTACTGATACATTAAGGTATCCGACTACCCTAAAACCATGATTTTTTTTTCAAAAATTGGCAAATTTTTTATGACTTTATTTTATAGACCATTTTATTAACTTAATAACAATACCAAGTACTTTATTTTCCCTCCACTAGAACAAAAAACTACAAGCATTTTAGTAAAAGCAAATGCCATAACTTTACACAATATGTCAAACTTTAAAATGCGTTTTACTCGAAGTGTGTTTTTCGAAAAACTCAAACGGGGACCGCGATTGCTCAAAAGTTTTGAAAATAAGTAGCTGAAATTTTTTGCTTATGTTCTGCATAACAGTAGAAGTGTTTTGATCTTCAGATTTATCAATCACTGTTTTATTTCAAAATTTGCAGTTCTCTATGTGAATATAGTCAATGTTTTTTTTTAAGCAATTTCGTATAATGACTTAGATAAACTGCTCTAGTTTTTGTAAAAATTAAAATATCTCTTATCGTGAAGGTCACTTCAAACAGGAATAACAAAGTAACGCATCAAAATTGAAAAATTGAGAATTTGTTCATAAAATCTTTGTACACAGCGGGCCCCGTTTATGTAATTTTTCGTACATTTTTACTAGTTTTTTCCCATTTTAATAATAATAATATTTTTCTTTTACCAATTTTAGGATTTTTTCCTTAAAATATACTAAATAAATATAAAAATCACCAAAGATCTCCATATCTCCTTTTTTTTTCAAAAAAGTTGTCGCAAGCAGTCGGATACATTAATAAGTTTATTATATCATTGAAAACGTCATTTTTATTTTTTATTATGTTAGAATGCATTTTGTTTGTTTACTTTCAGTAAACTAATAATTTTCTTAAGTAATATTTCGTTTTTGACTTTTCAATATGCTCGCCCCCCTCAGCCTCGTAGAGTTATCATGACCCTCTGGGGAGAGCCCCAGATTTTGAGAAACGCTATCCTCAGTACAAATTTATTATTGGTTTATCACTTTGGTTTACATAATTTGAAGAAAAATAGTTTTATTTTAAATCTAAAATTCTCAAACCAAAATTAAGTATTTTTCCATTTCTTTGAAATTTAAACCCTTGTGTCAATGTTAAGTTTTTAATTTTTTTTAATATTTCCCCCCTTATCTCCATACCATAAAACATCATTTTCCGCATAGGAAGATTCTGATTAAAAATATTTTTTCTCAACCAACTGCATAGATTTAATTATGTTTCTTTGAATGGAAATATTTTATTCTCAGCTATACATATATATATATATCGATTTCTCAATGCTTCAAGGACTACGAGTTTAATGTTTCTTTATTAATTTTATTTTAGAAAGATCATTTTTAGCTTAAATTATCTAATTGTAAAAAAAGAATAATTTATACTATTCTAATGTCATGAGTAAAATAAAAATACAACTGAATAACTAAGAGAAAAGTAAGGAACTAAAAATACTTTCTTCCAAAATTAAATGCATCGAAATTTTTTGAGAATTTTCATTGTTATGATACGACACTAAAGCCGTTAATTCAAGTTAAATTAAGCTTCTTTTTTTATACTCAAGAACTTTTTATCTACTCTAAATAGATAAGAAAAAGACAAAAAAGCAACAATACAATTACATTTCCCTCTTCCTAAGCATAGTTATTACACTGTCCTTGAAAATGTGTGAGAGAAGCCTAATTAATTTTTTTTTGTATTTCTAATTTAATCTTTCGTAATTAGGTTAAAATTAGAAACAGGGCCACGGAATGTCAAATCGATAAATTGGATTTGGATATCTGTTTGTGAACAGTGTTGCTATTTAGAGGAATGAAATTAGGATAAAGGTACATAAATAGAATGCTCTTTTTCAAAAAATAATATATGAAATGTACAGTAATACCCCGAACTTACGCGATAGGTGAAACTGAATGGTGACCACGTAAGTCGAATTCACCTAAGTCGGGGCATGATCTCTCTCTCTCTCTCGCGTATGAATACTTACAAATTATTTTTAGATGGGACCGAAGGCGAAAGAAAATAATACTTTAGGAAAAAATGTTTTTAAAAAATCTTTTTTTTTATTTCTATTGGACTGTGGATTGGTATTCTACCATTGCAGACCTAGTACGTTGCCGGAAACTGGTATCTCTATTTAGTGCGGCACCATAGAGGCTGATATCAAACGCCGCAGTTAATTTTGACGCCCAGTTTCCTCCCTAGAGGGAGGTACTTGAGCTCTGACGATGTGATTTTGTACCAAGAAGTTTAATAAAATCTTAGACAACACAAATACGAAATCGTAAACTAAAGTCATTAAATGTATAGAAGATTTCATGAAATTACACAAATTGTATGCCAGCACAAATAGATTATTTTATTTAAAGCAAAATTTCCTCGTAGTATGCTGATAATTTTTTTAATTCATTGTTTAGTTGAAAAAATAGGCTCTTCATTGAGAAAGAAATATGTATTTTCTTATATTTGTAACCCGTTTTTTTTAACTAGGTGGATATCTTCAGTCAAATTACCAACCGCCATTCGATCTGATTGAACTGGGTCTAAAGACTCAAAATATTCAATGTCTTGCTATTGTTCATGCATTTCTATGACCTTATCAATTGTCAGCTCCTGATCGTGGGAATCCATCAGTTCTTGAACGCAATCACTATCTACTTCTAAATTTATATGCCTGGCAAGATCGACAATTTCTTCAATTAAATTGCTAATTTCATCAAGCTGGCAATTCAGGCTGGTTCAGGCATTTGATTCTAATCGAATTTCAGTGCTGAAAAATAAATAAAGAAAGAAAGAATCGGCGAGATTTAAAAAATTGCGTAACTCCAAATTCGCATAAGTTGGGGTAGCGTAAGTCGATGTATACTTTGGGGGAGGGGAAATGGTAATAGTTTCAGAGGAATAATATTATTTTTTACAAAGATTCCCAAACTACCAAACGCACAGGACTCACATAAAAACAGTTAACAGTAAGAGGAACAATAAGCAGTGAAAAATTTCCTTTTATAAAAAATACATTATGTATATTATTAATTGCAAAGATGTAAAGGTACATTAAAATATGTAATATTTTTTATAATGGATTAACAATATTTGTTTCTGACAATAAATTTTATTTAATTACTTGACTCATAAATATTTACTAAAAAGATTTTTTTTCTCCATGAACTTCATATCCATTGAACTTACACAATCTTGTTTAGATTTTGTCATGCAATAAAATATCTTTCAAATGACAATGTCTTTTTGCTTAAATGTAAGGGGGGGGGAATTGAAATATTCATTGTAAACAAGTTTTTTGTATTATTCTATAGTTTCAAAGAATACAGTTACATAAATGTAACAAATAGAAGACAAGCCGGCAATTTTAAAATAGAAGAATACAAAAATTCAAGTGGTTGTCCTGCAGGAACAATTTTCAGCATACTCACAGCCCATCGCAAAAGGATAGTTATAATACGGCAGTAGAAACACAGAAATAATCTATTGTCCCAAGAGAATACAATATCCCAACAAAGAGGATAAATTCAAAGTCTTGGAAAATATTGTCAAAAAGAGATTTTGGAGTCTCTCAAAAGAGATATTTTTTAAAAAAACTCCCATACTGAGTATGTTAAAGTTGGAGGAGAGAGACGAGCCCAAAAATAAAATATCTCAAGCAGAAGAAATGAAATAGAACTTCAAGCTTCTTAAAAGTTCGAAGTAAGAATATGCTGGCCTTAAAAGTTTTGTTATTTTTTTAACAGTAAAATTGTTATTGTAGTTCTAAAAGTCTCTTTTAATATGCTTACCTCAATGCATTTCCTAAGACAGAAACACAATGCGAAGAAATTGTCTGATCTGTTGCAAAATTTCGTGTGAAATTTCACAAAATATTTAATTTTAGTAGAGATGAGAATGAAAAGATGAAGCTACAATACATCTATTGATTTTCCAGCTGATGCGTGCAAAAAAGATACTTTACATCCACATGTCATAATATTCATTTGTGTGAAGATTATGACGAGAAGTTAACACAAAAGTCACTTAATCAGTAAAACTTTCAGCTTGTTAATTTTAATGTAAGGAACTTCATTGTATCAAGAAACAAGACTCATTTATCAATCCCAAAGTATATTCCATCATTCTAATAATTCCTTGTCAATAGCACATATATCTGTTGGCAAATATATAGTATTTACCATCATGCAATCATTACACATAGATAATTTCATAATTTTATTAAATGGCAAAGCCAACACGAACAGCTGGGATCATACCATGACATTCCCTTATAAGTGGTTCAGATGATAACATCGACCACGTCCTGTAAAAATCTTCAATAAAAATCTTCAATCTTCAAACT